>JBCNJP010000012.1:11519331-11534672 GCA_039602395.1 Deinandra increscens subsp. villosa | reverse complement strand
ATGCTTCATGTGGTATGGAGTGATGTGGTGGTCACGTCAACGCTGACTGGATCACATACATCTACCACATACATGATGGTATACTCCATGTGATGTGGTGTGGTGGAGTATTTAGTTATTATCTTTTTTGACTTTTAAAATATATAGACATGATCTTTTAAATAATAAAATTATTACATTAAATGAAATTACAAATAATAGAAAAAATATAGAAGTTTTAAAAAAATTACAAAGGTTAGAGGTGTTTAAAAACATGTCAAAAAGCTCGAGCGTCTTCTACGAGTATATAAAAATATAAAAAACGCTCACGAGACAAAAATGTATTTAAATAAAACTAGTCCATTTTCTTTCAAACTTATACCTTTGTGTAATTCAGAAAATAAAAATAAAGAAGACTTTAAATTTTATTTTTTTTAAAAGCTTAGCACTTAAAAGTTATTTGAGAAAAATCAGATTTGATTTTAAATAAATATTCAAATTAAATATATTAGAAAAAATGGTGAGGTGTCACCATTTGATTTGCTCTCTTCAATATCTCATAGATAGATACGGCGTGGAAGGTTTGGCGCCTGAATACCGCGCAAAGGCGTCACGCAAGTGAGGCATGGTTTTAACGCAGTGATTTTATGCCACATAGATCACGCCCAAGCATCACATATTGTATACCGGATGGTCTTAGAGAGAAATGTTTTTCTTCTAAGAACTACTATTTTTTTAAGAGCAACCTTTGGCGATGTCTCAACTTAAAACCTAGAAAATCGTAAATATATGTTTAGTTCTGTATTGAACTAATGTAATATTTTTATTACATTTGTCGTCAGTGGCGGAGCTTGAGAAATTATAGATAGAGGACCGAAAGTCACGTGATCTAATTTTTTTCCTATCGCTATGTTTCAAGTTATATGTTCGGATCGACGATCCAGTTCGGGTCGGGTCAAACAATGAAATCTGTAAATACCTAATTTTTCTTCATTAATTCAAATGATTGTTCTTACAAATGAAATACTATATGTTTTTTAACAAATAAAGACCTAAAATATTTATGATTACGTGAGAGAAAATGATGAGTACCTGGAAAAATCATTACAACTCAGCTCGACGCCCTTTAAGAGCTTTGAATTCATCAATTATGCACTTCAAATCAAACTTTTCAGCAATTTCTTTCTCTACGTAAATCACCAAGCTATCTATGAGATACTTATTTGACATCTTATTGCGAAAACGATTCTTGAATATTTTTATTGCTATAAAATCCCTTATTTGTTGTTGGAGACTTGTAGTAGCAACTGAAAGTGTTAAGATTAACCGAACCACTTTATCAACCAAATAGTATGTCTCACGTTTCTTAGTTTCCGCAAGAGTTTTGCATACATCTAAATTCATCATAAAACTTGAAGTATACAAAATCTAATTCATATAAACGTCACATCAAATTTTATAATTTTCTCATTAACTCTTTACAGGTACAAATGTCTTCCGATTCATTCTTAACATTCATATTCTTCACTCACCGATTATTAGATCAAACTAATTAAAATTAAAATAATCTAGAAAATCATATCTCTCTTTGAAGCCACCTTACCCTTTCGAAAGTTGGTGGATGTTATGGCCTCACAACAACACTCCCGACTGCCCTTACAAGGCATATAGACGATCTTTTAAATTATCCAATTACTAGTAGGTGACACTATAATCCTTTCACTCTTTCTAGATTATATAAATAATCATCTTCGCCCTTTTTAGGTTATGTGTAGTTAATGAAGTTTACTTTATACGTTGGACATTTTATAACATTTGACGTCCTAGTAAGTAAAAGGCTCTATGACTAAAAATGGTATGCTTATGAAGCTCCATAAAACCCTATGTAAACACTAAGAAGGAAGAAAGATTTATTAAATGTTTTAGCATTTGAAATCATATGGAGTAAAAAAAAGGTAGGCATAAAAAGAGTTGTTTATGATAAATAAATATAAAAAATGATTATAGTATAAAGTACATATATGATGATTTGTTAAAAAAACTATTATTTTTAATTAGTTAGTTATAATTAAATAAACTTAATTTAAAAGGTGAGAGTATCAATTTAGAAGAGTGTGGCAATTTAATGATTTAATAATGAGATAAAGGAAGAAAGATTTTGTTTATAGATCTGATGAGACCCCAAATCCGTCATCTATGGTCATTCACACACGGTTGATTTCCTCCCTCCCTAAAATGACATAAATACCCCCAAAACTCCAATCCATTGTTTGTCTGGTTTTGAAGAGAACAGACGGGGTATAAAGGGAAATTCAATTGACTGATTTGATGCGGACTCATGATCTCGAGAATCCGGAGCGCCCCAGCCGTTAGATTTATTTGAGCGTCACGATTGCGTAAGAGGAGGAGATTGTTTTGACAGTTTTGAAGGGATGATTAGTGCGTTTAACCGGGGGGAATTTTCAGGTGTGACGGAGGTGCAGATATGTGACCGTGGGGTGGAAGAGAAGGTGGCTTTCTTTGATTTACGAGGTTACAAATTGGGGGTGCATGGTAAAAGATCTTATGTGTAGCAATTAATATAGATCTTTTCACCACCTACGTCATCCGCTTTTCGAATTATTTTGGGGTCAATTTCTATTTGTAAATTACGTGATAAAAAAACGTGTTATATTTATTATTAATAATTTTATTAAATCATTAAAATTTAACAAATGATATCATAAAAAGGTACCTTCAAATAAAAATTCATGCTTTGCCGTTCAAAAATAAAAATTATAATTTTTGTCTTTTAAATTTTTTAGCAAACTATGAATTCTGTCATTTGAAAAAAAAAAAAAAACTTTCATTGTTTATCCTTTATTTGAAAAATCATGTCAAGTTTTAACCTTTAAACTAACACTGTTAACTTATTCTGTTAGTTACTAATGCACATGGGATATTCATGTAATTTTGACATATGACATTATTTATAACATCATCATTTGTATTATTAAATATAAATTAACGTTAATTTAATTTAACAATTTGATTACATCAATATATATTATAATTTTCGTAACCTAATTTCTTTTAAACCATTTACCTAAATTATAGTAATATATTAAATAGCTTATTATCATTATTAGACATATATGTCACCTTTTAATATACAGAAAAGAAATACAAAGAAATACTAACATGATTTATTTGGCTACAATTCAATGTATTAGAACTTCAAAATGCGACCAAACTTTCATATGATCGGGAAAATTCAATATATTCACCACTACATGTTAAATATACCTTTCAAAGATTGAAGGTTTTTTTTTTATAAAGCCAGAAAAAGTTGTATCTTAACAAAATAAGATTATAAAAGATGTGGCTTTTAATGAATTTACTCGCACAATGTTGTGCAGTTTAAAGAGATGGGATGGTATAGCAAAAATGAAGTGAAACACATATTTTTTACATTTAATATATTTTTTTTTGCTATTTAATAGATTAATATAATCAGGTAATTGGTTTAAAAGAAATAGGTTACGAAAATGATAATATATATTGACGTAATCAGATTGCTAAATTATATTAACGTTAATTTATATCTAAGAAAACAAATGTTGATGTCATAAATGATGTCATATGGCAAAATTACAAGAATAAGCCAATGTGCATTAGTAACTAACGGAATAAGTTAACAACGTTAGTGTATAGGTTAAAACTTGAAATAAATTTTCAATTAAAGGACAAACAATAAAAGTTTTTTTAAAAATAACAAAATCCATAGTTTGTTAAATTTTAAAGTACAAAATATAAAATTTAGTCATAAATAAATAAAAAGTCTTTTAAGTATTAAAAGTTTAAGAATGAGGTATTTTAATCAATATCCAATGATCTTAATAACAAATCCAATGATCTTAATTCTTTCTTAGTCTTTTTAAATTTAATATACTTCTAAAATAACTTGACTCTTATTGTTAATATATATTCTAAGATTTTAATTTCATTATAGTGATGAAGGCTTTTTACTCAATCATCAAGAAAGCTCTTTGTCTGGGCATATTTCATGGGGTTCCTATCCCTAAATCTGAGGTTACTTTGTCCCATCTCGCATATGCGGGCGATGCCATTGTGGTTGGGGAGTGGTCTAAGAGTAATATTTGTATATCTTCTTCGGATCCTTGGGGGCTTCTTCTTGGCGTCCGGGCTCAAGGTCAATATTTCTAAATGTGGTCTTTTCGGCGTTAATGTGTAGGAGGATGCGGTTTTGGCTATGGTGATTCATTGCGGGTGTAAAGGGAGGTCTACCCCTTTTAAATATTTAGGTCTCTTGGTGGGGGAGAATAGGAACCGGATTAATGCGTGGAAGCCGGTGGTGGACATGTTTCAAGCTCGGCTTTCCAAATAGAAGGCTAAACACCTTTCTAAGGGGGGGGGGGGACTCAGTCTCATCAAAGCGGTTCTAGATAGCTTCCCTATTTAGTAAATCAATAGTTTTTTTATCAAATATATATATGGGTGAACAGTAACTTTTTATCTCTCCTCTACTCACAACTAAACCTTAAATTTTAGAGTCTATCCTCACATTTATGGAGACCCTAGTTTGAATGCTCTTAGACCACCAGTAACAATCAAAATAATTAAAGTATTAAGCTTACAACGTAAAAGATATATTACATGACTACACTTATTACTTTACGTTTTAATTAAAAAATAATATACAGTTGCATGACAATCTGCCACGTGGACACGTGACCATTTAAAACCAACAACTATTCACAACCATTTGGAAATTTATGCTAAATGGATTTAAAATTTGTTTATAATATACATGCGGAAAGATATCCTTAATGATAGATGGTTTTATGGTTATAATTTATAAATGTACTAAATCAATGAAATTTTGTTAGGCCCAACCGCCCGGGCTTGGACTTCAAATCAAAAGAGTTGGTTCCAGAGTTAGTTACTTAGTTCCGCTTAGAGGTGCAAAGTTCGAATCGATTCCTGGCCTCGAATCGGTTTCGAATTGATTTTCGAATCGATCCAAATCGATTCCGGCCGAATCGATTCTCGAATCGATACGAATCGAATCGATTCCCACCGATTCCCAGTTCACATGTCCAAATCGATTCCCAAATCGATTCCATTCGAATCGATTTCGAATTGGTCACTCTCGAATCGATTCGGAATCGATTCCTTCGCATACGTATAGAGCCGTTATTTTAGCCGTTGCAAACGGCTATATAGCCGTTAGAATGACTTTGTGCCTCCATTTTTCACCATTTTGACCCTATAACTTTGTATATATACCCCCATTTTCAATTACAAACATTACCCCACTTCTCTAACACTAAAAAACACTTAAACACACAAAATTTATCACAACAAATCACAAATGGAAGGAGGTTCTATTCACAATAGCAATGCCAATTTTGTTGAACAAGTTAGGATTGTAATGTTTAATCTTTGAATATTCAATAAAAATGTGTTTTTTTTAGTTTTTTATGAAGTTTAAAAAAAAATAAAAAATGCGAACGAATTGGTAGGAATCGATTCTGGGTAGGAATCGATTTCAATTCGGAATCGAATCGATTCCTACCAATTCGGGAATTCATCAGCAAAATCGATTCCTGAATCGAATCGATTCGGTCAAGAATCGATTTTGACCAGAATTGATTTGGTCAGGAATCGATTCCTGAACCGAATCGATTCATGTTTCGAATTGATTTTTGCACCTCTAGTTCCGCTGATGAATATATAACAAAATTATAATTATAGGATCGTCGTTAATTCACTAATAATCTAACAAGATTACTTATAAGAATAACTAGGCGAATTAAGTTATTCTTCACTCATGTACTCACTTAGTTATATATTAGTTATACGTCGATATAGCTTGAAGTAAACAAGTTGATTGCAGATATATGAGAACACAAGAGTATAAAACTCGATACTATATTGCATTAACTTAACAACAGATTATAAAATACAAGTTGTGATCGTATATATAGTTTGCTGAGTACTACCATGTTATATATAGTGTTAAGGAAATCAAAGAGAGTCCTTGATTTCCATAGGGTCATCTAGGACCGTTAAGTACGACAATATTAATGACTTAAAACTATGGAACATTCTTCATTTAACGATGTTATTTCTTAGACAGTTTGACTTGATTTTCTGAGAAGAAATCTTGCTTTTAGTGACTCAGATCTGCAACTGATTGACTTTTGTGTCAAACTGGGAAAAAGATAATATAGTAGTTTTTCCGGCCGAACTCTGGTTGGAACTCGAGTTCATCCAGAACTGTCTTTCTTCCGGGTCAACTAATCTTCCGAGTCAACTACCGCTTCCGCTTGAACACTAGATCTTCCATCTCATCTATATTCACCCGGAACTCTTTATTTGATATTCAGTCGGAATCTGAGCTTTTTAGCATTTCAGCCGGAACTGCAAGTTGATTAATTCCTTACAGTCTCCCCCTAAGATGGCTGCCAAAACTAGTCTTCCCTGCAGTATCTTGTTTGACTCGTCCTAATATCGCCTATGCGGTTAGCAAGGTGTTTAAGTTTCTTCGGGCACCTACTATCACTAGATCAATGTTAAGCATATTTATTAGAGCCTTAAGGGTACTATGACTCACATATTCACTATTTGTAGATCTAGTAGCCTCACAATTTATGCTTACAAGGATGTCGACCCGCAGGAATAATGTATGATTGTATACCCACCACAGGTTATTGGGTGCTTCTTTGGTCCAACCTCATCAGCTTGGAGTTCAAGAAACAACATGCCATTACTTGTTCTGGTACTTACAAGGGGGAAGCTTTTAAGGGGCCAGACCGGATCCGACCCGATCTGTTTTTTCGCTCCGTAGTGTAAATTTATACTCGTTCGGTCCGAAAATCTTTTATATACTTAGTCCGGCCCTATCCGTCTTTAGTCCGGCCCCATCCCCATTTCGGCGCAAGCTTCGCCCCTGGGTACTTAAGGAGATTATCATGCCCTTCCTCATATTGCCACTAAGCTTTGTTAGATTTCGTCTTTGTTACATAATTTTCGTGTTTCTTTACTAGTCAAGCCTATTTTTTGTCACAACATTTGGAACTGCATACTTAGCAACTAACCTATTACTCTGTCTAACATACCAACACATAGAGATTGATATACATTTTGTTCGTGACATGGTTTTAGTACAATATATCAGAGTTTCGTATGTTCTCACTATTGTTCAGATTATAGATTTTCTAACGAAAGATCTAACCTGTACTCGCTTTGATTTTCTTTGTTTCAAAATTTCGTTGGCGTTAACATCTAGTTTGAGGTGGCATGTTTTAGAGATATTATTATGATCATTTATCTTTATATATACTGGCATTACATCTAGTTCTAGTGAAGGGCCTCTCATTTATGTTTTCATTAGTAGCCCCTTTCTAGTTTTTCATATTTATGTTGGAGTCTGTAACAGTAGTAAAATCTTCTCTTATATGTTAATGAAATATGATATAATAAGATAAACCTTTTAGCTCATTGTCTAATTCGTTCTAAGTTTTTTGTTTTAAATTTAAGTTTAATGTCTTCAATTCTGATAAGGATTTGGTATACAGGGTAAATACAACAAGGTTTATGTGTATGTATGTATGTTTGAACTTATGTTGGTTTTTTTAGTATTTCAAACATTGAACCTTATTTTCATATTGTTACTTTGATTCTAGTATTTTGAAATAGTGACATGTGATCCTTAATCGGGTTGGTGTTCCATCATCCACCCAAGTGATTACCCCATATATAAGTTTCCGTCTGAAACATGAGATGATAAGGGTAACACATCAAGATCAAATAACTTTTAAGGTTCTAAATAGATTGTCTTTGATGATAAGGCATTAAATAGTTAGGTACTTAGACCATCTCTAATGTAAAGGTCTAAATGCATCCTATATGGATTAGTTTATTATTCATTCTTTTCTCTCTTTATTTATTCCCTCTTTTCATTTTTTCTCTCTTTTTTCTCTCACAATCAATTTTCCTCTCCTTAAGTGCATATGCAATTACCTACATATAAATTCTTTCTCTCTACACTTTCTCTCACATCCACCTCCACCTCATCAATCACCTCATCTCCACCTCATCAAAAGCGTTCTAAATACACCCCACTAAAAATGGTCTTAGGTTCATGCTTAAGGATTCAACATTAAATTATTCAATATGTTAATCAAGAGTTGTTAAGATTGATCACTAGCAAACTTGAAATGTGCATTAGGTTTCTAATTAGCTTAACTTTATATTTGTTAATATTTTATGTTTATAATAAATTTTAAAAGGAAAAAAATCATATATATTCAGTTGTGTTTTTGAACTGTTCGTAAACATGTTTAATTCCTTGATGAAACGAACATAAACAAGAATTTTTATCTGGTTAGTGTTCGTGAACCGTTCATAAACAAGTTAAATGCTAAACAAAACGAATAAGACCAGTTTATTTTGGCTCACTTACAGCTCTAGATGAACAAGCTATCGATATGAGAGCAAACATGTAATGAGATGTACCACCACAAACAGTCAATGTGAGTAAACAGCAATTGCCAAAATAAACCCTGTTTCTGATTGTTCGTCTGGCCGATTTCACAAAATTAGTGCATAAATTCAATTGAAACCATGTGAATGAATCAACAATAAGAAAGATCTTACATGATTAACTTAGTCATATAAATGTCAAAACTAACAATCAAAAGAAAGCATAATCTAAAGAAGAATTGATAAGCTGATATTACTTAGGCAGCAGCACTCTTTCCTTTCTTCTTCTGTAGTTTCTTCATGTAGAACTCAAGTTCTTTGCCCTCCAATATGTACCTGTCACAATAATACAACCAATTAAAACCATTTACACCAAAGATCCTGTATTTATGAAATGAAAAAGTGTCAATTGTCAAGAAAATAATAAAAAAAATCCTGGACAACATTTCATACCCGTCAGCACGACCACACTGGCCAGGGCGTGATGAGATGGCAGCTAAAAGACGACCACTTGAAAACTGCTCTTCAACATGTTGGTCAAGTTTTCGCTCTTCTTGACGTTTTTCAAGCTTCCTCACAACATGGTTACTCTTCTTAGCCTCCTCGGTAGCACCTTCTGCTTCCTAATTACAAGATCAAGATTATTTTGTTTCGATTGTCAATATCACATAATCACTTTTGAGTTTTAACAAACATGTACCTCTTTGGAAGTTGTTTTCTTCTTGCGACCTATATCAACACCATAGTGTTGAAGATACCATTGCTTAAAGGGTGCGGCATCAACTTGAACAATTGCACTCTTGACTAAAGTTTGGGTCCTGACCAACTCATTGTTGGATGCATTGTAAACCACATCTAAGATACGGGTCTTTCGGGTCACAGCCTCACTACCCCAGGAATAGTTACCAGTATCCAACCTCAAAGCCCGCCATTTCACATTACCACCTCTAACCCTCACCCTTCTTACAGTCTTGTTGCTGGAAATCTTGGTGTTGGCAGGCTGCCTTCCAAGCTCATACCTTAATTTAGAAAACAGATCTATCATGATGTTATTCTTCATATGAATTTCACATGACTACATTCTAGCAATGAATACTTGCACAACTAAATATGAATACTTGCTAGATCTGAATGACAATTTGTATATAGTGAGTAATCACATTATTCCACCACTAGTACCTAAGGGTGTTCATAAACCTTTGAAACCGACCAAACCACCACCAAACCAAAACACGTCAGCTGGTTTGAGATCCAATTGGTCCGGTTCAAGATTCAGTTTTCGTGGTTTGGCCGGTTCAACGGTTTGAAACTTGGAACTGAACTTGTAAAACCAAACCGGCAGTTTTAGCCTTTATTTTAGAATATTAGTCAAATTCATTCAATACAATCTAATGATTTTGAAACTAAAACAATACAAAAGAGTACAAACAGGCAAAACCTGCCTCTCCGGCCTACCCCACCCTACCCGGTAAGTTTGGTTCACCGTTGCCTGAAACCGTTGCTAGTGATTCAGCCCAGAATTTTCACTAAAACCAGTTGAAACAGACCATGAACACCCCTGCTAGTAATCTAGAAGACCTAATCAATTCTTTTCCCCAACTTAAACTGAATACAAAAAGCAGCTTGTAGAAGTTTTAGCACCTAGGTATGTGGATAATGTATAATGAACTAATTAGTTGATTCAGAGTCCAGAATGAAGCTAAGAGCTGATATTGACCTAATAATCGGGGAAAACTATACGCATTCATAAACAATTAAACCGATTCAGCATAAACACATTACAAAATTAAACGAACAATCTGAACTAAACTAAATCACAAATCAAATTCAACAATCGGAAACCGTAATAGAGTGAGTTCAGACAGAAATTACTTTCGCTTCTTTCTCCAGGCCTTCTTCTTTCCACCAGTAGCACGTCGTTTGTGCATCGAATCACGAGAGATACCTGCAAAAAGAGTGAATAATTATCAAGGTTTTCACCAATTGGCATCGTAATGTTGACGATAACAGATCGATGAATCTAATTAGACGGATTAATTTGGATCGGTGATCGGAAAATGTACCCATTTTTGCAGATTATGGAGGATACTGCTCTAGGGTTTATGGCGCGCCTCCGATTTCGACCTCCCTAGATGACGGAAGAGAATTAGGTTTCGGCGAAATGAAGACTTAAAAGGTGAACCGGATTGGTTATTCACAATGAAACCCATCATCTTTTTTGGATTTACTAAATCTACCCTCATTTCTCAAGCTCTATTTATGATATACCCTAAAATCGACTTATCAAACCGGATCCAACCGTGAAACCTTTATAGGGTCGGTTCTCGGTTCTCCCAATTTTATTTTTTCGGTTTCGTTTCGGTTCAGGTCCACAAACCGGTCCGACCTGATAGGAACCAAAACCGACTTTTCATGATTCTTTTCATGATTCTGAGTAACTCTTTGTGGCTAAAGTGAAGAACCCAAAAACTAATGAGCAATCTGATCGTACAAGAACATGTGAGAATCACCGGATTATGATCGAATGTTTTTTTTTATTATTATTGTTATTATTTTTAATTTATAAAGTTATGAAATTTAGAATGATTTTTACAAGGAAATAGAAGAAATCTGGTAACAAGTTGCTCTGCTAAACATTTTTGTATAGCCCGCTAAACCTTTTTGTATAGCAAAACCAATCTGTCTATGATACGTACGAATATTCAACCCAGTCAACTCACTACTCTTTGGAATCACATAGCCACGTACTCCATGTTCTTTTCCCACTTTGTCACATATTTAGTTTTGCATGTCCACGTACTAGAATACCAGAAGTTAGTTCACTAATGTTTCTCTTTAAATATGTGATATTCAATAATGTAAAAGGGTGAGAAGAATTGAATCAAAGTTATTTTAGTTTGTTCTTTATCTTGTTTTTTAGTGTTGCCACTACAAAAGGCTAAAACATCTGGGAGATTGACCATCTCGAATCGGTCTTTATCAGTCTACAAACTAGATTCATCAAATGAAGCTCAAAAAAGATGTTCAAACAATTATCGATGAACACCAAGAACACACACCTTCAAAATTCACACAAACCGTTTGACAATCAACTTCGAAAATGCTCTGAATAGCTCTAGAACGTGATTTCGATCAAGAGTAGGCTTTTGTTTCACATGATTCGTCAATTCTAACACCGAAACTTAAAAACACTAAATCTTTATACATGAAGATGAAGTGTCGACCAAATTTGTTATTTAAGATTCACCATAAGATGATTCATTTCTTATTCTTCTTTATGGAAAGAACAATACACATCGTCCGTACATGCAATTGATCCATGGGGAGTGTAGAAATCATTAATTTCTTCTTCTTCTTCATCGGAAGAACAAATACCCGGTGGCGGTTGGGGTTTACTCAACTACGGAAGATATTTTTTGTTTATTTCAAGCTTTTTATTTGCAATACATTTCAATTTCATATTTTTTTTAATACAATTTCATGGTTTCAAGTTTCAACTTCAGACAAATACAAGTGGACAATCATCCCCGACGGGCAAGGGAGACGAGCAACAAGTTGCGCCGTCAAACTTTTCTGGATAGAAAGGTGCAGGCCCAACGGTAGCAGTTCGGTCCAACAAAAATTTCGGTCCAAACAGAAGCATTACATTGCAAGGGACAAGAAGCATTTCCGGTCTAGTTACAATACCAATACCCGAACCGCGAAGATGGGACCGAACCGGAACCGGTTTGCCATATCTCGGTTCGGTTCCAGTTCTCAACTTCTCATAAACATCATATTCAGTTTTCGGTTCCCATTCAGTTTGGAACCCATAATCAGCCCTATTAAATTTAATTCAATTCTTTTCTTAGAAAATTAGCATGCTTCTATCTTTCTTTATATTTTACTAGGTTTGTAACCCGTGTATACACGGGGTTGTCACACAACCACTGAATGATAATTGTTAAAAATTAAATGGTAATTGTTAAGAGTAACAATTTCTTCTTGTCTAACGTCATTACAAGAAAAAACAATAGAATTGCTCGAAGCGTTGTGTCAAGTTGAACACTGAAAAAAAAAATACCATAAAGAAAAAGTATTTAACTTGATAGTTTGTCGGTAATTACACGTACGTACTTAAATGTATGATTGGATATTCAAATATTACACAACATAATATACATGAAGATAAGTTAAGGTAGAAATATAAAACACATTCATCTAAACTACCCAGCGGTCAATCTAGTAGTATGACAAAACACAAATAAGTTTTTTTTTTTTGTTTAATTATTCAGAAAACCTAGTATCATTATTTTCTAATCATATTCCCAAAACAACTAAATTCGCATGGATCATTTTAGGGTACACTGGAACATCCCAACAACCATAAAATCTAAAGTTCAAACATAGATTTAGTATACAAATGACATGAAGATTAATCACTGAAACATTTTGCAGATTTAATTGAAAACCTCTTGTTAACCAATATGAAGGAAAAAACATATGAAAACTAAGTTCATAATTAAGAGGTAATAGAAATATAACCTTTTTACCCATCGAAATTGCATCCATCATCAAACGAACAGTGAAATAGGAGAGGGAGTTTGTTGAAATCTCAGACCATAAAATCATTCAGTCGCCGATGAATTTCCAGCAAGACCAAATTTAGTCTCCTCCCAAGTCCCAACCAAATTTGTGTAAAACTCAAAACCAAATTAGTCTACATGACGTTACAACTGTTCTATTAAGGAACCAAGAATTAAAAAAAAAAGACACATTGAAAATGCAGGCCATTTTGATTATCAGATTACATAAGACAATGTAAACACATTACACAACATTCTGCTTACATTCTTGTACCTCTAAATCACAATTACATCTTTCTACAATGTGTTCTCAGATCGAATAAAATAGCTATAAAAGAAACTTATAAAGTATAAACATTCTTTTAGTTGCAAATTTCATCTTGGGTGGCTCAGAAGGGTATGCATCTACAATTTAAAAAGAAAAGATTAAGTATATATCACCTGATGTGCTTTATGCCCAGAAATTAACAATAAGGATCATTGAAACTAAGTTAGTTATAATATAACCATCCATTAAAAAAAATTAGAACTGGTCTAGAGTTTATTATCTGTGAGCTTGGACGCCATGCTTGAAGTTGTAATTATCATTTTCTAATTTCTATCATGTTAAGTATTTGAGAAAATTTGAATATTTAAGCAATCAGTTATACAAATGTGTAAAATACTCTATTCTATAATAATGAATAATCAAACCCCTCAAAAAGAACACATCCAAACACCTCTTTAGGCAAGCAAGGTCCCAAAAGAAAGTTGGTCATTATACATGCACAATTGTCCTTGTTTTACTAATTCAGCTTATATTGTTCTGACTATTACAGCAACTATGAAGCACTAATCCCAACTCAAGAGGCATTAAACATCAATAATAGGGGTTAACTAATTTTGTTGAGTTATTTGAAATCATTGAATAAAATGAAACATACCATCACCATGATCACTGTGGCTTTTATCAGGCCATTTTCATTTAAGGGATAAGATTTTTCCACTTTTTATGTGCAACACAACCAACTTCACAGACGGAGGAATACCTGCACAACCTAAATTGACACCTTGTCTTTAGGACGTGAACTCTAGCTCACAAAGGGAGGAACATTTTAAATATACAACTCGATGTCCAACGCCAAGGGCCCTTTGTATAGAAACAGTTAAGGAGTATCCACATTCAAGTACACTTTGGGCAAAGATTGGCCCATTTAGCAGTATGAGATCTGTTTCTTTTGTAGTGAAATCTTTTAACATCATATTTGACCCATTCTAGTTCAAACATAACCCAAAACAACCCATTTATAAACAAACATGTGGAAATTGACACCTCTAGCTTGAAGGAGAGATGTCAACGTGTTTCCTCTTGGTTATAACTTTTAGGCCAACCTAAATCAACCCATTTATTAGTCTCTAATTGGTGTTGTTAATCAAAAGTCTTCAGCATCTGGGTCCTAGAACAGATCCTTATAAAGAATACTAATAATCTAAATAACAAAATGTTGATTATACCTGAACATGTGAACTGTTGATGCATACCCACTTTACCAAAACAAAGGAAGTTAGAAAATAAACTCCTGCATTTCAGGTTGTGAAATAACAGAAGGAAGCAGTAACATAACACATGTTGTCACCAATGGTTCCCACCTAAAATTTCATGTTTGAGGTGAAAAAACAGAAGGAAGTAGTAACGTAACACATGGAAACACACGTAGGTTTTGTACCTAAACCACCATTAAATTGTAACAGGTTAAATAAATCTTAATTGGAGAAGGTACTAAACTGAAACAACAAACTTGATAAGAAAATGGGCACATCCCTCTTTAAATTTTAATTAGAAAGGAAGCATGAATATGATTTGGTTCAAATTTGTCTATAGTTAGATTGAAATAAAAAATAATGGCAAGTGAGTTAGCATGATTCACTTGACCCATTTAAGAAATTTTTGAACTGCTTGGACACCATCAATCCATTTCCATTAATTTTAGCTAAGATTTACAAAAAGATATCCTCCAACAGTATGTGCAACAATTTTGCCACTTCCATCTCCGATCCCCTGTCAATTGTTTAGGTAACACCATCCTTCATATAATAAACTGGTCTTATAATAAAAAGGTTTAGGTTTGTTTAAGTAAAATTGGACTGATTCAAAGATGTGAAGCAAAGCTTTTAATGAGGAAGTAAAAAGAACACATCTTTACTCTGAACTAACATTGTCTGAATGATGTAGGATTCCTTGTTACTATGTATTGGATTTATACACATCCTAGAAGGTATCATAAAGGTTCTGCAAGAAATAAGATGATATTAGAGTAACAAAAATGT
>JBCNJP010000012.1:11497831-11518831 GCA_039602395.1 Deinandra increscens subsp. villosa | reverse complement strand
TAGTTATAAATAGTAAAGTTAAGTTTGGTCTTGAAAAGGTTGTAAACTATGCAAACTTATCTGGTGAAAATTTATGTTTTGTGTCTAGTTTAAATAAAAGTTTTGAACCAAAGTTTTTTCATCAAGCTATAAAAGATCAAAATTGGATCACTGCTATGAATAAAGAGATGAAAGCTCTTCATAGCAATAGGACTTGGGATCTTGTAGATTTACCTCCTGGTAGAACAACTGTAGGATGTAAATGGATCTACAAAATAAAATACAAGTCTAATGGTGAGATTGATAGGTATAAGGCTAGGTTAGTAGCTAATGGTTATAGTCAAAAGGAAGGAATAGATTTTGATGAAACATTCTCTCCTGTTGTTAAAATGGTAACAATAAGAACTGTGATAACTCTTGATGTTGAAAACCGTTGGTCTTTGTTTCAGTTAGATGTGAATAATGCTTTTTTATATGGTGATTTGCATGAAGATGTGTATATGTCTTTACTTGAGGGTTATTATTCCAAAACTGAAAAAAGAGTATGTAAATTGAACAAATCCTTGTATGGTCTAAAACAAGCTCCACGTATGTGGAATTCTAAACTTGTTAGTGCTTTAGTTGAGTTTGGGTTCAAACAAAGTAAATGTGACTATTCAATGTTCATTAAACAAACTGATTCTATGTTTATAGTCTTGCTTGTTTATGTGGATGATATTATTGTTACGGGTAATAATGTAAATGAATGTCATGCTCTAAAAACTCTACTTCAAACCAAGTTTCTCATCAAGGATCTTGGTGAACATAAATATTTTCTGGGAATTGAGGTTATTAAAACTAAAAATGGTGTGTGTCTCTCCCAAAGAAATTATTGTTTGGAATTACTTGCTGAATTTGGCTTAACTGCAAGTAAACCTGTTAATGTTCCTATAGAACAAAGTCATGTGATAACTTCGTTGTGTAAAAGTCAAACTGAGAGTGTTTCTAATGTTACTGGATATCAAAAGCTGATAGGAAAATTAATATATTTGTCTCATACGAGACCTGATATAGCTTACTCTGTGCATTATTTGAGTCAATATATGCATGCTCCAACTCGTGCTCATTTAGCTGTTGCATTAAGACTACTTACGTATTTAAAAAGGTCTTCAGGTCAAGGTTTTTGATAGAAAGGTCAGGTAATTTTGATCTAACTGCATATGCTGATTCTGATTGGGCTAAATGCCACGTAACTAGAAAATCGGTTTCTCGGTCAACAGCTGAAGCGGAATACAGATCCATGTGTTCTGCTGCTGGAGATGTCATGTGGTTAATTAATCTGTTACAAGAATTGTCTATCAAGGTTAATTTACCTGTAAAATTGTTTTGTGACAATTCTGCTGCAATTTCTATAGCTCATAATCTTGTTTTTCATGAGCGTACAAAACATTTTGAAATAGATATTTTCTTTTTAAGGGATCAAATTTCTAAAGGCTGCATTGAAGCTGTTGGGATAGATACAAAGGATCAACTTGCTGATATTTTTACAAAAGGTTTGCTAGCTGGCCAACATGATATTTTGTGCAGAAATTTGCGTCTTACAAATGTTTTTACTTAATTGAATTGAGGGGGGTGTTAAAAATATGAACGTATTCTTTATTTTTTTCAATTCACTTAAGTTCTTTTTGTTTACAATTCTAATACGTTGTTTGTTTTTTGTATTTGGGCTGTGGAGTTTTTGGGCTCGTAGTTATTGGGCTTGTAGCAGCTGCTTTTGTTGCTGGGCTTGTAGCTGTGGATCCGGAGATGCTGATTAGGGTTGCGGGTTGCTGCTATATAAACGTCTCAAACTCTCCTCTTTAGGGTTAAGAGAGTTCGAGAGGTCCAGCTGCTGAGTTGTTGCGTTTGTTACAACTGTCTTCGTTTCCTTTCGCTTGTTCTGTACTTTCTAGGGTTGATGTTCATCGGCTTGTGATGAACGTATCGTAGCTCGTTAGATTGTATTTTCTGAGTCTTCCGTTGTGTTGTTGGATTCTGTTCATAAGATTGATCTGGAAGTAAATTGTTGTGGTTTGGGTATTCCGTGTGTTGTATCCTCAATTTCTGATAAAAATCAAACAATCTAAAATAGCCTAGACTTAGAATTAAGGTCTGAAATTTAGTATATCATCAAATAGCTACTAGCACATTAATCTATTAAAAAACAGATTTGGAAAAATGTCAAATAAAAGTAAATTTTTTGTTTCTCCAAATCAATTAAACTTATTATCGAATTAGAGATAAAATACGACTAGAATTATGATGAAACTTTCTTTTTTTTTTAAATAATGTCATGAAAAATTATGGCCGTTTGAAAAATATGAGAAACTTGAAAAGGTCAACAATAGTTGCGCTCCCTAGTTTATCATTTCATGTTTTAATTTTACACTTTGACCCCTTACTTTAGTGTCATCCATCGATTTCTCATCTAGTGGTCTAGATTCATTCTCACTCTACTTATTGTTGGTACTAGAATTCAGGAGACGATAAGCAGCTCGCATCAGCTCGTAGGCACTTCATGGTAAGGATCCTGAATAATATTTACTTACTAACGGTTGCTTCTCTATTGTTTGTTACTCGCAGGTTGACTTGGTCATTCATCACGTGTCCTAAAGACTCGGTCTATCAACAGAATCATGGGTCGGTTGGGATTCAAACGGCTAGTTGGCGAACGTGGACTTAGTTGCTATTTTTTAGGAAAGTTAGTTGCTATGTATTTCGTATTTAAACAGAGCTCTAGGCTTACACACACACACAATCTTTACGATTACAATTCTCTGCAACACTTAGAATTCGAGCTCATTTACTTTGTAACCAGTACTTTCGATTATATAAAAGTTTTAGGAGGCAGGTACTTTGAACCGGCCCCCGAGGTTTTTTGCCAGGCTCCTTGAGGATACTCAAGGATACTTGGATTTTCCCTCGTTACATCCTCGTGTCTATTATAGCAGTTACATTTTCATCTTAATTTACATCAAACACGCTACCTCACATACAAAGTTTGATCAACTAATTGCTTAGGCAGTTTTTGACCAAAACAATTTGGCGCCCACCGTGGGGCAAACGGTGTTTGGATTCGATTAAGAGCCTTGATCTTCTTCCCATAACCGATTCTTGAAAATGTCGACTCAACCAAAATTTACCTCAAAGTCTGTTTCATCCTCTAAGCCCGCTGTCAACGCTGGTCTCCCCCCATTGACGAAGAAAGTGGCTGATACTAATGCTAAAGGAGTGGAATACCCCACTTTTACTGGATCTCAAGGTACGTCCACTGACTCTACTATTTCTAATAACGATCTCTATGTTTTGATCAGGCAAATGAAGGCCCATGCGGATGAACAAACCAAAACCAACGAGAGAATGATGAAGGAGATCATGGAATTGAAGAAATCGAAGAAACCAGTAGAGGAAATCAGCCCTTTGATCCCAAAATCATTCGGGTTCAACTCTCCGGAAATATCGGAGCAGCCGAAACTGAGAGTAAATCCCTCTACTGTTCAAAAGTCAGGTATTGCAACAGTTACCACTGCAGGATCCTCAGGCACTCGGCATCAGAAGACTTCCAGGATGATGGATTTGGAATACTCTGGATTCTACTCTGAGCAGCCCCCTGAACCTTACTACAGTGAATATGGAAGTCAGCAGCCGCCGAGATGCTCAAATCAGCAACCAGCCGGGTTTTTAAACCATCGGGTGCCAGCAGTCTCAATGCATCAATCTGCATCTCGACCACAACAATTCGCGGCAACAAACCTACATGAGCCTTGGAGTCAGCAATCAGCAATGCCTACTCCACAGATGCCACAGGGATCCTCATCACAGCCATTCCAACCATACCGGAGCCGCTTCCGAGCTGCTCAGGATCCTCAAGGATCCTTATTTTCTAACCCTACTGTCTCTGCAGGCACGTTCCCAGGTTCATCTCAGGAGATGCATGAGGGAGACTTCATCCCCATGCAAGTGGAGACTACAACTGAGCCAACCGTCGTTAGAGATACTGGATATGAACCTCAAATCCCTCTACAAACTTCCAGGGCTGGTAACAACTTTGATAATTATTATACTAACCCAAACCAAGGAATTGTGCAGGATGCAGGTATTGACCCCGTCATCGCCAGGGAACTTCAGAGGTTGAAAGACATGATCTCAAGTGTTCCTGGTGTTATTCGTCCAATTCCTGAAGTGCCAGCGGGCAGCCACAGGATTTCCAGATTTGCATGGCCCATCTGTGACGTAGAGATACCGAAAAGATTTCAGACCCCCAATATGAAACTCTACGATGGAACCACAGATCCTGAGGAGCACGTGGCACAATACAGGGAGCGAATGGAGATCAACCCCATTCCCGCAAACATCAAAGAAGCTTGCTTATGCAAGGGATTTGGTTCAATACTGACAGGACCAGCCTTGAAATGGCTACTCAGTATTCCTCCTAACACTATTACTTCTTTTCCCCACTTGGTTAACTTGTTTAATAACCAGTTTTCTTGCAGCAGGAGCTCTGAGAAGCTCACTGGTGATTTGTACAGGATAGTTCAGAAGCCCAGTGAATCCCTAAGGGATTATGTAGCCAGATTTGGTCGAGAAGCTCTAGATATCCCTAACTTGGATATGGCTGCTGCTGTAGAAGCCTTCAAAATGGGGATTAGAAGGGATTCCCGATTTTATGATGATTTGGTTATGACTCCTTGCAGGAACCTTGATGAAGTCAGAACAAGGGCACTGAGGTTCATCAGGTTGGAAGACGATAAGAAGATCCAAAAAAGAGGTGAAGAAACGTCGGGCAGAAGGACAAACTCTCCCGGAAAACAACAAAGAAACAAACCCTATTATCGTAATGATAATCCAAGGGTCAACGAAGTTGAAGAGGAAGACGACGAAGAAAACTTCCCAAAGGTATTTGATTATTGCTTTTCAGTTGACATGAGTGGTTTGTTATGTGCCTTGCAGGATCTAGGTGATAAAGCCAGGTGGCCAAGAAAATCGGATAAACAAGGATCATGGAAAGATAAGTCTAAATGGTGTGCCTACCACGAAGACTTTGGGCACTTAACAGATGATTGCATAGCACTTCGAAAAGAAATCAGTTACCTGCTCAGCAAGGGGCATCTCAAAGAATTGTTCGGCAGAAAAAAGAGTAAAACTCAAGAAGCTGCTGAGCTGCCCAAAAGAGCGCAATCACCACCAGCAGATGCCAAAGTGATCAACTTCATCTCCGGAGGATCTGACATATGTGGAGCCTCTTTCTCATCAGCAAAAAGACATGCCAAGGAGGCTAAAATGGATCAAGGCAGTCGACCAAAGAAGAATGCAATATTGACTGAAGACAAAGTCATTTCTTTTGACGAAACTGATAAGCAGGACATCCAGGATCCTCATCATGACAGTCTGGTAATTACATTATGTATTGCTAACCATTATGTTCGCAGGATCCTGATAGACAATGGCAGTTCAGTCAACATTATTCAATTGGACGTGCTTAAGAAGATGAGCATTCCCGAAGAAGAGATAATTCCAAGATCCTCAGTACTAGTAGGATTTAGCGGAGAAACCAAGCATACGGTTGGAGACATCAGACTTCCTGTTTACGTAGAAGGAGTCAATTCCATGCAGAAATTCTGCGTTATTGATTCCCTGCCTTGTTGCAATGTAATCTTGGGAAGGCCATGGATCCATGACATGAAAGCAGTTCCATCTACCTATCATCAATGTGTGAAGCTTCCCACACCTTGGGGAGTTGTAAGAATACTAAGTGATCAACAAGAAGCCAAAGACTGCTACACTTCTGCTATGAAGAACACTATCAAGTCAAAGCCAGCATAGCAATTAAAGAAACCAGCACGAAGAGTTCAGATGACAAAAGAATTGGAGACCAAAGAAGTTCAACTCAATCCTGAAGATCCTGAAATCAAAGTGCTGGTAGGAACAAATATTCCTGAGGATACTGAGGAGCAGCTCGTGAGCCTCTTAAAATCCAGAGTCACAACATTTGCATGGAAACATGAAGACATGACAGGTATATCCAAAGATATTATTACTCATAAACTTGGTATAGATGAATCTTTCAGGCCAATACATCAGAAGAGAAGAAAGTTCGCTCCTGAGAGAAACATCATAATCCAAGAGGAAGTTGACAGGCTGCTCAAATCAAGAATGATCAGAGAAGTCAAGTATCCTCGCTGGTTGGCTAATGTGGTGGTAGTCCAAAAGAAGAATGGTAAGTGGAGGGTATGTGTAGACTACACAGACCTAAACAAGGCCTGTCCAAAAGACCCATTCCCTCTACCACATATTGATTCTATGGTGGACGCGACTGCCGGGCATGAGATGTTGACTTTTATGGATGCATCTTCGGGCTTTCAACAAATTCAAATGGAACCATCAGATCAGGAAGACACGGCCTTCATGACTCCCACAGGTATTTATTGTTATATTGCAATGCCTTTTGGTTTACGAAATGCAGGTGCTACATACCAAAGGCTAGTTAACATGATGTTTAAAGACAAGCTGGGGGACACCATGGAAGTATACATCGATGATATGGTGGTGAAATCGAAAAAAGCGAAGGACCACCCTAGAGATCTTGAAGCTGCTTTTGATATCCTGGACCAATTCAACATGAAATTGAATCCTTCCAAGTGCCATTTCGGAGTAAGAGCCGGCAAGTTTTTAGGCTTTATGGTTACTGAAAGGGGAATTGAAGCCAGCCCCGAGCAGATACAAGCTATTATAAACTTGAAGTCTCCAACAAATGTTAAAGAAGTTCAAAGATTGACTGGAAGAGTAGCAGCACTTAACAGATTCATATCAAGATCTTCCGAAAAGAGCAAAGAATTCTATGACATATTGAAGAAAAACAAAAAGTTTGAATGGGGTGAGAAGCATGAAGCAGCTCTGAGCTCCTTGAAAGAATATCTGTCATCCGCTCCGCTTCTGATGCAACCAGTTAAAGGCGAGCCACTGTCTCTCTATCTAGCAGTTTCAGGCAACTCAGTAAGTGCTGTGCTTGTGAAGGATCATGAGGGGCAGCAGCATCCAGTATACTATGTAAGCAAAACATTGCTAGATGCTGAAACCAGGTATTCTTATTTAGAAAAATTAATTTTAGCCCTTGTTATGGCTTCTCAAAAGTTAAGGCATTATTTTGAAACTCATGTTATTTATGTGAAAACTAACTATCCTATTAAGTGTGTCCTAAGAAAGCCAGAGATGTCTGGAAGAATGGCGAAATGGGCAGTTAAATTAAGTGCCTATGACATCATATATGAACCAAGAACAGCGATCAAGTCACAGGCCTTAGCAGACTTTGTGGCTGATTTCAGCAGCGACATACTGCCAGAAGTTGAACTAGAAGTCAAGCAGCTCGAAGAAGCTTCAGGCAGCTGGGTCTTGTATACAGATGGAGCATCTAATGTTAGAGGTACAGGATTGGGTGCGCTACTGAAATCGCCACAGGGGGACATTATCCCTCTATCTATCCACTGTGAATTCAAGGCTACTAATAATGAAGCCGAATACGAAGCTTTAATTGCAGGATTACAACTCGCTAAAGATATGGGTATCCAACACATTCAAGTTTTTATTGATTCCTTGTTATTAACTAACCAATTTAATGGATCCTATGCAGTGAAAGGCGAAAGGCTAACCAAATATCTAGACCTTGTAAAACAATTAGCATTATCCTTTGAATATTGTAGCATATCACAGGTACCTAGAGAAGAAAACGTAGAAGCTGATGCTTTGGCAAATTTAGCATCATCTTTAAGGATCCCAGAAGGTGTCAAGATTCCCATAATTCACATCCTGACACCGGCAATTGAAGAACAAGAAGTTAATGATGTTACAACAGATAAAGATCAAGAAATGACAGATTCTCAGGATCCTCAACAATCCTGGACCTATCCTATCAAGAGATTTATTCAAGAAGGAGAAATCCCCAAAAACGAGAACTCTAGACTCTTCCGAACAAAGGTAATTCCATATTCAATAATAAATGGTATCTTATACAAGAAATCTCTTGCAGGACCATACTTGAGATGCCTCGAGCAGCCTGAAGCACATGCGGTACTTCAGGATATTCATGAAGGTGATTGTGGCAATCACACTGGGGGCAGATCACTATATTCAAAAGTATTAAGAACAGGATACTACTGGCCCACCATGAAGAAGGATGCTATGGCCTTTGTTCAGAAGTGTGATGCATGTCAGCGGCACGACAACATCCTCCATCAGCCTGCTGAGCCGCTCCATTCAATATCATCTCCATGGCCGTTCATGAAATGGGGAATGGATATAGTTGGTAAGCTGCCTGTAGCACCTGGAGGAAAAGTCTTCATGCTGGCTATGACAGACTACTTCTCTAAGTGGATTGAAGCCGAAGCTTTTGTTCAAGTTAGAGAAAAGGAAGTAATTTCCTTTATCAAAAGGAATATCTTGACAAGATTTGGAATTCCATCAGAAATAGTGTGCGACAATGGATCTCAATTTATTGGAAAAAGGACAACAAGTTTTTGTGAGGCATGGGGCATCAAGATGGTAACTTCAACTCCCATACATCCACAAGCTAACGGCCAAGCAGAATCGAGCAATAAGATTATCATCAATAACCTCAAGAAGAAGCTAGGAGACAAGAAGGGAAAATGGGCTGAAGAGATGCCTTTCGTATTATGGGCTGATAGAACGACCTCCAAGAATGCTACTGGTCGAACACCATTTTCCTTAGTGTTTGGATCCGAAGCTGTAATTCCTACTGAGATGGTGATGCCAACTGCGAGAACAAGCTGCCGGGATTTTGAAGCAAACAAGCAAGAGCTCCTTGAAGATCTTGAAACAATTGAAGAAATCAGAGACCTCGCAAAATTTAGGATGGCAGCATACCAGCAAAAGATAGCCAAATCTTATAACAGGAATATCAGAATCAGAAGATTTCAAGTAGGAGATCTGGTACTCAGGAAAGCTTTTCAAAATACAACCAATCCGGCACATGGGAAACTCGCGCCTAAATGGGAAGGACCCTACCTGGTGGATTCAGAAGCTGGAAAAGGAGCATACAGGCTAGCTACCGTGGAAGGTGAGCTGCTCCCAAGAGCTTGGAATGCAATTCATCTGAAGTTATATTTTATGTAAGTTCTCTTTGGACCCTTTGAGCATATCAGAGAATCCTTGTCCAAACTTCGAGAACTTCAGGTATGATTTTTACCTTTATTTCATTTTCACATTATTATCTTTGTGGAATGTGTACTGACTTAGGCATCGGAGGGGTGTTAGCAAAACTAACACCCACCCCTCACCGAGCCTTGAAGTGTTTTGTAGGTGCTCCGAGCGTCCTACCATAAGCTAGAGGCTGATCACCTCTTCTAAGTCTAAAGCATTCTGAATGCTGTCAAAAGGTTTAGGAGGTTTTCACCTTCTCGTTCACTAATGGGAATCGCCAGGAGCGCAAGACCCTCGCCAGGAGCGCATGATGGTGGCCTGTGGTTCAAGGTGGTGCGACCAGTCCATCTAAGGGTGGCTGATAATTTCATCACTGTTGGCCATAGAGTGCACTTCAAAATGGATGGCAGACGTGTCATCTCAAAGATTCTAAGGTTTTTGGCATTTTCATGTCAACAAAGGTTTAGACATATTCGTGTCTCTCAAGTTTTGGGCTTGACCCCAGTTGGCTTAGTCCCAAGTATTTTTGAGCTTGTCCTCAGATTAGCAAAGGTTTTTAATGTTTTCACATTAACTAAAGGTTTAGACATATTCGTGTCTCTCAAGTTTTGGGCTTGACCCCAGTTGGCTTAGACCCAAGATTTATAAAACGTTTTACACCATGAGAGTACAAAGTTGGGCTTGACCCCAGTTTAACTTATTCACAAGTGCTCAAGGTTTTTGAGGCATTTCGTGCCTTAAAAGAATATTCTCAGTTCTATCGGAGTTTCATCAAGTCTATCTTAAGGATTCCTAAGGATCCCTGGCGATCCTGACTACTTCTACGGTTGGAGTATTCTTGAACAGGTTATATTGGTACTGCGTTTGGTACATGTTTTTATTACTAAGTGTTAGATGGCATCATGGTTTGTTAACATTGGCAAAATTTTAATAAACTTTTGAGTTTTTCAACTAAACTATGCTGAGCATCCTGTAGGATCCTCATTCAAACATTTTTCAAAATAATTAAAAGCATACACGGCACACCATGATGATCAAAATACTACTGAGTCATATTTATGCAGGAAATCAGAGAAGTTGACCCCAGGCTTCGTCTTGGAACCCAAGATCCCTCCACCTGAGGCCAACTATATTGTCTAAAGGAGCTTGGACTTCGCCTTGAAACTCAAGGTCCCTCCATCCAAGCCCCCAAAAAAGTTAAACTACCGTTGTTTTTGTTTCACCACTACCATTGTTTACAAAAGCTTCACCACAAATATTGTTTACTGAACCTGAACCTGACCATGAACCAAACAAACTAAAAAAGCGGGCTCAGACCGTTGCATCGTCCTCATCGCCCAGCTTATCACCAGCAGCCTCCGCCTGCTCAACCTCCTTGCCCTTGCCCTTTTCCTTCTCAGCTTCCTTCTCGACCTCCGGCTCAGCCTCCTTCTCAGCCTTTTCAGAAGCATCTCCCCTTTCAGCCAACAGCTTCTTAAGGCTCACCTCCCAGTCCTTCACCGGCCAGCTCTCTGGAGTGAAGCCATCAGCCTGTGCAGCAGTTGCCATCTCAATCATACACTCCAGCACGCTGATGGCGGCTGAAGATTGAGCGTTCAGTTCGGCCTGCTTCAGGGCTTCAGCAGCCGCAACATCTTTCTCTTTGAGCTGCTTCTCATAGTGGCGAGCATTGCTGGCTGCGGCCTCATTCAGCTTCTCAAGACGAAGCGTGGCCTGATCAAGTTTGAGCTCAGAGGCTTCAAGCTTCTGCTCGGCTGCTTCGAGCTTCTGCTCCAGGGCTTCCACTTTACCTTCGAGGTCAATCACCTCGTGGCTCAGTTTGTCAATGCCCTGCACATCAGAATCAAAAAGGGAAGTGTTATAACTTTCATTTTTACATATTTCCCTGTTATTAAACTACGACTTACAATATTCACTACAGCCTGCAGTGAGAGCAGCTTGTTAGCAGCTGCAACGGGAGGAAGATCATCGAAGCTGTCCACATTGATAGTGGAGTCAGGAGCTTTGCGTTTCTTGGCAGAAGAAGTCTTGGAACGAGTGCTCGGAGCTCGGAACTTGGGGGCTGAGGTGTCGGTAGGAGCCTTGCTGCTGGTCTCCTCAGTTTTCTCTTTTTTGGCAATGAGCAGCTTAAGGTCCTTGAAGGAGAAGTTGGAAGCTGAACCTGGAGCTTCATCATAGACAGTGAAGGATCAATTTCAGAAATAATAAAACACCATTCAAAGACGAAAAGGGAACAATTAAATGAAAGTACCTGTTGACATGGTTCTTGAAGGGCTAAGAGATTGCTGGGAAATGCTTCTGGCACTTGAAACGTCCTCGGGCTGGAAGCTTCTTTCTGCTGCTGGGATGCTGAAAAGATCCTTGAGCTTCTTGGAGGATTCACGGGTTGGTTTTATCAAAGCTTCAAACTTGGGCGCTGCAAAGACAGAGGCACAATCATATCAGTTACATGCAATGGAAGAGTATACGGGATTAGAATGTTACAAAAACTCTTCCTACCCTTAATGACCCACTGGGTAGGAAGGTTCTCACAACCAACGAGGCTACTTCGTTTCACAAAGAAAAATTGACGCTTCCAATCATGGTCGTTGTGAGAAGTCCTAGGGATCATCTGAGCTTCTCCAGTTCGAATTTTCAAGACGAATCTACTGTTACCGTGAGTGGCCAACCGGTAAACTTTACAAATCTCAGCAACTCCGATGTTCAGATTATGGGACTGGTTCAAATTTTCAAGAGAGAACAGAATTCGCCACACCATTGGCATGACTTGGGAGTAAGCGAGACCGGTGACGGAAAAGAACTCGTTCACCAGGGTCGGAAACGGAAATGTCATGCCAAGAAGAAAAGGGTAGTTCAGAAAACAAACCCAGTCGTCGGAGATATGGTCGGCTTTCAAAGAAGGGTCAAAGGGACGAATTTCAGCTCCAGCGGGGAAACAGGAGGATCGTTTCAACAATGCGATCTTGCGATCGTCAAAATTACAAGTTTCCTCCGCCGTCGCCGGGAGGAGACCTTGGTCAGTAAACTCGTCGGCCACTTGGTCGGAGACCGTGGCCGATGACTGTGCTGGATTTTTCCCCATGCTCAGAGAAAACGAGAAGGGCGGAATAAGAAACTAACCTGGAGGAGACGCAAGGAGCTCTAGGGTTTCGCCGAGAAGAAGATGTGGTGAAGAATTAAAGTGATGAGAAGATTATAAAGGGATAATCTAACGGGAACTTCGCTTGGGAAGTTGGGGCTAATTACTCCCCATCAAATCATAGTTACTTAGCGATAAGCCACGAATTCAAATTTTCGACAGCTGTCTCGCATGCACCAACTGCCAAAAATTTGGGGGCAATTGTTGGTACTAGAATTCAGGAGACGATAAGCAGCTCGCATCAGCTCGTAGGCACTTCATGGTAAGGATCCTGAATAATATTACTTACTAACGGTTGCTTCTCTATTGTTTGTTACTCGCAGGTTGACTTGGTCATTCATCACGTGTCCTAAAGACTCGGTCTATCAACAGAATCATGGGTCGGTTGGGATTCAAACGGCTAGTTGGCGAACGTGGACTTAGTTGCTATTTTTTAGGAAAGTTAGTTGCTATGTATTTCGTATTTAAACAGAGCTCTAGGCTTACACACACACACAATCTTTACGATTACAATTCTCTGCAACACTTAGAATTCGAGCTCATTTACTTTGTAACCAGTACTTTCGATTATATAAAAGTTTTAGGAGGCAGGTACTTTGAACCGGCCCCCGAGGTTTTTTGCCAGGCTCCTTGAGGATACTCAAGGATACTTGGATTTTCCCTCGTTACATCCTCGTGTCTATTATAGCAGTTACATTTTCATCTTAATTTACATCAAACACGCTACCTCACATACAAAGTTTGATCAACTAATTGCTTAGGCAGTTTTTGACCAAAACACTTATGCACACTACACATTATCATTTTTTTCATTCCCCTCAAATTTTAAATAATTATTGTTTCTTATTTGACAGATTTATGTATAAAAAATGTCATTATTTCTTATATGTTAACGTTTAAATTCATGTTACAATATGAGTTACAAATTAAATGAGATGACAGAAACTTAACATTTTTTTAAAGGGGAAATTACTCTAATGGTCAAGCTGATTTTTTTTTTAACACAATGTCCACCCATTTTAGCTCAGAACCTTATGGCCATATTCTTTTTCCACCAATAGGAGACCACCATGTAGGCTTATCTAGCTAAGAAGCCAACACCCTAGCCTCCGATCCAATCATTGGAACATAAATGGGACTCACTTGGCAACCAATGAGCAACAAACATGTGACGTTAATGACTCTGATGCTGTCGTCAACTCCTACTCGGCAACACCCTAGCCGTCTACAACCTTGCAGCCAACCCTCAAACAGCATCACCCTACCCGGCACCACTTCACCTTTCAAGCCGACTCCCCTTCACACTTCAAGCCGGTTCACTTCACTCTCTATCCGGCTCCATCCACTTGGATACCGCTACGTGTTTAGTCAACTACTATGCCGCAGGCTTATCCAGAAATATATGACGGACTCTTTTTTTTTAATGGCCAACGAAATAATATTAACACCAAAAAACGTTCTTGAAAAGAAAGCAAAACACAAAGTCTAAAGAAACCCAAAACAAGAAAAAAACACAACAAAAGACACCAAAAAAAACCCCTTCAACTAGTGAACGTCATTGAAACGGAAAGTACATAATTCCACCCAAGTGATCGAAAGTTTCTACCGGTTGCACAGCCAAAAAAAAAAAAAACCGAGAGTCTTTATGTCTTCAATGATCTTCATCTTGGACATAGGAGAGTTCTTGAAAATCTTATCATTCCCATGTTTTCACAAAACCCAAATCGTGGTGTGGATTACTAAGGCTATCCGTAATGGATGAAGCCCCTTGTGGGCGTTATGCGCAATGTGGCGTCCACATCATCAAGAGGGGCTCCATGCCAACAGTGGTGTAGTGGTAATATTTTTATAACCCCCCTCTAATTATTACCCAATTATTATTTAAAAACCCCCACTAAATTAAATCTATCCAATAAAAAAAAGGAAAAAAAAATCAAGAGTAAATTACACAGAAGGTCCTTTACGTTTTAGATACATTTCTGATTGGGTCCTTTATGTATGGTAACTACACCATACATCCTTTATGTTTTAGATATGTTTCATAGTAGGTCCTTTAACACTAACACCGTTAAAACCTCAGTTAAGTAAGGGGTAATTTAGACTTTATACAAAACCATTTAATAAAATACATAAAATCAAAATCCCCCCAATCTAAAAAGATCAAATAGATCACGATCTTCTCCATATGTTCGTTGTTAAAGGATTCCATTCCCCTTAATACAAAAAAACAGATCGTCGCTGGTATCTTCCTACGGCTCAAAAAACCAGACCGCTGCAATGTCGTTCTTCTTCATTTGTTCACTGTTAAAGGATCAAATCGCTGCAATCTTGTTCTTCTCCATCTGTTCTGGAACTAGGGCCCATCGGTTCAACATGGTAAATAAGTTCGTTCTTGATATTCGTTTGCCTAGAGATGATTCGTTTTTTTTCCTCGTAGTGGAGGCTGGTGACTTTGGGTCCACATATTTCTTTAGGTGAGCTTTGAAACGTTTTGAATTGATGATTTATCAATCCATGATTAGTTACTGCTACTTACCTAGTATTTTAATGCCTACCCATCCATGTCCAAGATCCCATCCACCTTCTCTATTTTTAAGATTGGAGGTAAAACTGCAAAAGAATTGAATTGATGCTTCTCTTTTTTGCAGGTGAGCTTTGAAACGGTTTCTTTAGGGCTGATATGATTTCTTTTCTATTTTGCTCAACAATTACACGATTTCTTTGAGAGATTGCAGAAGGTGGATGGAATGAAGGTTTGATGATTATAGAGTTCATAATTATACCTTTGTTAACTGACGAAGAAGCCGAACCAGTGTTTTCTTCTGCCATGACTCAAAATCGAAATTCGGGCCAGTGAAGCAGAAGAACTGAGAATCGAAGGTGATGGAATCGAAGATGAAGGAACCCTGTTTTTGGATACCTACGTACGAAGAAGGGGAGATACTAGCGACAATCAATTTTTTTTATTAGGGGCATGAAATCGTGATCTGATATTTTTTTATTAGGGGGGATTTTGATTTATGTATTTTATTAAATGGTTTTGTAAAAAGTCTAAATTACCCCTTACTTAACTGAGGTTTTTAACGGTGTTAGTGCTAAAGGATCTACCATGAAACACATCTAAAACATAAAGGATGTGTGGTGTAGTTACCTTACATAAAGGACCCAATTCGAAATTTATCTAAAACGTAAAGGACCTTCTGTGTAATTTACTCAAAAATCAACCAATCAAGAAAGGTCAAGAAAGGAAGGGGGAGGCGTTATTAATATAATGTCGGTGATACTTGCACCTAAGATGGCGCTCTAGGGGGTGGGGAATGGGGGTTATAGGAGCGTTATATTAGTAAACATGATGGAGATGACGCCCACTACGGATAGCCTAACCGTAACCGAACTATGTTCATAAGGTTGTCTGGTTGTGGGCTAAAATTGAATAGTTATTTTGATAATTTCAAACATCATGCCACTTATTTTGTGTTGCCCATCGAAGCAGCCACAACTCTATAAAACTGCTCTCCTCTTAACTTCAACAATTTCAACATTAGCATCACCATCAAAATGGAGTTCAGCCATCAAAACCGCATCTTCTCCTCACAAATCTTTACAAATTTACACCCAAATGCACCGCCAATCCATCCCTATCGACAGTTTCGCCATCCTTTACACACTTTCATCATGTACCCATTTGCACAACCCCCCTCTTCTCCCCCACCTTCACGCCCAAATTTCGAAACTTGGATTCACGTCCAATGTTTACATCATGTCCTCTCTCTTACACGGCTACTCAAAAACTTGTTTCAGTAATGCCTGTTTGTTGTTCGACGAAATGCCTGAGAGAACCACGGTCACTTGGAATACAATGATCACCGGGTTTTCGAGATCCGGGAATGTGGCCAAGGCGAGATCTTTGTTTGATGAAATGCCGGTGAGGAATATCGCTTCTTGGTCCGCGATGATTTCAGCCTACATCAATAACAGTTGTTGGAAAAAAGGACATGAACTTTTCTGCAAGATGTTAAAAGATGAAAAGCTAAAACCTGATGAGTTCACTTTATGTGCTGTGTTAGGAGGGTGTGGGCGGATGGGTACGGTCGGGTTTGTGTTGGGGAAGTCGATTCACGGGTTTATCACGAGGAACCGATGGGATCTCAACGTGGAACTCGGGACCACATTAGTCGATATGTATGCAAAATGTGGGTTCTTGAAGGCTGCAAAAGCGGTCTTTGGCATGATGCGGGTGACTAATGTCGTTTCTTGGACTGCATTGATCTGTGGGGCGGGACAACATGGTTACGTTAATGAAGCGATAACTTTGTTTGATAGGATGCAAAAAGTGGGCGTTAAACCCAACGAGTTAACTTTCACGGGGATTCTAAGTGCGTGTGTGCATGCTGGGATGGTCGAAGAGGGACGCATGTATTTTAAGTTGATGGAGGAATATAGTATGAAGCCGAATGTGCATCATTACGGTTGTATGGTCGATTTGTTTGGGAAAGCGGGAGAGCTGGAAGATGCGTATGAAGTTATTATGAGGATGCAGCCAGAAGCGAATATGAATGTTTGGGGGTCTTTTCTTAATTCTTGTAAGGTACAAGATAACTTTAAGATGGCAGAAAGGGTAATTGAAAGAGTTGTGGAAATGTTGAGGCCTGAGAAGGATGGAGGTGTTTACACTCTTATTGCTGATTTGTTTGTTATGGGTGAGAAGTGGGATGATGCAGAAAGGATTAGAAGGTTAATGGTTACCCAGAATGTCAGGAAAGCAAGAGGAGCTAGCTTTATCAGCAATGGTGGACCGTAAAAATGTAGATTTTAACTGGTTCAAGGTGTTAGCTGTAAATGCTATTCCGTCGCAGTAATTTGAGATCACAAAGGCTCTGAGAATGTAATGATGCTGCAGGTCAAAGGGTAAGACTATTATACACTTGACTTCATAGACCCTGATATGAGTTTAAAGAATGATTAAAGGTAAGAATCACATCTCTTTATTTGTAGTCATAGTTTTGTTTGTACATACTACAGAATTGTTCAACACTATGCAAATTCAGTTAAATCTTACTGGACATAGATTAATAAGGAACTGAAAATTCTTCATGATTACTGAATCAATCTAGAGCTTCTATTTGATTTGATGATTCGTGTTATAAAATTATGTGATGAGCAAAAACTGCATATACCAAGTATGGATGTCGGAAAAGTGTGGGATTTTACTGGGTATGTTTGGTTTGGGATGTTGGAAAAATGGATCGACTCGATTGAACCGAAATAACACAGACTAAATATGTCTTGAAACTAATTTGTTCGAAAATAGGTAGACACTAAAATATTTGGGTCAGCCTGGACATGAACCTCAATGCAAACATGACTTAAATCTTCAACCTTAGCGTCTCTGTCAAATCACTGTGTAGAAATCAATATGTATATATGCACTTTCATACAACTAAATGAATAGTTGTCGGTTTGACTATCATGCTAAAAGTCTTAGTCGAGACAAAAACCTCTCATGCATATGTTCACCATTTGGGAGTATGGCTTTCCCATCCATATCTGGTTTTTCACTACAAATAGCATCAATTGGCCTTTGACTCCATCATCACAATTTCCATTCAAGATATTCATCAGTGGTACAAGTGAAAGAGTTGACCAAGGGCTGGAAATCCGAGGATGAAGTCAGGGAATGATAGATTTAAACTTGGTTCTTCAATCCTCAGCCTATCTACAGTGAAAGGTAAGTGATTCTGGTTTGAATTTCAAGAATTAGTGAATTGTACAATGAGTTAGGATGAATTTGTAGTATTAATTGAGATTATGATGTTGCTAGGTGACAAGGAAGTATACATAGATGATTAAGGGCTGTTACTATTGTACAGTATCATGAATAGGGTGATTTAGTAAGTTATTTGATTTTGATCCATATCTAAGTTATTAGTAGGGTACAATATAACTGATATGAGTTGAGAATGTGATCATGAAATTATGATGTTATTAGGTGTCCTTGGATAGTAACAGAAGCAATTACAGATTGTGATCATCCATCATTACCACTAATGTACCATATCAAATACCATTAACATTCCTTTGATAGATTCTTAGATAATTAACTAGTTATTCCAGATTACTATGTACATATATATACAATTTATCTTAAAAATAAAAACTTAACCCGCTTCGAGTCCTAAAAGACCAGCAAAGAATTCTTGATATCGTAGCCCATCTTCTCTAAATTCGGGTTTATGGCAAACTGAATCATGGGTGCTGGTCCACAAGCCAAAGCCAAAGTATCTTCATCAACCTCTGGTATATGTTCTCTCATGATACCCTCATTGATGCGTCCTTCGCTGTATTTCCACCCTTCTCGTATCGACTTGCTTACAACATACCACACCTTAACTCGATCTTCATACTTCTCTGCCCATGCATCAAGTTCACCTCTCAACAATATATCATCTTCTGTACGATTTGCATACACTAAATACATCTTTGTATCATCTTCTGGATCCTTCAAGATAGCCTGCATCACTTGATATATAGGTGTAATCCCAGACCCACCCGCAAACATGGCTAGTTTCGTGGCAAACTTTTGTTTACCATGAACCGAAAAAGTCCCTTTTCCGATGTACTCTATGTGACCTATCGGACCTTTGATCTGGAGTGAAGAACCGAGTGGCAGTGACTCAAGATATTGAGACATGAGCCCACCGCTCGGGAACTTGGGCTGGACATCTTTGAAGTAGATTTTGACTAGCAACTCGAAGTATCCGGCTTCATCAATGGCGCTAGTTGGTGTGTATGCTCTCATGCATAGCTTGTCATCAATGGATGCACATAAGAAGACGTGTTTACCTACCGGTAATCCAAGGACTTGGTCGGGTGCTGGTAGCGCGAATCGGAAAAGCCTCACGTCATGAGAAACTGATATTTTTGATATAAGTTTACACGGGATCTTTTCACGAGGGATTAGAGCTATACTTCTTGTAGGCATTGTTTCTTTGATGGTGGCTAAGTGTACCGAGTTATTTGGCGAAGATGCAGGCGAGTCAGAACTGTAGCCTGTGGTTACGAGCTCACCAATTCGGTACTCTTCTAAGAGCTTCTTCGCCTTGTCGGAATGGATTGCATCGAACTCTTCGGTGCAGTCGGTTCCAGCATTGATGAGTATGCTATCACAGCCACCAGGGTGGTCTTTGAGGAAAGTGGTGCAGTCATAGATGTGACCATGGACCACGATCCAAGCCGAGTCTGCCGAGTTGTGTTTCTTGATTTCAGACATCGAATATGTTAACGAACTGGTGTTCATGAAAGGCGATGAAACACTCTTCTTGAGTGTTGGATTTGCTGATTCAGATGATATCTCAAGGTGCTTCTCACGAGCCATCCATCCACCGGACTGGTTTCCTGGTTGAGTCGGGTGGTCGAACACAATCCCGATCTCACCCTTTTGTGGTTTGCAGAGGTTGGTTTTCACTCGGAACCAGCAGTTGTTCATCATACCCTGCACATAATATCCCACATTATATACAAACTTTAGAAAAGTCTAACGACTATTTAAAAGTTTGAAAAAGTCAAACATCCGTTCAGTACATTTTAAACGGACTTGTGTTTTATTTTAAGAAAATCGAAAAAAGGGTTGGTTGGTTACCATGACATTCCAGATAAGGTTTTCGGGTTGGGTGTTATGGGTCTCATCCCAGGCTCGAACCGCGATCTCTTTGGCACCAAGAAGATCCAAAACCTCAACCTCCAGTGACCAAAAACACCAGCACCAGTATTTGCCATACTTGCTTGGTTTCTCGTTGTGGTCGAGGCTACAAACGCTCCACGTGTCACCTCCGTCCAATGTTACCTCGACACGTGTCACTTTCTTCCCACCCCCTGCACCATTTCATATCATCATTAGACATTGATTAAGTAGTTTTTCCTTTTTATCTTATATATTTTTTATTTTTTATATTTTTTAGAACGACAAACACACACCTGAATACGCGTAGCCCTTCAAGGTGTAAGGCATCTGAGTAGTCCAGGCATTAAGGGGCAAGATCTCCTGGTGGCATGGTGTTGTAATCACTGAGTTTATGTTGAGTTCATTGATTAAGTACTCACTCTTATACCACCAACCTGCAGAGTATACACAGAGTTTTTAATATGCGCGCTTATAACATTAACAATAGCTTCTTTATCGTGTATCAAACAGATGAGACGAACGGCCAGGTGGCCATCCACAGTTCGTCCAAAGGGACGTTTTGAGATTTCTGATGTTTTTTGATGTTTTTAAATGATGGATGAAAATCTGATGTGACAGTAAAGTGACATGTTTGAATTGACTATTACCTTGTGAGTTGGCTAGCTCTGCGTCCACATGTGACGGAAACACACGGTTGTCTTTATGGTGGTAATAATTCTCCGACTCTGATGTCGTTACTATAATACGCTTCAGCCACTTCACCATTCTACCACCGATGAATCCCGGAATGATCATCCTCACCGGAAATCCATGATCCGACGGTAACTTCTCCCCGTTTTGCATGTATGCCAATATGATATCTCTAGCCGGATCCATCGCCTTCTCGACACTTATGCTGGTTCCATATTTTGAACCACCACCTCCGGGGAGATCCTCCGCTCCCTCGAAGCACACATTCATAGCACAATTCTTTCGGCTATAGATCCCGCATCTCTTTAGAATACGGACCAATGGCACCCCTTTCCAAACC
>JBCNJP010000012.1:11397416-11497331 GCA_039602395.1 Deinandra increscens subsp. villosa | reverse complement strand
TACAAACACACTATTATATGCATTAATAACACGTAAACCAAAATGGCTCGATATCCTAACACATTATTTGTTTCGCAACTTCCATTGTGGTGTAGTGGTAGGAAGCATGTGTTCTCTACTTGAGACACAGGTTCGATTCTTACGGGCAACACTTTGGAAGAGGCATTGGCGATGAGGGGAGACTTGGGGCTGAAAGGTCACAAGTTCGATCCCTGAGCTCCCAGGTTTTACCACCCGGCCGCTCGCGGAGGTGGATTTTCCCTGGAATGAGCTCAACTAGTGTAAATAGTCCCCGAGTTTTCCGGGGCATTCGTTGACCGTTAAAAAAAAAAACATTATTTTGATTCAAAACACATTGTTTTCGATATACATAACACAATTAAAAAAAAATGTTGCAATAAAAAGTAATGTACATATTAAAAATATAAAATATTATGAATTAAAAACATGATAATTTTAATTTTTAAATCGAATTTATATAATGTTTTTAGAACATATTTTAATATTAAATACTAATATTTGAAATTTAACTAAAAATTGATGTCCACTATATAACACACATTTTTAAAAATTTTGGGCCCTCCAAAATCTCAAGCCCTAGGCGATCGCCCACCCTGCCTAGGGTCAGGGTCGGCCTTGCTACTTTTCTTCCCGGAATCCCGACGGCCGACGACAGGCGCGACCTCCAACTCCGACCAGAGACTCCATCCGGCAGTCGCCTCTCCTTCTCGTCACTCTGATTTGTGTAGCGAGCCAAGGAGAAACCTTCTAGAGTTCTAGCCTAACTCCCCGAGTAATAATCATCTTTTATTTTTTTTTAATTTAGGGTTTAATTTTTTAGTAGAATAAAAATCGAATAACTTATATTGGAAAGCATGTGGATCTTTGGTTTCTGAATGCTAATTGGTGCTTCATTCTTGTGTACACTACAGCATGTGGATTTTAGTGAGTTTAGTTGTTAGTAAAGGAGTAGTGAGTTTAGTTGTTGGTAAAGGTTAATATGCCTCTCTAGTATAGTGAATTAGGGTTTAATATTGGTGTGTTTAAGTATGAAGTTGATTTAAATTTTAAGGAGGTTAGAAAAGTGGGATTTGCTAAGTTGAATAATGACGCTAAGGAAATTGCCATTGAAATTGGTGTTGATCCGTTATTCCCTCAAAGACGACCGATTCGTAGGAAAAGACAGTTCGATGACTCTTCAAGTGAACCAGAAGTTCTACTTTCACCCGAGCAGAATTTTTAGAGTCAATTATTTATGAAGGGTTGATAGAAAGATTCGCTACTAAAAATGCTAAGAGAGCTTCACGATTTGTTTAGGTATTTAAATGTTGGTTTTATTTATTGTTACTACAATTCTCGTTACATTTTTGACTTTATATTATAAGGACCAATTTTTTATCTTCTTGAGGGCCCAAATTTTTTTGGAGGGTTTTCGGAGCCGCCCTGCAAAGTGACAACCACTATGAACAACCTTACTATGTAAAGATAAAGATTTGGGGAATGTTTTTTAACAATTTATTGAAAATGGTTCGATGGCAAGAAGCTGTTTTCACCAAGGCAACAAGCTGTTTTCATCAAGGATTATAAAAATGTAAAGTTTTATCTCTCTTTCTTTGACGCTTCCTTTGTCATTTGAATTGTAGTAAAGTGCATGATTTGATAAAGGTATTACCTTATATATCATTTTTAATAGCTTATGTGTACTCTAATCTTGCACTATTCCGTCTGAGGTGTTTTTTTTCAACTTGCTGCTACACGTCACACTTTCTAGGGTTTTCTATGCCCTTATGAAACCCTCGGCTTGAGTGCCGTCTCTCTTGAAGCTCACTTTCTCTCTCTTTCTGCTTCTCTCAGGCGAATTCCGATCTAGGGTTTTCTATGCCCTTATGAAACCGTCTGCTTGGTGACGACCTATGTGCGAATCTCCCTTGCACGATATGGCTAGGTTTCTTTTGGTCGGATGTTTGAGAGGGGCGGTTGGACTTGAGCCTGCTTCCGGCTAGGTTTATTGCGTTGTATCGCCGTTTGCCTTTTGTAGATCTGGTAATGTTGAAGCGGCGATGTTGTCGTCGATGGTCTCCGACGTTATCGTGGATGGTCTTTGACGTTGTCGTCGATGCTCCGTTGACGTCGTAGCGACGACGTTGTCGCTCCGTCCGCGTTGAGGCAACGACGTATGCATCACCGTCGATTTTGCTATCTTTTGATTTCTGAATGACCTCTGATTCTCTGGTGGAGGTACGAAGTTTTGCTTGCTATTCTGTTTGATCTTTTTAAGGTTTGTTTTTGGTATTTTTTCAGATCTGAAGGTTTCTTTGGTTTTCGTTGTGATGGTATTGTTTCTCTGGTTGTATGCTTCTATGATTACTTTGAATTGGGGATACTTCTATGATTACCCGGAATTGGGGATCGAGGTAATCTGGGCGTAAGAGGTAATTTGTGGTTTCTGGATACGACCCTAATATGTTTTCATTGCGATGGTACTGTTTTCTTTGATTATCTGCTTCTATGATGGTATTTTTGGGTTGCTTTGAGGTTTCTCAAGTATGCTTATCATATTGAATGATGGTTTGTAACTGTTTAATAAGGCTATGATGGTTTTTCTGGATTGGGATTCAAAGGAAATTTACGTTTACTTTGGCGTGGCAATTGTTTTTGCAGCCATAGGACCGTAAATTTTCCTACGCTAATGAACATCTACGATGATCTAAGCCTGTTAAGAAGTAATTTGTAGTTCTGGATCTTGGCCTAATTTGTTTATGCTGTGATGGTGTTTATACTATTCCGGCCACATGTTTTTTTTTTCAAAAGGCTATGATGATTTTTCTAAGTTGAGGTTCAAAGGAAATTAAGGTTTACTTTGGCGTGGCAATAGTTTTTGCAGCCATACGACCGTTAATTTGTCCTATGTTATGAACTTCTACAATGATCTGAGCCTGTTAGATGCTTATTTTATAGTTCTGGATCTTGGCCTAATCTGTTTAAGCTGTGATGGTGCTTATATATCATTTCCACTAGCTGAGATGTACTCTAATCTTACACTATTCCGGCCACATGTTTTTTTTCAAAAGGCTATGATGATTTTTCTGAGTTGAGGTTCAAAGGAAATTAAGGTTTATTTTGGCGTGGCAATAGTTTTTTGCAGCCATAGGACCGTTAATTTGTACTATGTTATGAACTTCTACAATGATCGGAGCCTGTTAGATGCTTATTACATTAATCATGTAATATCAACTCTTGAAGCTTGCATGTACACTTAATATACACTATTCAAGCTACATGGCATTTTTATGTGGCTGCGTTGCTACATGTGTAAGTCTCAACCTCTTCATATAATTTATTCCGGTTGTTATTGTTTTACCTGAGACTCCATTTACACTTTTCTGATGTATTTCTTTTGTCATTACGTTTGCAATGACATTTGTTTAGTTACTGGTAAAGACTATTGTCTTTTCTGATAGGATCCATTGGCGAGCGATTTCTGAAACTGACTCAAGCTTTTGCGCTCTCATAAGTTTGGTATGCTAAGGTTATAATCAAAATATTGGCAATGATGATTTTATCAATTTTAAGAGTGGATTGGAGATAAGGTTATGTCGTGCCGAGAATAATGTTCAGGGAGGCAAGGACCCATGTCTCTTGCAGCCGAAATTATTCCCACGTGAACCTTCCAATGATCTATTTTATATTCAACACTCTTTTAGAATTTTTACATCTAATCTGAGCCATTACAAGTTCTATTATACTTTTTAATTTATGCCAAAGAGAAGCTTCAACCAAGGTAACAGTCAACCATAATTATATTATCAATATATTATTTTCACATTATAAGATTACAATATACAGATACTTATGTTAGCATATTTATGATTCCTTACATCATTACAAGAGCATAATATTATTTTACAACTCAAATGAGTTTTAATGGTAATTTGCTAATTTTTTGGTGTTATCTATTATATTTTATGAACTTAACCAATTGGATTGAAGTTGGTGGTTCATCCGTCAGGGATGTGGCTAGGCAGCTTAAGGTACGGTTCACTTTAGATCTTCATAAATCTTTCTTTAATGTTTTCTCATGTCATGATAATATGATCCAAATTTGCAGGTGTCTCTTAGGTATTTAACTTTATATCTTAGTTTATCAATCTGCAGGATTCTTTGACTCAGTGGTCGGCCATCACTTTCCTGCCTAATCCTAAGTCTTCAACTGTTACAGATTGTTTGTTGGCTCATAAATCTGAAGGTTCATTTGAATATAGGCGATCGTTAACCAAACGATACAATGGCTAGGTATTGTGTTTAGCTTCATCAACAATTTATTTTCTTATTTTGAGCCTTCTTTTTTCCATATCATGTTTTTCTTAGGTTGTATTATTTGTTTTGATTTTCATGTGAACAAAATTTATTATTTTGTGATAAGTTTTAGAATCAAGATCCTTGAATTGGTGCTACACATATCAGTATTCTGCCATGTATTTTTGTAATCATTTTTTTACATACTAGATCCCAAAATAACCTATTTTGTAAGCACGGTTTTGCAATATATTGATTCATAAAATAGCTAGAGCAACATGAGATTGCTTTAAATATTGGTTTGAAAAGTGACACATACATGGGTCAAATTAACCTGATTTATGTATTGATCATGTCACGTTTCAATGTATGGTATGTCCTACTGCTATATATATATATATATGCTTTCTTTTGGGTTTGTTTTTTTATTTCCTCTGTTTGCTATAACTGATTATGTGGCATGTTGTCTCTGATTTGCAGGAAACCCTTCAACATTGTTTTGATTTTGTATAGATGATTTTTTATAGATCAATGGATCAGCTGTATTGCTACCTTCACTAAGGTGAAAGCCAATATCTCTTCAAATCCAATTACATATTAGAGACTCCCACAACATCTCCCTTATTTTCAACAAGGTTTTTAAACTAACCACCAAGTATTGTTCTTCAATTTTTTTTTCTGTTCTAATGTCCCAATGGGTTTTTTTTTGGTTCTGCACCAAGTTAAGGTGTATTTTGGGTGTTCTAATGACCCATTGTGGTGTGTTTTTGGTCCTTTAACGGTTTACGACATGCCTCTTGAATGGGTTTTTCAGTTGTCTGTTTTCTGTCTGAGTGAGCCTTTCAATTGCAGCCACGGGTTGTGCCCTCCAGCAATCAGCCTCTCAGTAATATATGTTCTAATGCATTTATGTTCTTTTTTTTGTTTGATGAGATTATTGGTGTCATTTTGCAGATTCTTATTGCATGGAGGTAATATAGTATGTTCTAATGCATTTTTGGGGTTTGCATCGGCTGGATGTCATTTTTTATTTATTGTCATTGAATATTTTTAATGCTTATTACTGCTTTCTAATTAATACTTTGGTTGTAGGTACAAAATCTATAATGTATAATGATGCATATATTGTCATCAAATTTGAAGACTTTGGAACAGGCATACAAATAAAAATAGCTAAGGATGGCTAAGTATGATGATGATGAAGATACGATATGGGTTATTAACATCATAAGAGGTAACCTTAAGAAGTTATTTTTTTTACCTATTTTTAATCAGTAATATATCATTTAAAAAAAAACAAACGAGTATGCAATCGCTTGACAAAAGCCTAACTTGCAACTGATGTTATCTTAAAGGTCGTATAATAACCTATTAATGTACATCAGTAAAGCATATATTACACATGTTACAAATCATAGTTAAAAAACCAAAACTATTTGAGATAATTTTTATCAATTCCGCATTCAAGGTCTCTGCCGGTTCCGCTTCGTGGCGTTTCGCAACAGATCGATCTGAAAGGGGATTCTGTAATGGCGGCAGGAGATGGCAGATTCAATAATCGGGAGGGGAGATCGCGAGGGTTAGAAAGCACGGTGTTCCCGGAGGAAAGCTGGGCGGATATTTCGCCATCACTTCTTCCTTTGGATCTAGCTGAGATTGATTTCCTACATGGTGGTAAGCCTTTTGTTTTCAAATTTGAGATTTGTTTTTGTTTTATTTTATTTTGAATTTAAGCATAAAAGTTAAACTGATTCTGAACTCAGTTTAGGTACTTAAGAAGGCAATAATGACAAGAATCTATGCGTAATACATTCATTATTCTCTGTCAACATGAAGGTTTCTTCTTCATCATCACATTCGTTCTCGCAGCATCTACTAAGGCTTTCTCCTCTCATTCTAATTCATGCATCCAGGTACACGATCTTTTCCTTAAATTTAGAGTTTCGTCGTGTTCAGATTGCTTATTTAGTTATTTACTGGAAGATAATCTATTGTTGTGATTTCAAGAATTAAACTAGCTTATGTACTTTATTTATCAGGTCCGTAGATTTTTGAAGCATTCGGGTTATATGGTTTGCGATTTCACATTTCTTTTCTGAATTTTTTTCTTCCTGCTTCGTTGCATGTTATTTTTGTACTTTATTTATAGCTTATGGATTGTTGAACTAGCTTATGTAATGTATACATGTTTGGTATGTTACTTGAGTTCAAACGACTTGACGATGTTTCATGTTTTATGTAATGACTCTTAATAATCGTAATGTGCATTGACAAAAACAATCGACCCGCCGCAACGCGCGGGTCTTTTACTCGTATCAAGTAACACCTCTCCCAAATCAACCTACTACTGTTTCATGAATTCCCATAACTAACGAAATTCACTTTGACTCCAATTTTGACTTTTTGTAGTCAACACTCAAGGGTCGAGGCACAACCGATTCTGTTGTTACCTCCTTTTTCTCCCAAGAGCTGCTTAATCTCCAACATTCACACGTCTCTACTCTCCATATTCTAATAATATATCCATGAGTAAATAAATGCCTCTTTCGTACGTCACTGTATCTTTTATATAAACAAATCTCCAAGATTTCTTCTTTTATATATTATTAACACATATATGTTTCTGTCTATATATATACATATGTTTGTGAGTTGTTTAGTGTCTCAACTTTCTCAGCACATCGAATACAAACCATCAGGGAAGCCGAAAAACTAAATCATGGCGGCCTCCGTCGAAATCCGCCAGTTTCACCATGAACCCGGTCTATCTGCGTCCTACGGTCCCGTTTCTAGGCGGGACGTTACGATACGTAAGAAGGTTGCGGTTATATACGATACGAGTGACGATGAGGAAGACGAGGTTGACTACAGTGATGTCATTAAAAAGTCCAACTCCGAGTTGGAGAGCTCGGTTTTCGATACGCGGGATGCGGGTACGGCCGATCAGTGGATCGAGCGGAACCCGTCGATGGTTCGGCTGACGGGAAAGCACCCGTTCAACTCCGAACCGCCTTTGACCAAACTCATGCAGCATGGGTTTATCACCCCGGCTGCGATTCACTATGTCCGTAACCACGGGCCTGTTCCTAACGCCAGTTGGGAAAACTGGACGGTTGAGGTATGTGGCTTGGTGAAACGACCGGCTCGTTTCACCATGGCCCAGCTCGTCCAGGAGTTTCCCAGCAGAGAGTTCCCGGCGACACTGGTTTGCGCCGGAAACCGGCGGAAGGAACAGAGTCTGACAAAACAGACTATAGGTTTCAACTGGGGTTCGGCTGGGATATCGACATCGGTTTGGAAAGGGGTGCCATTGGTCCGTATTCTAAAGAGATGCGGGATCTATAGCCGGAAGAACTGCGCTATGAATGTGTGCTTCGAGGGAGCCGAGGATCTCCCCGGCGGGGGTGGTTCAAAATACGGAACAAGCATAAGTGTCGAGAAGGCGATGGATCCGGCTAGAGATATCATATTGGCATACATGCAAAACGGGGAGAAGTTACCGCCGGATCATGGATTTCCGGTGAGGATGATCATTCCGGGATTCATCGGTGGTAGGATGGTGAAGTGGCTGAAGCGTATTATAGTAACGACATCAGAGTCGGAGAATTATTACCATCATAAAGACAACCGTGTGTTTCCGTCACATGTGGACGCAGAGCTAGCCAATTCACAAGGTAATAGTCAATTCAAACATGTCACTTTACTGTCACATCAGATTTTCATCCATCATTTCCCTTTGGACGAACTGTGGATGGCCACCTGGCCGTTCATCTCATCCGTTTGATACACGATAAAGAAGCTATTGTTAATTTTATAAGCGCGCATATTAAAAACTTTGTGTATACTCTGCAGGTTGGTGGTATAAGAGTGAGTACTTAATCAATGAGCTCAACATAAACTCAGTGATTACAACACCATGCCACCAGGAGATCTTGCCCCTTAATTCCTGGACCACTCAGATGCCTTACACCTTGAAGGGCTACGCGTATTCAGGTGTGTGTTTGTCGTTCTAAAAAATATAAAAAATATAAAAGATATAAGATAAAAAGGAAAAACTACTTAATCAATGTCTAATGATGATATGAAATGGTGCAGGGGGTGGGAAGAAAGTGACACGTGTCGAGGTAACATTGGACGGAGGTGACACGTGGAGCGTTTGTAGCCTCGACCACAACGAGAAACCAAGCAAGTATGGCAAGTACTGGTGCTGGTGCTTTTGGTCACTGGAGGTTGAGGTTTTGGACCTTCTTGGTGCCAAAGAGATCGCGGTTCGAGCCTGGGATGAGACCCACAACACCCAACCCGAAAACCTCATCTGGAATGTCATGGTAACCAACCAACCCTTTTTTCGATTTTCTTGAAATAAAACACAAGTCAATTTAAAATGTACTGAACGGATGTTTGACTTTTTCAAACTTTTAAATAGTCGTTTGACTTTTCTAAAGTTTGTATATAATGTGGGATATTATGTGCAGGGTATGATGAACAACTGTTGGTTCCGAGTGAAAACCAACCTCTGCAAACCACAAAAGGGTGAGATCGGGATCGTGTTCGACCACCCGACTCAACCAGGAAACCAGTCCGGTGGATGGATGGCTCGTGAGAAGCACCTCGAGATATCATCAGAATCAGCAAATCCAACACTCAAGAAGAGTGTTTCATCGCCTTTCATGAACACCAGTTCGTTAACATATTCAATGTCCGAAATCAAGAAACACAACTCAGCAGACTCGGCTTGGATCGTGGTCCATGGTCACATCTATGACTGCACCACTTTCCTCAAAGACCACCCTGGTGGCTGTGATAGCATACTCATCAATGCTGGAACCGACTGCACCGAAGAGTTCGATGCAATCCATTCCGACAAGGCGAAGAAGCTCTTAGAAGAGTACCGAATTGGTGAGCTCGTAACCACAGGCTACAGTTCTGACTCGCCTGCATCTTCGCCAAATAACTCGGTACACTTAGCCACCATTAAAGAAACAATGCCTACAAGAAATATAGCTCTAATCCCTCGTGAAAAGATCCCGTGTAAACTTATATCAAAAACATCAGTTTCTCATGACGTGAGGCTTTTCCGATTCGCGCTACCAGCACCCGAACAAGTCCTCGGATTACCGGTAGGTAAACACATCTTCTTATGTGGATCCATTGATGACAAGCTATGCATGAGAGCATACACACCAACTAGCTCCATTGATGAAGCCGGATACTTCGAGTTGCTAGTCAAAATCTACTTCAAAGATGTCCAGCCCAAGTTCCCGAGCGGTGGGCTCATGTCTCAATATCTTGAGTCACTGCCACTCGGTTCTTCACTCCAGATCAAAGGTCCGATAGGTCACATAGAGTACATCGGAAAAGGGACTTTTTCGGTTCATGGTAAACAAAAGTTTGCCACGAAACTAGCCATGTTCGCAGGTGGGTCTGGGATTACACCTATATATCAAGTGATGCAGGCTATCTTGAAGGATCCAGAAGATGATACAAAGATGTATTTAGTGTATGCAAATCGTACGGAAGATGATATATTGTTGAGAGATGAACTTGATGCATGGGCAGAGAAGTATGAAGATCGAGTTAAGGTGTGGTATGTTGTAAGCAAGTCGATACGAGAAGGGTGGAAATACAGCGAAGGACGCATCAATGAGGGTCTCATGAGAGAACATATACCAGAGGTTGATGAAGATACTTTGGCTTTGGCTTGTGGACCACCATCCATGATTCAGTTTGCCATAAACCCGAATTTAGAGAAGATGGGCTATGATATCAAGAATTCTTTGCTGGTCTTTTAGGACTCGAAGAGGGTTAAGTTTTTATTTTTAAGATGAATTGTATATATATGTAGATAGTAATCTGGAATAACTAGTTAATTATCTAAGAATCTATCAAAAGGCTGTTAATGGTATTTGGTAATTGCTTCTGTTACTATCCAATGACACCTAATAACATCAGAATTTCATGATCACATTCTCAATTCATATCAGTTATATTGTACCCTACTAATAACTTGGATGAGGATCAAAATCAAATAACTTACTAAATCACACAATTCATGATACTCTACAATAGTAACAGCCCTTAATCATCTATGTATACTTCCTTGTCACCTAGCAACATCATCATAATCTCAATTAATACTACAAATTCATCCTAACTCATTGTACAATTCACTAAAACTTTAAATTCAAACCAGAATCACTTACCTCTCACTGTAGATAGGCTGAGGATTGAAGAACCAAGTTTAAATCTATGATTCCCTGACTTCATCCTCGGATTTCCAGCCCTTGGTCAACTCTTTCACTTGTACCACTGATGAATATCTTGAATGGAAAGTGTGATGATTGAATCAAAGGCCAATTGACGGTATTTGTAGTTAAAAAGCAGATATGGATGGGAAAGCCATACTCCCAAATGGTGAACATATGCATGAGAGGTTTTTGTCTCGACTAAGAGTTTTAGCATGATAGTCAAACCGACAACTATTCATTTAGTTGTATGAAAGTGCATATATACATATTGATTTCTACACAGTGATTTGCAGGGTCGGATCTAGTATGTATCCACCGGGTTCACGGGAACCAGTGGATTTCGAATTTTTAGTAGAAATATATATAAAAAAGTAGGAGTGAATCCTTATATAGGTTAGGAGTGAATCCTAATAACAAACTCATTTTAGCATAGCTGGTTACGCTTCTTACATATAACGTTGAGGTTCCGAGTTCGGTCCTAGTCACTCTCCGGTTTTTTAAACTTTTTCTTTTAATTTGCTAACGATTAAAGAGTAAACATAAACTAAAGTAATTAGTAATAAAAAAAAAGGTTATAACTTATAAATGTTAGAAGTAATAACCAATTATTAAACGAACACCTTATCGAATATAAGATTAGAAAGCACACCCGACCTGACCCGACCCGAACCGAATAAACTGAAAATTTTGACATTTAGTTGTTAAAATTCCGACCACCGAAAAAAAGTGAACCCAATGAAAAAAAATTCCTGGATCCGCCCCTGGTGATTTGACAGAGACGCTAAGGTTGAAGATTTAAGTCATGTTTGCATTGAGGTTCATGTCCAGGCTGACCCAAATATTTTTGTGTCTACCTATTTTCAAACAAATTAGTTTCAAGACATATTTAGTCTGTGTTATTTCGGTTCAATCGAGTCGATCCATTTTTCCAACATACCTAGTAAAATCCCACACTTTTCCGACATCCATACTTGGTATATGCAGTTTTTGCTCATCACAGAATTTTATAACACGAATCATCGAATAAAATAGAAGATCTAGATTTATTCAGTAATCATGAAAAGAAAATATTCGTTATCCTTGTTCTTATGGGTGATCAGTAAAACTCTACAGTTATCCATCAAATAAGTCAGTAGGCACTATCAACAGTTTAAAGCTCTAGTTTAAACAAAAAAAAATATGTTGATCATGGAGAGTTTTCAGTTCCTTATTAATCTATGTCCAGTAAGATTTAACTGAAGTTGCAATAGTGTTAACCAATTCTGTAGTATGTACAAACAAAACTATGACTACAAATAAAGAGATGTGATTCTTACCTTTAATCATTCTTTAAACTCATATCAGGGTCTATGAAGTCAGGTGTATAATAGTCTTACCCTTTGACCTGCAGCATCATTACATTCTCAGAGCCTTTGTGATCTCAAATTACTGCAACTGAATAGCATTACAGCTAACACCTTGAACCAGTTAAAATCTACATTTTCACGGTCCACCATTGCTGATAAAGCTAGCTCCTCTTGCTTTCCTGACATTCTGTGCAATCATTAACCTTCTAATCCTTTCTGCATCATCCCACTTCTCACCCATAACAAACAAATCAGCAATAAGAGTGTAAACACCTCCATCCTTCTCAGGCCTCAACATTTCCACAACTCTTTCAATTACCCTTTCTGCCATCTTAAAGTTATCCTGTACCTTACAAGAATTAAGAAAAGATCCCCAAACATTCATATTCGCTTCTGGCTGCATCCTCATAATAACTTCATACGCATCTTCCAGCTCTCCCGCTTTTCCAAACAAATCGACCATACAACCGTAATGATGCACGTTCGGCTTCATACCATATTCCTCCATCAACTTAAAATACACGCGTCCCTCTTCGACCATCCCAGCATGCACACACGCATTTAGAATCCCCGTGAAAGTTAACTCGTTGGGTTTAACGCCCACTTTTTGCATCCTATCAAACAAAGTTATCGCTTCATTAACGTAACCATGTTGTCCCGCCCCACAGATCAAAGCAGTCCAAGAAACGACATTAGTCACTCGCATCATGCCAAAGACCGCTTTTGCAGCCTTCAAGAACCCACATTTCGCATACATATCGACTAATGTGGTCCCGAGTTCCACGTTGAGATCCCATCGGTTCCTCGTGATAAACCCGTGAATCGACTTCCCGAATACAAACCCGACCGCACCCATGCGCCCACACCCTCCTAACACAGCACACAAAGTGAACTCATCAGGTTTTAGCTTTTCATCTTTTAACATCTTGCAGAAAAGTTCATGTCCTTTTTTCCAACAACTGTTATTGATGTAGGCTGAAATCATCGCGGACCAAGAAGCGATATTCCTCACCGGCATTTCATCAAACAAGGATCTCGCCTTGGCCACATTCCCGGATCTCGAAAACCCGGTGATCATTGTGTTCCAAGTGACCGTGGTTCTCTCAGGCATTTCGTCGAACAACAAACGGGCATTACTGAAACAAGTTTTTGAGTAGCCGTGTAAGAGAGAGGACATGATGTAAACATTGGACGTGAATCCAAGTTTCGAAATTTGGGCGTGAAGGTGGGGGAGAAGAGGGGGGTTGTGCAAATGGGTGCATGATGAAAGTGTGTAAAGGATGGCGAAACTGTCGATAGGGATGGATTGGCGGTGCATTTGGGTGTAAATTTGTAAAGATTTGTGAGGAGAAGATGCGTTTTTGATGGCTGAACTCCATTTTGATGGTGATGAGAATGTTGAAATTGTTGAAGTTAAGAGGAGAGCAGTTTTATAGAGTTGTGGCTGCTTCGATGGGCGACACAAAATCGGTGGCATGATGTTTGACTAATTGACTTGAGAGGAAAAAATCACTAAAATGGGAAGTTAACTTAAAAAATTATCAAAATAACTATTCAATTTTATCCCACAGCCTTATGAACATCGTTTACTTTAGGTGGTGTTTATTTTTTCTGAAAAAGCCCTTCTGTCCTCTTATGTCTGCGCCGTGCAGACCACGCGCAGACATTTAGGTCTGCAGACTGTTTGTTTTTCCGAAGACATTTCATTAAAAAATGTTTGTGCGGCCTCTTCCTGGTGCAGATGTGGCTCAGTCACTTCTAACATCTTATGACATCTTCTAACCTTCTTTTTAAACTGTTTTTTCATAAAAAAACATTTTAAACAGTAAAAAAACGTTTCTAAACAGTTTCTTTTAAAAAAAATTAAACATTTTTAATTTCTAAAAAAACTTTTTTAATATTTTAAAAAGATAATTCTAAAAAAACTTGTGTATACAACTTTTAAAAAACGTATTTTAAACAGTTTTCTTTAACACGTTTTAAACAGTTATTTAAAAAAAATTAAACATTTATTTTAAAAAATGTTTTAATATTGTTTAAAAACCGTTTTTTAAATAGCTTTTATATAACATTTTTGTACTTTTATTTAAAAGAAAACCTTTTAAATAATAACTATTGGTTAAAATATGCAGAAAGAAAATAAAAAAGTTTAAATGGTAATTATCTATAAGTTTAAAAAACGGTTTATTTAAATTTCAGTTTATTTTAGCAGTCTGCAGAAGTTAAAAAACAAACACTCTTCTTCTTACAGACTGCAGACGTTTAGTCCACCTCTTCTTCTATAGATGTCTGCAGATGTGGTTCGCAGACTACAAATATTTTACCTCTTAAAAAACAAACAGCACCTTAGTAATCCTCATCACGATTTCGATTTGGGTTTTGTGAAAGCATCGGAATGATAAGACTTTTAAGAACTCTCATGTGTCTAAGATGAAGATGAAGATTATTGAAGACATAAAGGCTCTCGGTTTTCTTTGGCTTAGCAAATGGTTGAAACTTTCGATCACGTGGGCCAAATGGTGTACTTTCTGTTCAATGATGTTCACTAGTTAGGGGTTTTATTTTTTGCGTCTTTTGTTATGTTTTTTTCCTTGTTCTAGGGTTCTTTGGACTTGGTGTTTTGCTTCCTTCTCGGGGGCGCTTTTTGATGTGTTAATATTATTTCGTTGGCCGTTAAAATAAATAAAAAAAGAGTCTGTCATATATTTCTGGATAAGCATGCGGCATTGTAGTTGACTAAACACGTGGCGATATCCAAATGGATGGAGCTGGATAGAGAGTGAAGTGAACCTGCTTGAAGTGTGAAAGGGTGCCGAGTAGGGTGATGCTGTTTGAGGGTTGGCTGCAAGGTTGTAGCCAGCTAGGATGTTGCCGAGTAGGAGTTGGCGGTAACATCAGAATCATTAACGTCACATGTTTGTTGCTCATTGGTTGCCAAGTGGGTCCCATAAGAGTCATTAACGTCACATGTTTGTTGTTCTAGTCGTATTTTATATCTAATTCGATGATAAGTTTAATCGATTTGGAGAAAAAAATTACTCTTATTTGGCTTTTTTCCAAATCTGTTTTTTAATAGATTATGCTAGTAGCGATTTTATGATACGATGAATTTCAAACCTTTATTCTAAGCCTAGGCTTTTTCAAGTTGTTTGATTTTGCACACAACACCACATAATCAATACAAATCATGCGTTAACACTCATATGATATATTGATATCCACACACAACAATCCAAAACCGATTCTAAGTTTTATGATGAAGACAACTTATTATCCTCGTAAAGCACGATTTTAGGTCTATTTATTTATTAATTATCACGTTTTTTATTTGGTCTCCTAGCTGGCATAACAAAAAAGAGAATATATATATTTATCTAGAAATGATCAAATGATACAAATTAGCAATTAACAAGAGAAAAAACCTAACCAACATAACATAGGTGTCATCACAAAACCTTAACATTCTTTAGTACTTGCATGCAGCTAGTACTCTAGATATATTATTGTCAAATAAGCTAGCTAGCTAGGGTGTAGTAATTTGGGTTCCTCCAACATTTCAATGGAAGGTGAAGGTGAAAGTCAAACTAGTCAAAGGGTGGTGCTGGCTCATGATGTCTCTAGAGGCAGAGGAATGGGAGGGAAGTCTATGAGATGTGTTATTGATAAGTTTCACTTGAAGGATGGGGATATGTTTACTCTTCTTCTTGTTGTTCATGAAATCCAACACCCTAGTATGCTTGCCTCCCTCCCTCACTCATAATTATCATTATTATTATTATCATTACTTTAAAATTTAAAATTTAGGGGTGTAAACGAACCAAGCGGAGCTCAAGCTCGTCTAGGCTCGAGCTCGGTTCGTTTAAATTTAACAGAGCTCGAGCTCGAGTTCGGCTCGATTCGATATTTCTGAAACTCGAACTCGGCTCGTGAAAAATTATTTAAGCTCGAGCTCGGCTCGTTTATTATTAACTATTATATTTTTTTATATATTTTTATAATTAAATTTGTATATATTTAGAATTATACTTTTTTATATAGAAAATAATACATCCTATTTACTTATTTTATCATAAATTTATATATAATAATCATTATTTTTAAATATATTTAAAAAAATTAAATAAAAATTATATAAATAAAAGCTCGTTTAGGCTTGCAAGCCGGCTCGAGCTCGATATGTAAAGCTCGGGCTCGAGCTCGTTTATTAAACGAGCCATATTTCAAAGCTCGAGCTCGTTAACGCTCGGCTCGTTTCAAGCTTTTTATCGAGTCGATCTCGAGTAGCTCAAGAACGGCTCGACTGATTTACATCCCTACTTTAAATTATCAATCTTCGAGGCTTGTAATATTTGCAGTGGGATACACGATGAAAGTAGATAGTTCCATGTTTGGTGTGAATCAAAAGACTATCGATGATGAAGTTGCTAAGAAGAAGAAAGAGTATGAGGACAATACTGAACTTGTTCAAATATCAAAACTATTCCAAATGCAAAAGGTAATCAATGCAAGATATATACTACTTCATTTCTAATTATCACCCACACATCACTAAAATCTATGTTGATTATAAATCAAATTTATATATGATTATGAAAAAAAGTTTTATATATAATACTTGATCAGCAGTGTTGAAGAGTATTGTGGAATCAACATTTATACAATCACCCAAAACAATAAAATGAAGCTGAATGATTATAATCTTTATTGATGAATGAAAGAAATATATCATAATTATAAGGAAAATTGGATTTTAATAATTCAAGTTATTACCAATTGGCCAATATTAATCCCAATTTCAAAATTGGCTTACATTAATCCCAATTATTAAGGTGTTGGATTTCATTGGACCCCCGTTAAGTTTTTCTTAACTCCGTTAGTTTTTTTGCTGACGTGACACTGATTAATAAAAGCCACGTGGCTGCCACACCAGCAAAAAACTAACGGAGTTAAGGTGTCCAATGAAATCCAACACCTTAATAATTGGGATTAATGTAGGCCAATTTTGAAATTGGGATTAATATTGGCCAATTGGTAATAACTTGGATTATTAAAATCCAATTTTCCTAATTATAAAATTGAAAGGAAAATATACAATTAATCGACTATTATGAAGCTAATAGACAAATATCCCCAATTTTAGCTTCTAACTAACACTTGACAAATAATTAAGCGAACTTTTACTTAACATCTTGATCTTCTAAGATTGACATAAATAATCCCTCAAGTTTATTGACTTGTTGACTTCATTTGTTGACCGGTCCATATACGTATACACTACACCAACAAACTCCAACAAGTAATGCCATCTTCAACCAATGTTTAGAACCTTCAAACGATCAAAAACTTCTTATTGAAATTGCAATTTATTACTATCAATACAAGATTGCTCATCAAAAATCAACACCTAAAATTCTTCTAAAATCTAACTAAAAATAAAAAATAAATAAAACTTCTCTGTTGTGGTGATATCACCCACAAATAGTTGTTGTTTCTCCTGCGAACCTCTAATCTCTCTTTTTAAACTCCAACTCACGTGGACTGATTTGATGTCGGTCTTTGTTTCCTTTATGGCCCACCAAGCCCATCTTCCGATAATCCATCAGCCCATATGATGCTTTTAATGCAAGATTTTTAAATTTTATTTTGTATCCACCACTTTTGTTCACGAAATAAAAAGCTTCATTCCCGTATTTTTTTCTCCATGCACCGTCCTCATTGTCATGTTTAGGTCTAACCATGGCACTGAGGGGGTCCATTAGGGATTAATTAACTCTAAAAGATCCTTCTAGATATTATGGATAGACCTAAATGATTAAAAACTAATATAAATTCAGACTAGCTACAAATCTCGACTCTTCAATGTGTTACAACTTTGTTTAAATTTAATTAAATTATTTAAGTTCATTTTCACCACAACTCACTAATTATAAAAACCGCCTAAAATGATATTTTTTATACTCAACTTGATGTGTTTAGGAACGATTAATAATAAATAAAATGGACTGTTAAACCACTTATCACTCATAGATTAATCATCAAACAAAAAATAGAAAGTACTTGGCACCTCCCAAAGACAGATGTCTAGCTAGCCCCCACAAATCAGCATGAATTTAATCAAGGATTCCGTGTTGGTCGTGTGTTAACCCCTACCAAACTTAACTCTGTGAGACTTTCCTATGATATAGTGTTCATCAGGAATTAACCGTTGGTTCTTTAACTGCAACTATTCTTGGTTGCTTTTGTGCCCAAGCCTTTAATGCCATAATTCATCAAAATTGCACTTAAACTAGTAGCCGCATTGCAACTTCCATTATGGTGTCGTGGTAGGAAGTCTATGTTCTCGGTTTGAAACACATGTTTGATTCTTACGGGTAACACTTAGGAGGGGGCATTGGCGATGACGGAAGACTTGGGACTGAAAGGTCACAAGTTCGATCCCTGAGCTCCCAGGTTTTACCACCCGGTCGCTCGCGAAGGTGGATTTTCTCTGGAATGAGCTCAACTGGTATAAATAGTCCACCGGGTTAACTGGGCATTCGTTGGCCGTTAAAAAAAACTAGTTTCCGCATTCGATGACCCAACAACCACATTTCCATTCAAGATATAGATATTGTTGTCTCTTCATTATGTTCTTTATTTAATAAATGAGAGAAAGAGGGACTAGTCCACTTGGTAGAGCCTTTGTCCTCTTAGTTGAAGGTCATGGTTCAAACCCTCTCAATAATGTATTTGGTGTAAATAAATATTTACCGTTCAAATAATAATAATAATCAATCGACTATTATAAAGCTAATAGGCATATATCCCCAATTTCAGCTTCTAAGATTAACATAAATAGTCTCTCAAATTTATTGACTTTTAGTTGACTTCATTTATTGACTTTATTTGAGTGATCCATATACGTCTACACTACACAAACAAGCATTGTATATATATACATCCATATTTATATATTTTTTTTTTTTTTTTTTTTTTTGGTACAATTTCTAGATTATAGAAAAGTAACATACATGACTTATTAAATAAACATACACTTAAACTAAAGTGTTGCTTAATTACTTTACAGGTCCATTTCAAAACCGAAGTTGTAGCTGGACCTATACCGAAGAATGTCGTGGTTGAAGCATCCAAGAAAATTGGTGCGACATGGGTGATTCTTGATAGGTGATTAAATAACTTATACATATATAGTAGAAGTTAAACAAAGAAATACTTGATTAACTAACTGATTTTTTTTTTAAATAAATTTAGGAGAATGAAGAAACACAACAAGTATTTCCTGGAAAATCTTTCATGTGGGATATCCAAGATGAAACGCAACGATGCCATGATAAAAATAAGGGGACCAATACAAATTTCAAAAATGCCTATGTTACCTGTTGATAATAAAATACCGTTTGCAGAAGAGGAGATCAATGATGTAGAGTTATTTAGCATCGATTTCGAATCCTCATGTAAGTATTTCATGACATATTAATTTCTTTCGAGTGGGATATTTTATATGTGTGTATATCTTATATAATCCTAATAAAGTAATAAAATTGTTTCCACATATCTTCTTTTTAAGGTGTTCACATCATTAGTGTCAGATGTCAAAACCAAATTCAATTATCAATTTAGTAAATTACCATTAAATATTAATTACCAATTTTATTTAAATAAAAATTTCATTTAAAAAATATGACAAACATTATGTAGATTTGATATGTTACTCAATAATTTGAGTCTTATTAAGAAAACAAATCAAGAATTTGTCATCTTTAATATATTAAATTATCAATTAATATTTTATAATGGATTATGTCATTTATAATTTTCAAATATCTTAGTCGTTTTTTTAATTTAGTGAATATTATGAACCTAAATTCAACCCGTGTAATACACGGGTTACTAACCTAGTATATATATATTGTCACTGAAAAGTTCATTGCAGACACCCCAATAAGTGTATACGTGCAGACACATTTTTTCACCATTAGATCTCTTGATCTTATGGTTTATTCATAAAATTTCACATATGAAAAAGAGTTATTTCACATGTAAAGTGCCTACAATGAACCTCACCCTATATTGTAATTAGCTTTTGAACATATTTTCGGGTTATAAATAAACATGGGTTTTACTCAAATAATGTGTGTTTTTGTTCTTGTTGATTCTTGAACTTAAACTGGTATGAAAGCCAATTTAAGAAGAACATCAACTCGATCATCTATCCAACAAAGAAGGTGTTCCACCTCTACAATATTGCCAATCAAACTCCAAGCATCATAACAATGATTTAGGGTTGTGATCGCCTGTTTGATTGGCAAGGCGAAGGGATCAAGAACCTCTTGGATCATTCGAACGGGGAGATATGTGTGCGATCTACTAACCAGGAGGGTAAGCACCCTTACTTGTGGCCTAAGGTTTCTTTTGCCTAAGGTTTCTTTGGTCTAGTGTTTGATCCTTACCTCGGCCAATGACAAAGTGTGTGCAATAAAGATGAAGCCTATGTAAAACGGTCACAGAGTTTGGGATGTGATAGACCTAGATCGGATGACAAAGATAAGAGTAATATGGCAATGGTCTTACTTTACCATGCAATACAAGAAGTATTCTTATGCATAAAGATAAGGAAAAATCTATAAATAATGTGATTAACTCTCACATTTTTGGAGTCAATGGTGTAAGGGAAGCTCGGCTACAAACCTTGTGAACCAAGTTCGATAACTTGAATGATGACTTCTCAGAAAAGCTATCCACTATTGCATTAAAAGCATCCACATTAGATGAAGTAATAGAGGAAATTGAAGTTGGTAAATAAGTTCCTAAAAGGCATCCATCGAATGAAGCACATTCGGATGTAGCCTCTGACCCTCTGTAGAATAATTTCTTGATCTATAAACAATAATCACTAAAGATATTGTAAGTCGTCTCAAAGCATATGAGGAACTGAAGTTGGTAAATAAGTTCCTAAAATGTTCTTAAATAAAGAAAAAACTCAATCCACTAAGATAGGCGAACGAATCCAATCCTATAATATTTGGTATCTCGACAAGATGGCGAGTAATCATATGACTGGGAATAAAGCGTTCTTTTTAGAACTAAATGGGAATAACTAGAAATGTTAAGTTTGCATATGGGTCCCGGGTGAATATTTATGGAAATGTTCAGTTCTTCTTGAAGGAAAGACTAGGGCTGTTTGGTTTACCTCTTAAGGAGGTCTGAATGGTAAATTGTCTTAATCATATAGATACAGACTGTTTGTTTGGAACCTCTGAATGGTAAAAATGTCTGAATCGCTAAGAGATTTACCTTAAAAAATGTCTTATTCATCCAGTCTTCTACACAAGTCTTTACCATCCAGACGCTTATTCATCCAGCACTTAATGAAACAGATTGAACCAAACAGCCCCTAAGGAGCAACGACTTTTAAATGATGTATACTATATACTGGATCTTCGTAGTAACCTCATCGCTCTAGGGCAAGCAGAAGAGCACTATGTGATGAGGTAGATAAATGGAACTATTAGCTATAGACTAGAGTTTGATGGAGAAGGAGGTATATCGTTAATCAGATATAGTGATAGTAGTCATAACCATAGATCTAAACGACGGTCGAAACACTACGGGTCATATAGTCTACCTTAGTACTGATCCAATCACGTAGAACTCTAAAAAAATCTATAGTTGCTCTCTCTGTTGGATATTAGATGTCTTGACCCGACCCTAGCGTAACCGACCCGGTTTCGACCCGGAAGAGTTACACCGGAGTCAACGAACTAATAATTAATCAATCGTTAATTAATTAAATCAAACGGTTTAAATAAATAATTGTTATTTATTTAACGTAACGAAACAATAATTCGTAAAACCGTTTACGAGAATTGTCGGCAAATGATTATCTAGTCATTACCGGTTAATGGACTAGTTAATCATTGGGCTTAGAGGGTTCTAGGTCGCAATGGACTTTGCTTGCCCAACAAGTCAGACGAAAACTATAAAAGGGAGGGATTAGGAGAACCCTAAGAGCTCATCCTCTCCCTCTCTCCCTCCCTCGCGACCGCCCCCTCTCCCCTCTCCCTTTCCGATCGGCGCAACCAACCACCACCACCCCATCGCCTTTTCCGACGAACACGATGGTGAAACGAGACCCTCGTTTAATTGCCGCCGCCTTGGAACTCGAGACCACTGCCGCCGTCGCTAGAGCCGCCGCCGCCGCCGAGAGGGCCGCCGCCACCACCGCCGCCGCCGCGGCCCGTGCCGCCGTAGCCGCCGACATATTTGGCGAGGACCACCGAGAGGTGGTTCTCGCTTTACCCGCGCCACCGAGACCGTTATTTGAACTGTCTCGTGCCGTGACCGTCGAACCGGGTAAAAACCCTAAGTGGCCGGCGCCATTGTATGCCGCCGCCGTCACGCCACTTCCTCCGCCGCCTCCACGCGAGACGAACGAAATCGTCTCTATGACGGATTCGTCGTCAAGCACGGTGGAACCGTTCGACTGGAATGGGATGATCCATTCGATGGTTTCGTTACCGCCACCACCGCCCGTTCATGAGATGAACGCGCCTGTGGTGCCCGAGATGCCGTCTTCAAAGTCGGTTGAAGACTTGACTCGCAGATTCGAGTCGGGCGTTACTGTTTGCCCTAGCGTCAGTTCGTCGAACCCCGGTGTCTCGAACGGTTGTTCGGACTCCGTCAAGGTATATCTAAACTGTTAGATATTTAAATTAAATTGTTTAATTTATTTTTCAGTATTTACGCGTACACGGTGATCAGATCCTGTCTACGGTTTTTACCATATTCGCGTTGTAAAACTTATATTTCCGCTGCGCAATTAATCTGATTAATTGACCCGTTAATTTATTCGGTAAAAAAAAATTTAAAACGGGCAACCCGGATACCCACTGTAAAACCCAACACTCTCATCATGTGAAATGGAGTTCATAGCAGCTACTCTGGTAGTTTGTCAAGATATTGGTTATGTGGTCTAGCAAGTGAGATTACCGGAAGCAAAAAAGAACTGGTCACGCTTCTAGTCGATAACATGTCATCCTTGGGGCACACTAACCATCTGGTAATCCATGGGAAGAGTAGCATATACACACTTGATATCACTTCATTCGTGATTGTGTTAAACGAGGCCAAGTAAAGGGGGATTACATATATAAATAGGAAGAACAAGCCGACATTCTCACTAAGCTATTACCGAAGAACGAGTTCAAGAAATGCAAGAACTCGTCAGGATGAAGAACCTTCCTAATTCTGAGCTAGCAATTAGGGTGAATGTTGAATGTGTCGGTTGCTAAGCCCACGGATTGGGCCAAACCCAAGTATGTAAAGAGAGGTTGTGACAAGTATAAATAGCTTGTTCACTAAATCGGGTGGCAAGTATAAATATATACCTAAGTATAAAGGTTATGTATGAGAGTTTATTCTAATCGGTTTTTTAGAATAATTTATTAGTTATAATAAAATGTAAGGTTGATTGTCCCTGGAATGAGCTCAACTGGTGTAAATAATCCTCGGATTTTCCGGGGTATTCGTTGGCCGTTTAAAAAAATATATATTGTGTTTTTAATGTTCTTGTTGATTCTTGAACTTCACAGAATACCCGATCAATAACTGAACCAATCAACAAACTTTGAAAATAAAGATATTGAATTTTTTAAAGCAGTTAATGTTAATTCCCACGTTACATGCATGTAACTAGGAGAGTGGTACATGTAAAAATATGAAAAACTGAATAACTTAATGAATATTATTGATTGACTAGGTTACAATATATAGAGTTTACAAGAAACCCGTATGTTGGATCGTGGTTAGAGCAGGCTAACCAATCAAGTTACTTAAAGGTATCAAACAAGAAAGGCGGAATCACGCTTGTTTGTGTTTATGTTTGAGATGCCTTTGATCGATAATAGTAACTAATAAACAAGAAGTAAAGTAGTTGAACACAAGATATCAATGCAAAGCACTACAATATTATTACTTCTCAGATGTTTACAAAGAGTTACACACAGATGAACAATAAAGTTGATCAATATCTAAACAAGAGAAATACAAGTAATATATATAGTGCAAGGAGGAAATAAAAGATAATCTTTTATTTTCATTTAGCTACTAGGCTAAATAAACTAATCATATCTACTCCAAAAGTTGTTGTACTACAGGCATGGGCACTATGAACAGTTGAGCAACTCTATCGGTGAACAGTGTAAAGCATGACGGAAAGTAAACTGCTTTCTGACAGCTTTACTGCCTTGAAACTTGAACCGAGTAGATAAGTCAAACTTCCGGAGTAACTTAGGGAGAAGTTCCGGAGTAACTTCTTAGTGCAGAGGAAGTTCCGAAGTAACTTCCTTTGGAACTCTGACTTAGAGAATTTCAGTCAAACTGAACATTCCCAACACCCTACAAACCTAACTGACCCCGTGAGCTCATATAATAAACCCCTAATACTAATATATTCCAATACTCCGCCGCAGTCGTAGCGGAAGAAAATCAGACAATAAAGAAATAAAAAAAACATAAAGATAATGATAAAAACGAAAAAAAAAACTAGCTTCAATTTCAGTTCTCGACTTCAAATTCCAATCTTCTATATACCAATACATAGTGTGCTTGAATGTGCCAAATTATATTCTTTAATGTCATAGATCCCATACTCCTCTAGCAAAAATCTAGCATAAGTATATATATGACCCATGTTACCAACATATGCATTTTTCCTAATTAAATTCTAGCATAAGTATATATATGACCCATGTTTACCATTTGATTTCCTTTAAATTATAGTTGTTACATTAGAGAAAGAATGTGAAGAACTTTTTCCCCAAATTCTTGTGTCCCCCTCTAAGGGTTCCTCTCATATATATACATGCATAATTTTTACGTGGAAATTGAAGTAACAACATATATAATTAATCATCGTGACATGTATATATTAGGTACAAGTTCCTCGAGCACAAGAACTAGCATTAGCGAACGGATGTTAACTCTAGGAAATAATCAAGAAGACAAGATTAGTCACTTATCAACGCTTACAGAAACATACGGGGAAGAAAAAGATAATTCTCCTAGAGAAGCCACAAGTAACTATGATCATGTTCCTGAGGAGAAAGTACAACTTGATAAGAAGAAATGTACAACTTGTAATAGCACAAGGCCAACGAGTGCATGGCAAACCAGAAAGTTCTCGTATTTGGAGCTTGTTGATGCAACTCATCGATTTTCTTCTGAAAATTTGATTTATCGAGGAGAGAATGAGGTTGTTTTCTTCGGGATCCTTAAAGATAGTAAACTAAACGTCACAGTTAAGGTACAAAAAGATATGAAGAAGTTCAATTCGGAGATGCAAGCGCTTGAAAACACACGAAACGAGAATGTGATCATGTTGTTAGGAACTTGTTTGGAGGAAACCGCGAGACTGTTGGTTTTCGAGTATGGGTGTAATGGGTCACTAGATCAACATCTATCACGTACGTAACATTATTAGTTTTTGAGCATTTATTTTGAATTGTCACTTTTGATTTAATAGGTTGTAAATTAACATATGATATAACAGATAAAAACTCCAGAGCTTTGACATGGGAAGAGAGGATCAAGATTATGATTGGTGTGTCTAGAGGATTGTACCATTTGCATGGGAATAACATAATCCATGGAGATATGCGCCCCAAAAATATCTTGCTTACACATGACTTTGAATCGTTGGTAAGTCATCAATCCTTAATCTTATTTGAACCATTTACTTTTTTAACATGGTTTAAAGGATTTTATATAGTTTAACACTCCCCCACCACCCCAACTCCAATCTTTTAAACCATGCCTTCAATCACGATCATTAGAATGTCTAAAGAGGTTTACTAGTGTTTCTGCTTGAAATATGAAGTTCATAAAAGTTAGTTCAGGGGGTCAAGTGTATTTTATGGAAACTGCAAGGACTAAAGATGTACAACTGGAGCTAAGTTCAGATAATTGCTGTTAACTTTGAGTTTAAATAGTTGTTAGTCACTATTAGCATATTCATCCACATTTCATTGATTCTTCCTTCTTGTATTCGTTCATTTCTTGTTTGTAATCATTGTGATTCGTATTCCAAATTTAAATTGCAAACCTCATGACCTTTGAAGAATCAAATTGCAAACCTCGTGACCTTTGGCTCTTGTTTTTTATCAGCTAGCCCCTTGTGATCGTTTTCGATGACATATAACTGATATAAGGGATGCAATTTCCATACTAGGCGTCATGCATGCATATTCATTTAATTTTACCAAATATAGATTGCAGGGTTTGGGCTAGCAAGCATGAAAAACACCCCCGAGTCATCATCATCATCATCATCATCGAATCACTGTGTAATCGGTACATTGGGGTATTTGGCACCTGAATATACAGGAGGGAAAGCCACTACCAAAACAGATGTTTACGCCTTCGGAATTGTCTTATTGCACCTTATTACAGGCCTAAGTCCTATCGATTCACGGCTACAAGGAAAGACCAGTCTAATCAAATGGGTAAGTACGTAATATATACAAACATGGGAAAATGACCAAAATAGCCTCCCGACCAATTTTCTTCCCCAAAATAGCCATCTGAAAGTCAAAGGTCTCAAAATAGCCCCCGAAGCACGGTCGTCCACGACCGTCCGACAGGGTCGGACGACCGTCCCCCAAGCCAATCAAACCCTACAGGGTCGGACGATCGTTAAGGGTATACATGGCAGGGTCTAGGGTCAGATTGGCTTTGGGGACGGTCGTCCAACCCTGTAGGACGGTCGTGGACGATCGTGCTTCAGTGGCTATTTTGAGACCTTTGACTTTCAAATGGCTATTTTAAAAAAGAAAATTGATCAGGGCTATTTTAGTCCTTTTTCCTACGAACATTCATTCACTAAAGCATGCATGCATGCAAAATGAACTACATCCATATATAATAATATTAAATTCATAATTTTTTGTTACGTATTAATTAATTATTGCAGGTTATTTCGCTAGAAAAAGAGAGAAAGTTTCTGGAGCTGATTGATGATAGAATTTCATATGACATGAATCAGATGGTGAACATTCTGCAATTGGCATTGAAGTGTGTATGTAAGGATCCACACATAAGATTATCCATGGAGGAGGTGAATATTGACTTACATTTTCATATAGGGAAAGTAGATTTAAATAATCCTAACTATTCTCTATTGGCTGATAATAATTCCATCAATTTTTTTAATACAACAGTCTTGTCTTTATACCTTATTATTTTAATAATCATTCCGTTCATCCCACTAACCGTCATTACAATATGCTGACGTAGATTTCTTAAAAAAAAATAGTTGGGATTATTATCGGCCAATAGACAATAGCTTAAGATTATTGTCGGACAATAGGCAATAATTGAGATTATTTAAATTAATTTTTTCTTGCTTTTATATTTTCCACGTTAGCATATAATAACGGCTGTTAGTGGGATGGACGGAAGGATTATTATCAATAAATAGGGTATAAAGATAAGACTGATGTTTTACAAGAAAAAATGATGGGATTATTACCGGCCAACAGACAATAATTGGATTATTTAAATCCATTTTTTCTTTCTTATAATCTCATACTTAAATTTATTCATCACTAATTAATTAATGATGTATGTAGGTAATGTCCACGCTAGATTACATCAAAGATGAGAAAAGTGCAGGCAAACTGGCAAATCAAATTGATGAAGAGGTATTCACCGGAAATATGGAAAACATAAGTAAAAGTCAAAGTCAAACAAGTGACAATCTTGATGAGAAACTAGTCTTTAGTAGTTACGGTGGTGGAAATGGAATCACAACTTTACCCAAACAGGCGAAGCATTTTTACCAAGGCACAACCTATAGTATATAAATATAAATATAACAAGATTTTTATATGTGTCATGTTGTTACCTGCACATTGTTCCGAGAGTGTCTGTTTTTTAATTTAAGACCCATACATTTTGTAACCAACGAGATATATATTTACCACCCCGCGCGTTGTTGTCGGGTTGAATCTGTATGCTGTTGAAACATGTTAACATTGGTTAACAAAGTTTAGTTCCAGAGTTGCTAATTTCATGTAAAAGCAGGGACTAAAAGTGTAAATCTTGTTTACACTATGTAGTGACCGTTAGAAAGTTTATGGCGTTAGTTGTCAAGTTGTAGAAACTGTGAGGATCGAAGATGTAAATAGTTTGTTAGGTTAAACGGCTATTTAAGTTAGGTGCTGAGTTCGAGCTTGTAGATCTCCGATTTGTATTTTCCGGATACAATCAATAAAGTTCTCCCTTTACTTGTCAAATTTTGTTCAATCAATTTAGAAATCAACCAATTAATTCTTTAATTGATATCAGAGCGAGTGTGAGATCGATCGTTTGAATCATAGCTTCACGGTGATTCGATCAAATTGGGGAAATCTCTATTGCGAAGGAATGCGATACCGATTTCAGAAATCTCAGCGATCTTGGCAGGCGATCTTCTGATTTGATTGTCCAACAACAATGGCAGACGGAGCAGGTGGAAGGCGAGTTCGGGTGAGGGAAAACTATACCACTATTCCTTTACAGTGTCCCGTTCTTACTCCCACAAATTATACCATATGGGCTGTAAAATTGAAGGCAATCTTCAATGTCCATGGCCTGTGGGAGGTAATTGAACCTCAAGAAGGTGCTGAGGTTGATAAGAAGAAAGATGTTGCAGCGATAGCTTACCTCTATCAGGCATTGCCTGAGGAGATGATTCTGCAGTATGCTAGATTAGAAACTGCAAAAGACATTTGGCAAGCCATCAAGATGAGGAATATAGGTGTTGATCGTGTAATGAAACGGTGGATGAATTCACTGCAAAGTTAAGTGGAATAGCCTTTAAAGTGGCTGAGTTAGGGGAACAGGTTGAAGAGTCTCTCTTAACCAGGAAACTTCTTGATTCAATGCCAGAACGATTCATCCAACTAATTGCATCAATAGAGCAGTTTATGGATATTGATAGTTTGAAATTTCAAGAAGTAGTTGGTAGACTTAAAGATTTTGAAGAAAGAACTGGCATGAATAAGAAGGTTGCATCAAACAAAGATGATCAACTTCTTATGACTTACACAGAATGGCAGGCCAAGGCCAGGGATTCAAAGGGTAAAGGAAAATGGGAAAAAGGAAATCAGAATAAGGGATCAGAAAGTGGGTTCAAAGGAAATGTTAAAGGCAGTCAGGGTGACAAGAGAGAAAGGAACCAAAAGAAGGTTCAAACAAAGGGCAAGAAAGATAAGTCAAAAATCAAGTGCTTCAAGTGTGATAGGCTAGGACATTATGCAAGTGAGTGTTCTAAATACAGTGAAAAAGGGCCTGAAGTTCACCTGAATGCATTAGAAGATGAGGATGAGGATTCACCAACTCTTCTGATGGTGTCAGTTGATGAAGGCAAGAAAGAATTGGTGTACCTAAATGAGGCATATGTCATACCAGCGAAGTATCAATCAGACTGCAAGAATGAAGAAGTATGGTACCTGGATAATGGAGCATTAAACCACATGACAGGTATTGCATCTTAATTTTCTTTTCTTGATAAACATGTGGGTGGAAATGTTACCTTTGGTGATGGGTCTAAGGTTAGGATAGAAGGAAGAGGATCCATAATTTTAGAAGGGACTTCACAGGAACAAAGGCTGCTAAGGAATGTTTATTACATACCCAACCTAAAAAGTAGTATAATTAGCCTAGGACAAGCTACAGAGGGAGGGTGTGAAGTTAAGATGAAAGATGATTGCTTATGGTTATATGAGAAATCTGGTAATTTGCTTCTTAAGGTTAGAAGATCCCCTAATAGGCTATATAAGATAAAGCTTAGGACTGGGTCACCAAACTGTTTCCTCTCAAGTATTAGTGATCACACTTGGCTTTAGCATGGCAGATATGGGCATGTCAACTTTAAAACCCTTGAACTGATGGCCAAGGGTAATTTGGTCATTGGTATGTCTAGCATTAGGAATCCAGGAAAATTATGTGATACATGTCTTGAAGGTAAACAAACAAGACAGTCTTTCCCTAAAGAATCTACATTTAGGTCTAAGGTTCCTCTAGAAATGATCTCAATGGATCTGTGTGGTCCATTGACACCTGCTACTAAGAATGGAAACAAATACTTCATGCTTCTGGTAGATGACTGTTCAAGATATATGTGGGTCTATTTTCTAAAGATAAAGGATCAGGCATATGATATTTTTGTTATATTTAAGAATGATATTGAGGGCAAGTTAGGCAAGAAAATTAAATCTCTTAGATCTGATAGGGGAGGTGAATTTACATCAAATGAGTTCAACTCATTTTGTGAATCAAATGGCATCCATAGGATGTTAACTGCACCTTACTCTCCACAGTAAAATGGTGCAGTGGAGAGAAGGAATAGGACCATAATGGATATGACAAGGTGTATGTTAAAGGCTATGAGTGTTCCAGGTGTGTATTGGGCTGAGGGAGTAAGGCATTCCATCTATTTGTTGAATAGGATTGCCACTAGGTCCTTAGACAATAAAACTCCATATCAAGTTTTAAGAGATAAGAAACCTCATATAGATCATTTAAGAATCTTTGGATGCATAGGCTATGTGAAGGACAATCAGTCAGGGCTTAAGAAGTTACAAAATAGGAGCAATCCTATGATATATCTTGGTAGTCAGGAAGGAACTAAAGCTTATAAGATGTTAGATGCTGTGAATGATAGGATAGTCATTAGCAGGGATGTGAAGTTTGATGAAACTAGAAAATGGAATTGGGAAAGTAACTCATCTGATCCAAAAGGGAAGGGAATTCAGGTTGAAACAACTTACTTTGATGTTGATTTAGGGGATGAGTATGAGGAACCTGAGGGTGCTGACTTAAGTGATAATCAGAATCAGGGAGGTTCAAGTAGTGAATTTGACCCAGGACCCCATGACTCAAGTAATGAAAGTGAAGAATCAGATTCACAAGATAGCCCATCTCCTATAGCTACTCCTTCTGTTTCTGTAAGGAGGTCTAGTAGAGTTACAAAAATGCCAGGTAAATATCAGGATTATGAACTTGATAAGAGGCTAAAATCTAGTCAAGTTAGGCAGGATCAGTTTAATCAAGTTCAGGCTCTTTTAGCTCAGGATGATGAGCCATTTAGTTTTAAGGAAGCTGCTAAGTCTAAGTATTGGAGAAAGGCTATGCAGGAGGAATTAGATGCCATTCAAAGAAACAATACATGGGTTCTAAGTGATGTTCCATCAGGGGTGAGACCTATAGGATTGAAATGGTTGTAAAAAACTAAGAAAGATGCTCAAGGAAAGATCACTAAGTACAAGGCTAGGTTGGTTGCAAAGGGCTATGTTCAAAAACATGGAATAGATTATGAAGAAGCCTTTGCACCAGTGGCTAGGATGGAAACCATTAGGCTTATTTTAGCTTACTCTGCAAGAATGGATTGGAGAGTTTACCATTTAGATGTCAAAGCTGCTTTCTTACATGGTGAGCTAAAAGAAACTGTGTTTGTATGCCAACCTGAAGGATTTGTTAGAAAAGGTGAAGAATCTAGGGCATATAGGTTGGTTAAGGCTCTTTATGGGTTGAAACAGGCTCCTAGAGCCTGGAATGTAAAACTTGATGAAGTATTGAAAGAAATAGGCTTTAGAAGGTGATGTGTTGCAAACACATCCTAAATTCAAGAGTCTTTTATTTTATAATTTGAGTCCATTTGAGTCAGTTTCCATTGGTTTTAGCTGTTTTTAGTTAAAGTTTGAGTCTTTGTGTCCTTTTTATTATTTTTATTTGAGTTTTGTAGGTTTTTAATAAAGTCCCGAGCCAAATTGAAAGTTGAGAAGAAAAGAAGAAGAAATGCTGAAGAAGAAGTTCCAGGCGTATCGCCTGGAACTTGATCAGTTACAAGCGATACGCGCGAAAGAGGAAAAGTCAAAGGCGGTTTAAAAGTCAATCCCGACTATCTTGTCGGGTAATGCGCGCCAGGCGTATCGCCTAGGAAGATAATACCTCCAAGCGATACGCTTGGAGGTCCAAAACCCGCAAAAGAAGGTTTCTCGATATAAAATCAATTTTAGGGTTTGTATTCGTGATAACTCGACTTCCAGACGGCTAAGGGCGATTGAGAGGCGATTTGAGGAGCAGAGAGAGCAAGGATCAAAGGGGAAATCAACGGTGGATCAATCTTTCATCATCAAAGCGATATCGGTTTCATCTTTTCTCGTTGTATTCGTTGCTATTATCATGTTCAGTGTTCAAGCTTTAAACTTTATTATGATTTCTGTAACTGAGATGATTGTTGGCTAAACTTTGATTGCCACCTAGACTCGTATGATGAATTTGACCTTTTGACTATTTTATTCGGCTTTTGACTAATTGATTGATGCTACAATTCTATTCAATTCCAATGATTATTATGATTTGATGCATATGTGTGTTATGATCAGTATATTAGTTGACTGTTAATGCTTAATTTACCCGCGAATGTCTTTCGGTTTAGGTAGATTAACCAAAGTAGTTAACTTTAGGGTTGATTGCTAAAGTGTAGTTTAGGGTTACCTTGAACTATTGCATTTTCAGTTGGTTGATTATTTGATTGTAATGTGCTGCTAAACTGAAGACTTAAAAGGTATAGGTTTAACGGGTAGTCGGGTTGGTTGAAGTCTTAGGGTTGCATTGTCTCAAAAGGAAGTGTCCTAGGGTTTTGTCTAGCTTGCTATTTCGTGTCAGTCATGATAGTTATTGGTAGCTCCGGTTAGTCTAGGTGTGCCTTAGGTATATCCGAGGGTGGCTAGGGTAATTGAAGTGGGAAGGACTTAAAAGGTGAACCCTTGTTCGAGCGTTAGGATTGCATGCTAGGAAGGACTTAAAAGGTGAACTAGCCACCATCAGATTAGTCAAGCCGAGTGAAGTTGTCATTAGTGATTAGGATTCTGAGTCTAGGTGGTATCTTTCTCTGTCTCTGAAGGTTGTTACTTGATTGCTTGCTGCTCGTTTGCTAGTTGTGTGCTTTAGGTAATTCTAGTTAATCCAATTCTCAATTCAAATCAAAACCCAAATCAAATTACTCAGTAATTTCCAATTTCTTAGGTCTAGGTTAAGTCTTGTCTATAGAGTGTCCTTAGGTTCGATAATCCGGTCTTGCCTTAGCTATTCTACTATCCGATAGGTACACTTGCCTTAGGGTTCGGTTTAGTTTAGGTATTTTCGGTAAAATTAGGTGTGTCTAGGTCTAGTTTAGGTCTAGGTTTTTATAGTAGTTTTTAGAGTCGTTCCGAGCACATCAAGTTTTTGGCGCCGTTGCCGGGGACACTTGGCAATTGGCAAGATTAACTTAGGTCGTCGTTAGGAAATTTTGAGTCTTTTTGGTCTTTCCGTGTCTAGAGTCTTAGGATTTTCTGCTTTCGAGTCTAGAATTTTTAGGTTTTAATTTTCGTTTGATTTTTCTTGAGTCATTCCCGTTATATGCCACACACCCGTTCGCGAGGTCCTCCTGAGCTTACACCTTTATCTGATCCCGACGCGGACATTCGTGAGCGGTTCCGCCTTCTACGCACCGAGCTAGAGGCGTTCATCATTTCCACCACCACCCCTTCGAAACCATCCTCTTCATCCCCACGCGACACCAAACCCATTCCATTCCCTGATCTCACATCCATGGCGGCACGTCGCACCGTCCACGAGCAGGCTAGCGCCGGAGTCACCGAGGCCCGGTTTGCTATTGCACAGCCTGCGATTGCCAACACCGCGAATTGGCAAGTTCCGTCCCACGTCATCAACGCGTTGACGCATTCGATCCAGTTTCATGGACGTGAGGACGAAGATGCACCGATGCATATCTCCAGGTTCACGCGTATCTGCAACACGTTCGGACTCACCGGAGTCGCGAACGACACCATTTATTTGCGTCTTTTTCCATTCTCCCTTACGTCTCGAGCCGCCGAGTGGCTTGAGACGCTTCCGCCTAATTCGATCGCCACCTGGGACGATCTCACCGCCAAATTCCTGAAAAAGTACCATCCTCCAGCTAAGGCTGCGCGTACTCGGGAGGAAATCCACTCATTTCGCATGGATCCCGACGAGCCTTATTCTGTTGCATATGAGCGTTTCAATACTCTTCTGAGCAGATGTCCGCAACACGGGTTGACGGAATGGGCTATCATCGAGAAGTTCTATAATGGACTTCCTTATTCGGTTCAAAAAGAGTTTAACATTTCTGCTGGAGGACACATGATGGAGAAGCTCACGGTCGATGAATGCAAACAACTGTTTGAGAGCTTCGCACTCGCTGAACAGCAGACCCCCGGAGATCGGAGAGCCACCTTGGCCCCGACTCGATCCCTTGTTCCTTCTACTACCACCCGGGGTGTCCATCACATTGGCTCAGAGACCATACCACCTAGGGAGTTAGAAAACATTTATAAGACCTTAGAGGAAATCAAACTCCATATCAAAGCCAAATGTGAGCTGTGCAGAGGCGCTCACGACACCCGAGACTGCCCGCTTGCTCCCGCTGAGCAAGTGGATTATATTGGAAACCGAAACCAGTTCGGTAATTCGTTCCAGTCTGGGTGGAGGAGTGGCCAAAATTCAGGATGGCGAGAGGGAGGAAATCCACCTGGTTTTCAACCAAGGTATAATCAGAATGGTGGAGGAGATGCAGGCCCGACTATGAAGGAGCTTACAGAATTGGTGATGAATCAAACGCAGATCCTGCAGCAGATGAACGCGAGAGACGAGGCCACACAAAAGAAGCTGGCGGAGCATGACACGTTACTGAGAAATCAACAGGCCTCGTTCTTAGATTTGCAGCGGTCGGTGGGAGATATTGCAAAGCAGTTAAAGGAGCTCAACAACCGAGGGGGTCAATTTTCCGGTAGCACCTATAAAAACCCCAATGCGTCGGTTAATGCTGTTACCACACGGAGTGGTCGAGTTGTAGAGAGTCCATCACCAGCGGTAGTTGATGAAGAGCCGGTTGATGAGGAGATTGAGTTGGAGACGCCGGACGGGAGGGTGCACGAGAGCGTAACGCCAGCAAGTACCGCACCGATCGTCGAGGCTGAAGGAGTTAGAGAGAAGCCGCTGAAGTGGGAAGCGGTGAAGGAGAAGAAGAGAGTGAGGTTCGCGTCGAAACCGATCACTGCTGATGATCTGAAGCGTGTTCCTTATCCTGAGAGGTTGGTCCAGCAGAAGAATGCGCGAGAGTATGGGCAGTTTTTAGAGCTTCTTAAGCAGCTTAGGGTCACTTTACCTTTTACTGATGTTATTAGACAGATGCCTAAGTATGCTAAATTTTTGAAAGATATGTTAACTAATAAGAAGAAGCTTGAAAACTTTTCTGATGTTACACTTGATGCCCAGTGTTCTGCTGTGGTTCAGAATAGGTTGCCTGAAAAACTGACTGATCCGGGTACATTTACAATTCCTTGCTCGTTTGGTGACTTGTCTGTTACTTGTGCTTTAGCTGATCTAGGTGCCTCCATTAATGTGATGCCTTATTCTGTTTTCATGCACCTAGGATTAGGAGAGTTAGAGCCGACTAGGATGACGATTTCCTTAGCGGATAGGTCGGTAGTTAGACCCAAAGGAATAGTGGAAAATGTGCTTGTTCAGGTAGACAAATTCTTGTTCCCTATAGACTTTGTGGTGGTTGATACTGCATATGATGCTAGCTGCCCGTCTGATTTTAGGTAGGCCTTTCCTTAGGACCGCCCGGGCGTTAGTTGATGTTTTCGCGGGCACGATCACTTTGAGGGTAGATGATGAGTCGGTTGAATTCAGGGTTGGTAAATCGGGTGACAAGAACAGCGAGTCCGTATGCTTTCTAGGATCTTTCATATCTTTGGTGGATAGTTGTGTTAGTTATGTCACTGGTGAGGACTTGGTAGTTGGAAATCGGTTGGAGGGTGAGGTTGTAGTTGAGGATAAGTGTGGGGAGGATCCTAGGGGTTTAGATGAGGAAGTTGATAAAATTGAGCTTTTTGACCCGTTAGTAGAACCCGTTGATGAGTTGTTGGGTAAAGAGTTGTTGGTGGTTGTTGATGGATGTAGGAGAGCCACACTTGATGATATAGGTGAGATTGATGATAGGATTATGGTGAGTTCAAGTGTGGGGAGGTTAGCTATGGTTGTTAGTGAGAATGACCCGGAGGTAAGTTTTCTAGAGAAGATCAGATTTCTCCCGGGTCGGTTTAAGCATTGGAAGGTTAAAAAGTTGTTACATTTGTTAAAGTTGGTTGCTTTATGGGTTAAGATGTTAGTTGATGGTTGTGCTGATAGGAACCGGGTGGAATCCGGTAGTTTTGTGTTGAGGGATGTGAAATCAAAGCCTCCGGATGGTTTTGGAGGTTGTTCTTGTGTTTGGTGCTAATTGGTGAAATTCCCGGTTTGTAAATTATTGTAGTTGTGTTTTAATTTTCTGCATTTTTTAGTTTTTGTGCCTTTTGCGTCTTTTGGTTTTGTGTTTTTGGTGTTTGCAGGTTATTCTGGAGATTCAAGAGTTGGACTATGAGAGTGTGCAGGTCGAAATTGCAGGTTTGTGCTGCAAATTTCGGCTAGAGGCCTGTTTTGGAGAAAGAGATAGAATATTTTTGGAGGCCAAAAATCTGGAAAATTCTCTGGAAAAGTCGTTCCAGGCGTATCGCCTGGAAGGTTGGAGGTTATAGGCGATACGCCTGGAAGTCTCAGGCGGGCAGATGGTTGAAGTCCTAGGCGTATCGCCTGGGAAATGCAAGGTTGTAGGCGATACGCCTAGGGGAGGTAAGTCAGAAATTTTTCAAATTTTTAATTTTTATTATTTCTGTTTACCGTCTTGGTGGTGGTTCGCTGCGGCTGATGTGCTGAATCTCTGGAGTTTCAGGTGAACACGTTTCTACTTGTTTTATTTTATTTATTTTACTTCTGCTTTATTTTTGTTCCATTCCACATTGAGGGCAATGTGTGATTCAAGTGTGGGGATGGGATACTTTCGTATTGAGTCTTGAGTCTTTTATTTTTGGTGTGTTTTTGAGTCATTAAATGAAGAAAATTTGAAAAAAAATTTGAAAAATTGTTCAAAAATGTCCGAGATTCTGGCTGCAATTTAAATGGAAAATGATAGTAAAACCAGGAATTGATTGTCTAATTTTGTGCTTGAATGTTAATTAATGAATTAATTTGGGAAAAGTGGATAAGTATGGTTGAATGGAAAACATTACTAGTCTATGATGTGTCGGTAGGCCCAGCTGACCTAGGAGTAGCTTAAATTGCCTGTGTGTTTATTGTTGTATAAATATGCTAATCAGTCTGCTAGTGGGTTCCCATTTTAGGAGTGATAGGGATACTGAATCTGATGATTAGGAAGAAAGAGACCGCTTTAGGCTAGATACTCCTATGTCCTTAGAATTTCAATGAGCATGTAGTTAATAATTTGGCTAATGAATTAGAGTGAAGGGGCAGAATACTCATGTACAAACTAAGGATAGTATCCCGTGGTAAGTACCTCTGATGATGTTCCGGATCTCGCGGGCAAAATACTCATGTATGATTTCGGGGGTAAGACCTTGTGAAAGAATACCTCTGGTGATGTCCGTTGGTAATTTTAGGTAAAAGTAACCAACTATAAAATAAAAAAAAAAAAAAAAATGAGAAAAAAAAAATGAAAAAAGAAAAAAAATGATAGTTTAGAGAATAAATGCTCAATAATTGCATATAAATAAACAGTTATTCCTTGGACATTCTAGTATCTGGTTTAAGGGGGGTTGGAAATATATAAATTTAAATCAATTATTCCAGTTGCTTTGACTGAATATGATTCGGTAATAGGTTGAACTTGACCTTTCTTTAGTGGGATCCATTGCGACTGAGCTTATATTCGGTAATTTTATAAACACATGGGGGCGAAAGAAAAGGTTGGTGGTTGGGTTTAATCGGATAGAAATATCGGCAATCATAGTTAGTGTGTGATTACATTATGGAATGTGGAATTGTTATGGTGGACTGTTAAATTATAAATGTTAAATGTTTAGAAGTCAATTTCCTGGTTGTGATTCCATTGCAGTATTTTTCGAGGACGAAAAAAGAGTCAGTGTGGGGATGTTTGATGTGTTGCAAACACATCCTAAATTAAGAGTCTTTTATTTTATAATTTGAGTCCATTTGAGTCAGTTTCCATTGGTTTTAAGCTGTTTTTAGTTAAGTTTGAGTCTTTGTGTCCTTTTTATTATTTTTATTTGAGTTTTGTAGGTTTTTAATAAAGTCCCGAGCCAAATTGAAAGTTGAGAAGAAAAGAAGAAGAAATGCTGAAGAAGAAGTTCCAGGCGTATCGCCTGGAACTTGATCAGTTACAAGCGATACGCGCGAAAGAGGAAAAGTCAAAGGCGGTTTAAAAGTCAATCCCGACTATCTTGTCGGGTAATGCGCGCCAGGCGTATCGCCTAGGAAGATAATACCTCCAAGCGATACGCTTGGAGGTCCAAAACCCGCAAAAGAAGGTTTCTCGATATAAAATCAATTTTAGGGTTTGTATTCGTCATAACTCGACTTCCAGACGGCTAAGGGCGATTGAGAGGCGATTTGAGGAGCAGAGAGAGCAAGGATCAAAGGGGAAATCAACGGTGGATCAATCTTTCATCATCAAAGCGATATCGGTTTCATCTTTTCTCGTTGTATTCGTTGCTATTATCATGTTCAGTGTTCAAGCTTTAAACTTTATTATGATTTCTGTAACTGAGATGATTGTTGGCTAAACTTTGATTGCCACCTAGACTCGTATGATGAATTTGACCTTTTGACTATTTTATTCGGCTTTTGACTAATTGATTGATGCTACAATTCTATTCAATTCCAATGATTATTATGATTTGATGCATATGTGTGTTATGATCAGTATATTAGTTGACTGTTAATGCTTAATTTACCCGCGAATGTCTTTCGGTTTAGGTAGATTAACCAAAGTAGTTAACTTTAGGGTTGATTGCTAAAGTGTAGTTTAGGGTTACCTTGAACTATTGCATTTTCAGTTGGTTGATTATTTGATTGTAATGTGCTGCTAAACTGAAGACTTAAAAGGTATAGGTTTAACGGGTAGTCGGGTTGGTTGAAGTCTTAGGGTTGCATTGTCTCAAAAGGAAGTGTCCTAGGGTTTTGTCTAGCTTGCTATTTCGTGTCAGTCATGATAGTTATTGGTAGCTCCGGTTAGTCTAGGTGTGCCTTAGGTATATCCGAGGGTGGCTAGGGTAATTGAAGTGGGAAGGACTTAAAAGGTGAACCCTTGTTCGAGCGTTAGGATTGCATGCTAGGAAGGACTTAAAAGGTGAACTAGCCACCATCAGATTAGTCAAGCCGAGTGAAGTTGTCATTAGTGATTAGGATTCTGAGTCTAGGTGGTATCTTTCTCTGTCTCTGAAGGTTGTTACTTGATTGCTTGCTGCTCGTTTGCTAGTTGTGTGCTTTAGGTAATTCTAGTTAATCCAATTCTCAATTCAATTCAAAAACCCAAATCGAATTACTCAGTATTTCCAATTTCATAGGTCTAGGTTAAGTCTTGTCTATAGAGTGTCCTAGGTTCGATATTCCGGTCTTGCCCTAGCTATTCTACTATCCGATAGGTACACTTGCCTTAGGGTTCGGTTTAGTTTAGGTATTTTCGGTAAAATTAGGTGTGTCTAGGTCTAGTTTAGGTCTAGGTTTTTATAGTAGTTTTTAGAGTCGTTCCGAGCACATCAGAAGGTGTCAACATGAGCAAGTTGTTTATATTAGGCACAATGGTAAGTCTACTCTGATTATAGGTGTGTATGTTGATGACTTATTAGTAACTGGTAGCAATCAGAATGAGGTAAATCTCTTTAAGAGTCAAATGAAGCAGAGATTTGATATGACAGACTTAGGCTTGTTGAATTATTATTTGGGAATAGAGGTAAGTCAAAAGGATAATGGGATTTACTTAAAGCAGTCTGCATATGCTGCAAAGGTTGTTGGGTTAGCAGGTTTGGAAGGTTGTAATGAGACCAAGGTTCCAATGGACCCAGGTTTAAGGCTAAGTAGCACTGAGGGAGGAGAGGAAGTGGATGCTACCTTGTATAGAAAATTGGTTGGATCATTAAGGTACCTTACCCAAACCAGACCAGACATTTGCTATGCTGTTGGCATTGTTTGCAGGTTTATGCAGGTTCCAAGAGAAGCTCATATGAAGGCTGTGAAGCAGATAATCAGATATGTGAGTGGAACAAAGGATTTTGGGCTGTTTTTATCAAAAGGGTAAAATGGGAAACTTGCAGGGATTTAGTGACAGTAATCACATGATGAGCAATGAGGATGGCAAGAGCATAGGGGGAATGTGTTCTACTTCAATGGGTCAATCATATCCTGGCATTCCCAGAAACAAAAATCAGTTGCTCTATCAAGTTGTGAAGCAGAGTTCATGTCTGCAACTGTTGCAGCATGTCAGGCAGTGTGGCTATCAAGTTTGCTAAAAGAATTGACAGGATTGGATTATGGAAAGGTAAGCTTGTTTGTTGATAACAAGTCAGCCATAGAGCTGATGAAAAATCCAGTTTTCCATGGTAGATCCAAGCATATACATCTTAGGTATCACTACATAAGAGAATGTATTGAGGCTGGAAAAATTGAGGTCAAGTTTATTGGGACAACTCTACAAAAAGCTGATATTATGACCAAGGCATTGGCAAGGGTCAGATTTGCAGAGATGAGGGACTTGTTAGGAGTTGCAGATCACAAAGGAGGCTGATTTGGAACAAGAAACAAGGCTAAATCATGTTTTGATTCATGGGTGTGGGAGACAAGCACACTAGCTCAATTAAACCCATTGGGTCACTAATGAGTGGTGCTAATGCTTGTTTGTCACAGCTTGAATTAGGAAATGATTAATATAATGACATGAAATTAAAGGGGAGAACGTTGAAACATGTTAACATTGGTTAACAAAGTTTAGTTCCAGAGTTGCTAATTTCATGTAAAAGCAGGGATTAAAAGTGTAAATCTTGTTTACACTATGTAGTGACCGTTAGAAAGTTTATGGCGTTAGTTGTCAAGTTGTAGAAACTGTGAGGATCGAAGATGTAAATAGTTTGTTAGGTTAAACGGCTATTTAAGTTAGGTGCTGAGTTCGAGCTTGTAGATCTCCGATTTGTATTTTCCGGATACAATCAATAAAGTTCTCCATTTACTTGTCAAATTTTGTTCAATCAATTTAGAAATCAACCAATTAATTCTTTATATCCTGAACGAAAGTTAAAAAGTTAAGAGGTATAAAACGTAAAAGTCTAAAAGTCTCATGGTGAAAGTATAAAACTATAAAAGTATACTAAAGACGAAAGTAGAAAAGTTAAAAGTATCATGGTCAAAGTAGAAGACAACAAAACTTAAAACAAAAAAGAAGTTTAAAAGATAGAGGGTTAAAAAGTGAAGGAGTATAAAACGTAAAAATCTAAAGTTTCGTGGTGAAAATATAAAACTATAAAAGTATACTAAAAACGAAAGTAGAAAAATTAAAAGTTTCGTGGCCAAAGTAGAAGACAACAAAACTTAAAATATAAAAAAATTAAAAGTTAGAGGGTAGAAAACGTAAAAGTATGAAACATATTACTATTTCGTTAAAAAAATAGTGTAAAAGTTTAAGGGGTAGAAATTGTCAAACATTCAAACTATCGAAACGTAAAAGTCTAAAAGTCTCGTAATGAAAGTATAAAACTATAAAAGTATACCAAAAACGAAAGTAGAAAAGTTAAAAGTTTTGTGGCCAAAATAGAAGACAACAAAAACTTTAAACAAAGAAAACTTTAAAAATTAGAGAGTAGAAAACATAAAAGTATGAAACATATGTGACTAAACTATGAAAACCAAAAGTTTACTATTTCATTAAAAAAATAAAGTAGTGTAAAAGTTTAAGGGGTAGAAAATGTCAAATACTCAAACTATCGTGGTCAAACCATTAGAAAGGAAAAGTTCACTATTCATTTACCAAATTTCATTATATATATATATAGGGAAAAGATAAATTGGAACCCACCTTGAGTTGGAGAATCGTTGGAGCCCGGTCAAAAACGCAGTAAAAAAAATGTTTTTTTTTCTGAATTTTTTTATGGTGGTTCTTTATGTTATAAACTACCCTTAAATGAAAAAAAATCAAAAAAAAACGCATAGTAGATTTTCAGTTATGAAAAAAGTTACATCTGTAACTTTTATGCATATATTTGCAGTTACGCAAAAGTTACATGTGTAACCTAGACATTTTTGATATTTTTTTAAAAAAAATCTAGTAGGCGGTTTTTTGATTTTTTTTCATTTAAGAGTAGTTTATAACATAAAGAACCACCATAAAAAAAATTAAGAGAAAAAAACATTTTTTTAACCGCGTTTTTGACCGGGTTCCAACGATTCTCCAACTCAAAGTGGGTCTCCAAAATACCCCAACCCTATATATATATATATATATATATATATATATATATATATATATAATATCGTTAATATCATACTAGAGGGATGTTCATGCTATTAAGGATAAATAGATTCGAATGTTTGTTAAAAGAAAATTTTGAAAGAACTAGATTTATGTTATTCAGTTACTTTTTTGCCTTTAAAGATAATTATGGTAATCAAATTCATAAAACTCTTAAAAGCTATGTAAAAAGAAAATTATATCCTCGTTGTTAAATGTATTATAATATAGCATATAGTACTAGTGGGGGGCCCGTACAATGATGTGTGGTCACAACACACTAACTATTATCATAGAGATAGCTTCAATTAAAAAATGAGCTTCATTATAACCAGAATGGTTAATTTTTCGGTTAATCTCGATTATGGGATAATTTCGATTATCAACTCATTTGAAGATTTTGTTGTTAAAGAATATAAGGTCTCTTTAATTTATAAGATTGAAAGAAGGCTTTAAATTTTTCTTAAGGAAATGTGGAATACTCATACGACACTTTTATAAAGAGGGGACGAATGTATAGAATTTACACAAATATGTTGTGGGAACAAAACCGTTTTAGCAATTCAACTATAGTTTTAGTTTACTTTTTTCAACATGATTTTTCACCGTTAACAACATTATGATTCTTACATTATCAAGATTGTATTTTCATTACCGATTTGATATAAAAACTAATTTGATTTAAATATATTTAGCTTATCTATTTGAAAATTTTAAGAGGCTAAATCTAATTTGGACAAAAAACTCTAAAAAGTTGACTTGTGTTAATCCATCAACGGTCTCTAATTTTATAAGGAGAGTATGTAATCAATTTTGTCTATTCTTATATGTGGGAGGAGCTCCTCTTTTATAAGAATATATGAAACTCAATTTTGGTCTCTCTTCCTATGTGGGATAGCAACTAATAGTGTCATAGTTGTTGCTTGTAACCTTTACAACAATTGCGTAAAATGTAAATTAAGAATTTTGACACTTCCCAATCATAATAATTTAACATAATCTGAATCCCCATTAAATCCTCTAACGAGATGAATTTATAAGGATTCACATAATTATATATACTTGAGATTTGATAAAAGGAAACTAAAACCAAATAGGAAGCATAAACATAGGTAATACTTTTGTACGGAAGACAAGTATGGAATGCAATGGCGAAGCTTTTAAGGGGCCAGACCGGGCCCCGGCCCGGTCCGTTTTTTCGTTCCGTAGAGTAAATTTATACTCGTTCAGTCCGAAAAAATTTATATACTAGTCGGCCCTATTCGCCTTTAGTCCGGCACTATCCCCATTTCAGCCCAACCTTCACCCCTAATGGAATTGTAAACTTATAAATCTTATCAAAGTAAATCAACTTTTCATCACTTGCAGCTCCTTGTTTATAGTTCGTAAACATTACTATTTTTACTATAACCGAAGTTTCAGTTAACCAAAATATAACCACTTGATTTTGGTTAATCAAAAGAGCCAGCTCAGTGTCGGTTAGTTACTCATTTATTAAGTCAATCAAAATAAACCTGTTAATGAACCATAAAAACTAATGAACCTAAAATGGGCTAAAAACAAAAAGAAATAACTTTTAATAGAGACTTCAATACATGATTTATCTTTCACTTACTTCTTCCCCCTTTTGTAGCAAAATATTCATGGCTTTGTTTCTTCATGATGTGGGATGGAGAAATGAAATAAGTTTAAAACTTTATAATATTATATCATGTGTTTTAAATGTTGTAATTACTTAAAATCATGTAAAATTACCATATTGCCCATCTCAAATGCATTTTTTAAAAGAGTGATCTCGCTCTTAGTCAGTTAATCATTTATTAGGCTAACCAAAATAAACACATGACTGAACCAAAAAAAAAAAAAAACTAATAAACCAAAGTGGACTTGAAAACCAAAAAAAAATAATTCTCTATGGAGAATTCAATAGTTAATATATCTTTCACTTGCCTAATAAAAAAAATTTTGAACGACAAACACCCGGTTACTTGATGGTCTCATCATGGCAAACGATGCTACCTACGACATGCTACGACCACAGGCCGTGCGAGTAACCAGGATCCTCTATGTTACACATTCATCCTAGAGGAAACCCACTGCCCAAAGGCCCACTGTAATAAAACCTCTAACTCACCTCTATAACTGATGCGCGATAAAGAAATTAAATAAATTCCAAGAATTAAAATATTATATCATATGATTTTAAGATTATAATTACTTAAAAGTGTGTAAAATTATCATGTTGTCCAATCTCAAATGCATTTAAAAAAAATTAAAAATTTGCTCTCCGCAGACTAAACTCTTCCGAGGATTTACATCCACCATCGGAGTTGAACCCATTCACTAGCAGACTTATGTCTCCATCAGGAGCTAACACATCTTTATGTCCACTCACACAAGACTAAATCCACTCTTTACAAATTAAACTATCCGCTTAGAGATTTACATCCACCATTGGAAGAACCCATTTTAGGGGTTGAAAAAATTATACCATTTCTTTTTCTACGGTTAAAAGCGCTAAAAATGCATGCAGGCAGAATGTAAATAGTATGTTGAGGATACTACATTCTATATAAAAATTGTCTCTTTGGATACTTCCTTTCAACATTTAGCTCATTCATTACTCTATCCTACGGTTTAAAGCACTAAAAATGCAGGCAGAATCTTGATAGTATGTTCAAAAATGCAACAGAATCAAATTACTGACTCCAGATTTGCAGACTGGACCTTCCATGGTGTGTTCAAAACAACATATTATGAAACAAAGTCTCCGCCGCATTTGAGGTTTTACTTGCTGTAAAGGTATACAAAGCTGAAGATGAGAAATCCAGCCATCTGTAACAATCAATCTTTGGTGTTACAAATTCACATTGTCCAACAATAACACACAAGATAACGGGTTTTAGTAAGTGAAAATATACCGTAGAAAATGATGCTCCGTAATACGGAAAAGCTGTTGGTATGAATCTCTCATATTCGTTGTGTCTGAAAGGACGAACTGGAATCTGCAAAAATGTATAGATATCAAGCATTGGATAGGCTCATATAACCTTACTTCACAATTAGATGTGGCGAAATGGGTAGGACCAGGTTGATTGTAGCATCCGGCCCGTAATACCACCAATATTGTCCACTTTGCCCACTAAAAGCTCACTATTTTGCTTTTGGTTGTCCGAGTGGAAAATTTCCAAGGTTAACCATCCCTGCCCGATCCCTGGATTGCTCTCACTCAAACACGTTTAAAGGTGGAGTTCTCTTATCCACAGCAATACCCCAAAACACGTTGATGGTATTTGGGGTAGGGCATTTCTTAACCAAAAATCCTTCATGTCCACGGCTAATATGGGATTTACCTATGGGTATTACATTGACAGACTCAAAGGCAATTTTTATCCAAAATGTTTAATGTTTTATAAATAATTACTACTCAAGTATGAGTACAAAACTTTAGTAATATAACTTTTTGAATCAAATGAGTAGAGGTTTCGGGCAATAATAATACACTTGGGCAACATTCAACCCATTTTACCTATTAATTGTTGAACATGATACAAACAGAGTTGTGCAAAGTATATAGGTCTAGATTGCCACCTCTAAAGGGGTGAGCATAAAACCGAATTAACTGAACCAAACAAAAAACAAAAAATAACCGAAACCGACATTTACCGTTCGGTTTCAGTTATTCACTTTCCAGTAACCAAACTGAAACGAATGTGGTTTGATACATTTAAAAACTAGCTATATATTCCATTCGTGTGTTCACTGTGTTGTTCATACCATCTATTGCATCTCTCTTAGGCTTTAAATCTAGAAATTAACAATATATAAGTTTAAGTACACCCTAATCTTTGCAAATGAACTCACCATTATAGAGCTAATTGTTATAAAATTCGATTCAAAGAATAATAGTTACGTGATTGTTTCTGCAATTCACTATATTTTGTTTCTCATTGTTCTAGAACAAAGATGTAGAGAACCACATTTTCTATAGTTTTACCAATCTTCTAAAAGCCAAATGTCTATTTTCAAACAAATACCTTAAATATCATATTCTTATAAAGATCATATCTATACAGAATGGGGGTTGCGGCGCAGCTTGTTGCCCGGTTACCCCCCACTGCTTTGTAATCGCTTCGTTTGATTAATGATATACTTTGAAGTAATCTATACACATTATTCTTAAATAGTAGAAAAAGAAAACAAATAGCGATAAAGATGATCAAGCTTTCAAATGGCTGTTTTCTCAAATATCTTCACGTAATAAAAAAAACGGGGCTTTCAAATGGTTGTTTTCTCAAACGGTTTTATCAACTAGACCAGCTTTAAAAAGATATTGAAAGAAGGTGGTCATCCTGCATCGCTAATTGTTGACAAATTTAAGTGAAAGCATCCTTATAAAAATAGATCCAAGGAACTAAATCCCACATCGCAGGCTTTAACATAAGCTCTTAGGAACTTGTCTTATAGAAGGATGGCTTGTTAAATGTTAACCCAAGTTAAAATTTGCCCAAGTCAAATGTTAGTTATTAACTGAAACCGAACTTACATGGTGTTCAAAACCGAATTAACCGAAACCGATTGATTATCAATATTCTACAACCGAAAATTTCGGTTTCAGTTTCGGTTAGGGCTAAAAACCAAACAAAACTGAACCCTGCACAACCCTACCTCCAATATTAAATAATAATGATCATGTATTATAGGCATATCCCAAATTTGGTGTAAATAGGTGGCACTGAAAATATGAAGAAAAAAAATAAAAAAGTGCATTTCTCACTCTTTGCAAAATAAGATTAACCAATCACCAATAATTAGGTTCTCTATTTATCTACCTTGTGTCATCATACGTTTTGTAGGTATTTAGTATCTTTACCTGTTTTGCAAGTGACAAGCTAGTGTATCCAAGCCTCTGATATTCAACCTTGAACTGGAAAACGCCATATACATCTGGCACCTTAAAAGAAGCATGATACAAACCCTGCAATATAAAAAGAAAGCCAAAAACAGAAAATTTAACAACCTTAAAGGTGCATGTAGTCTTAAGTGTAATGTATAAAATAGTTGGATTTAGGGATGCTACCTTCTTATCATTAGACATGGTTTTCAACACGTACGGGCTCATCATGTAGAACTGAACTTGAACATCATTCGCAACATATGGTTCCCAACTTGATCCGGACCATTCATAGATCTCTACTGAGTATTGCTGAAATGATATTGTTTGGAGTTTAGCTTCCAAATATTAAAATTGTGTTATTAACTTGTTCCTAGATGATTATTAGTATTTTACTTGTAGGGTTATACGATTAGTTTCAGATGAACTAAGATTAACTAAAATTGGTTTGATATGTCTATATATTCACTTACTTTGATCATTATTTGATGGAACGTAATTTACTTGTTAACTTTTCTCAATTCTCACAAATATCAGATTAGTTAGGGTTGAGTGGCCTGATGTCTATTTACTTACAAACCTCTTGAATCGCCTTATTCAAGCCAATTAGATTAGTGTTCTAAAAATATAGCCATTTTATAATATATTTTTACCTTTAAAAACTTATAAAATTCAAGAAGAGGAACAAAAAAGTTTGTGGACTAACCCAACCCAATTTGTTTTAACCAGTAATCAAAGTTAGCAGGTCTGTCCCAAACCCTATTTGACTTCTTAGCAAATGTGCCTGGACTGCCTGTTTTACCACATCTCTATCTGATAACAATTATTACCAGGTCATCATTGATCCTGTAGATGGCAGGTTCATCAGTCTCACCAATTCTGTGGTGTCTAACATTGACTGCCTGTGACATTCAAAATGGAGAAATCAGAAGTAGAATACAGGAATGTAATTTAACATCAACAGTTAATATGTATACAAAACCCTAACCTTACCTTGCCTCACTAAAAGTAATAAATAGAATTATTTCAAGCCCAGGCAAGAGGTAGGGTAAAAGTCAGAAATCAGACACAATTAAAAAAGTAAAATCTAATATGGACAGAAAGGAAAACAAACACAGCAAAGAAGAGCTGGCAGATATCTCACTTTCAAATGTCCTCTTTCATGGAAGACCCATTTGCTAAGCTCAGTAACAAACTGTTGATTGCCAGATTTTGTGTACCTGTTCAGAAAACAAATTAGAATAGTTTTTTACCAGCATGTTTTAATGTATGTATCATTAATCATTTTCCAGAATCCAGATGAAATACTATATTCAGAAGTATATTATTAAATTGCAATGATAAAACTGAAAAGCCCGGCTATATTGAAGCAGACATGTGAACAGTACTGTAAGAATATAAACTCACTTATTCGAGCTCCCTGCCTTCTGCACTGGTGATTTGAAGAATCTGAACAACATAATATTCAGTTTTAGTTTATACCATAAAATGGGGTAATTTCCTATATACCCTGAAAACTAGCATGATGTCATATTTGCCCAACCAAAATAAATAATAATATCACATATCGCATTCAAAATTCATTAAAATTTCATATTTGACCATTATATCCTTCTTCAAATTTGTGTATTTGATATTATGATCTATTATTGGGTAAATATGATATTACACCAAGTTTTGAGGATGATATATGAATTATCCCGAAAATATATGATGGTAAAAAAATTCCACACAACCGCAAAATATTGCATACTTGTTGCTGAACAGATCTAAAGAGCCAGAGAACACAGCTCTTGCATTATTCCTAGCCTGCAATATTAAAGAAGGTATGTCAGATGATTTCCTTTACAGAATTTCCATCTCATTAACTGATGTAATTAGGCAATATCAAGGACAGAAACTAATGTGATTCAGGAGGGAGTACCTGAACAACTGAAACCAACGAAATGGAAGATCCAGACAGGGATGGTGGAGTTGACAGCTTGGACTTTGGATTGGCAGAATATGCTGATGGAGAAGCAGAGAGAACCTTCAAAACCTGCAACATGAGTCCAAAATTATGAAGAAGAATTCACAACACCATCCCAGCAATCTAACAAATAAATGCTGCATGGTGAACATACCAAGCTATTTGCTGGGTTCAAAGAATGACCAATTCCTTTGAAAAGTACAGGAGCCTGTGTCATGCAAAAAAAGAATTACTCAGCATAAAGTTATATGCGCTGGTCCAAAGGTATATATATACTTTGGCTTGGTTCACATGAATTGTCAATATGGTCAGACCGAAATGATTTTATGATTCATTCTTTGTGTTAGATCAGCTGAAACCTATTACAATTGTTCAGCTTTATTTGGACAAATTTGTGGATGCAATAATACCAGTTTGCTCCTTCAAATTGCTATCTACTTCATGTATCTAACAAACATAATAGCTACCCCATACCCAACAAAAATTAGTTGTTTATGATTCACACCTCATAAACTTTACTCAGCTTTAGCGTTGGTATTTTCAATTTCTTGTTTAAAGATATTGCATATATGAGACGCTATGTGCAGCTAAATGTAGTTATCAACTTTGTACACAAAAGAATGATTTTGGTCTAAATTTGAAAATAGTGAAATACCAAGTTGACACTTAGAAGTGAAATAAATCTCTCTATTAGAATGATGATAATCATGTATTTAAACTGCATGGGTGTCAGTGTCGGTGTCAGTGAAGAACTAATGTTGCACAACATAAATGGTAAGATTTGAGGGATTGTGTCTCGATAAATCACTCTTGTATGATCTTACATATATGGGCTATAATTGTCTCTTACTATGAAGATAGTATTGTAATCACAGAATACACTGTATCAGTACATGCCCTGACCTCGATTTTTGTACTTCCTAAAAGAACATCAGCGTGAATGAAATCATCAGCAGCAATTAATGTATGATCCCCCTCGGTTCCTGAGACAGCATAGCTCCCATGATCAACAACCACAGCAGATGAATCCTGCACAATGGCAATATAGAAAAAAAATTCAGATGTAACATACCATGATGATGATTTACATATGTACCATTCAGGTTACCCATATTCCAGAATGGACAATGAACAATTAAGCTCAATCCTCGAAAGAATCGATCACCTAATCATTACCTTAGTTAGCAATCTACATAAAATATATAAACAATTAAGTACCATGGCAATATAGAAAAAATGTCAGATGTAACATAACATGATAATGATTTACATAAGTACCATTCAGGTTACCCATATTCCAGAATGGACAATGAACAATTAAACTCAATCCTCGAAAGAATCGATCACCTAATCATTACCTTAGTTAGCAATCTACATAAAATATATAAACTTGGAAGACCTAAACATAGGACACATGCCTACATTTCCATAACATCTATTTCTAAATTTCAATTCCCAGACAATCCACAACTATGTTCCTTCGAAAATCATGGTGATATATTATTATATAATATAATAGACTGAACTACATGAGCATGTGACTGATAGAGGAGAAAGTATACTTATCTTTCAGTTACCTATTGAGACATGCAAGTCTATGCAGGGTTTTGTCCTATTTCCTAATTGTCTACATTCATGGTTTATCTGTTATGATGAAACAAAGAGGAAGTGATCTATAACATGGACTACATCAACCACTTGCCACAGATTTGGGTATAAGAGGAATCTGGTATTGAAATCAATCAATGTAAGGAAACCAAATTGGACAGGAAGATGATGATCAACATTATCCCTAATTTCTTAAAATGTAAACCAAAAATAACTTTTAACCTGTAACTGATTTTTTTCATACAACAATAATACTGGCTTTGAAAGTGAATCCCTCACATAACGAATTACAAAAGTTTGATATCAGATCAATAGTAAATCCCTCACATAACGACTACAAAATAAAGTTACCTCATCAAAATCAACTCCACACTCAGCAGCAATATTCCGAATCAAATCAGACGCACTCGCATCCGCAGCAACGATCAAGTCTTTTCCAGAGTCCACGAACTCCAAAATCGCCGCCACATCCAGAGATCCTCCAAAACCTGAAACAATCCAAATCCATCATTTCACCAAATCCACCAAAAAACGCATAAAACCTTTGAAATTAACTTGCGAGATTACGTTCGGCCGTTGGAGCAAACAGAATTAATCCGTCGTACAAATGCTGTCCGTATCTCTGAAGTGCGATCTTAGGATCATCGGAGAGCTTGAAATCGAGCTCAAATCCACGCGCCTGAAGAGAACTGAAGAAGATCGAGTGTGAAGACTTGAGAGCCAAGTCATCAACAAGCACTAAAATGCGCCGATCTGTAGGGTTCTCGACTGAAAATGAGTGTGTGAGTGCAAGTAAAAGTGAGATCGAAGCTATGAAGACGGTGGCGATGGATAATTTCGCCATGTTTTCGTCCTCTGGTTTTTTAGGGTTCTTGAGGTTTGGATCGGAACATATAACATACTCATTTAAAATCCAAACAACCAAAATAAAGGTTACAACTCAATCTGACATACGGGGCAAACGGGCAACAAGCTGCGCCGCAAGCCCTTTTTGAATAGCAAAACCTAAGCGGATAAAAACAAGTTTCTGAGCTCTAGGAGTCACTATATGCCCCTGCATAACCTTCTGGATCCGCCCAAGCGTGTCCGCAGCCTCTGACGCGAGGTGCCCGAACGTGTCAAAAGCAAAGGGGACAAACACATGCTGATTCTCGAGACATGCCTTCTCGTGCTTGTCCACCTTACCCGCAGCCGCCTTCACAGCAGCCTGCCCCGCCGTGAAAACTCCAGAGCCAAAGCCCGCGAGGGTAGAGACCCCAGTCAGGTCGATGCAAGCGTGCTTCCCCCTTGACCACCCAAACACCAGGATGTCCGCCGGTCTAAGGGTCGAACGCCCCTCTTTTGGGTCGGTTAAGAAGTTGACGGGCGCTTCCTTTTTGGCTGAAATCCCAGCCTTTCTGAAAATGTCAAATAGCACATCCCGGACCCAGTCATGACGGTACTTGAACCCCGGGAGATCTCTACAGTGAACCGCGTGCTCCCCAAACGAGTCCAAACACGCCTTGCGGCAAACAGGGCACATCTCGTCCGCGGGAAAGAGGGGTATCATAAGCCGGTATTTGAGGATAGATCGGTATTCGACTGACGACATGCGTTGCCCGAGCCCTTCAATGGGGAGAGCATGGAGGAAATCTTGGGCATGTGGTTGACGAAGACAGCTCCACACCGCTTTTTGCCTGGCATTCATATTAAACCGGGTCTCCATATCCGACACGATTTTGCTGAAAAGGGCATTCGCCAAAACATGTTGGGGTTTTGGGGGGGCGGTGTCCTTGTCAGAGAAACCGCTAAGATCAAAACCCGGTATGATGTCACGCAGGGCAACCAGAGCGAAAGAATAATCCGAGTCCATGCCACAGACCCCACTCTCCCGCAAGATGTGGTCCTGCAGCCCCCAAGATTGGGCCCTAGACGCTACAAACGCATAAGACGAGGCCTCCATGGCTGAAGAAACCCCGAGCCCTCCGTGCCGGAAAGGCAGGGAAGCGAGCCGCCACTGAAGGTCCCCAAAATAAGCCCCTCCACAGACCACAATGTTTTCAACTGTCTCGCGCAGGGTCTGATCAAAGCAGGAGGCCGCCCTTTGCATGTGGGCGGGGGGACAGGTCCGCAGGCCGAAAAAGAGCTTGGCAACACCCAAGCAGGAGCGAAGCAGGAGGAGTTCGCATTGCGGGTCCCGAATCTTGGGAAGGAGGTGCATTAGAGCGGCAGCGTTAGAAGCCCTCTTGGACGCCAACCCCTCAATGAACCCACCATCCCTACTAACAGCCCCTCCAAGGAGCTTTACCCCTAGGGCAGGCCTACTGATGCCCGAGGGGAAGAGGCCCGGCCGATTCTTCCTCCCATCGCAGGACGGCCAGAACAGCTCCGTCTTCTTGATATTGAGTTGCAAGCCCAGGGAGGGGCCGGTCTCCGAAATAATCTGCAAAGCTTTGGCCACTTCCTCGGAATCCCCAATGAGAGTGCCATCGTCGAGGTACCACGCTTGAAGGAGGAGGCGGCATTTTTCGTGAATCTGGTGCGTAAGGGGGTGAAGAACAAGGGCAAACAGGAGAGGGCCCAAAGGGTCCCCCTGTTGCACCCCAGTAGTGGCCCAAATATGATCTCCCCCTAAGTATAGCCGCGCAGACTGACCGTAGAGAAAGTCAACCCAAGGAGATATAGACGGGCACCTTAACCGCACTTCCCGTAGTAAGGCCGATCTATCCACTACGTTAAACGCGTTGGAGAAGTCGACCGTAAGCATAGCCAGCGAGCTGTCGTCATGTTTCCCCGCGACCAATCGGTTAACCGCATGTAGGATAGCCTCCGCTCCCCCAGGCACCCCAACCCCAAACTGAAAGTCCCCGAGATATTTAGCCATTTCCTTCCCGACCCCTTTCATAGCAATTTTAGAGACCAGCCGCCGCCAGATGGTGCCGATCGCGATGGGCCGGATCCCGTTATCAGGTTTCAACAGAGGTGTGAGAGGGGCCGACGCCACGAACTCGGCCAGGCCGAGGGGGCACCTCCCCCCCAGCCACAAATTGACAACCGAGGTAATAGCCCCGAGGAGGTCGTTAGCAATGGCAGACCCTTCCCCGCAGAGGCTGTCCAGAAGGTGTTGGGCACGCAACCCGTCCCTCCCGCACGAAGTCCCCTTGGGAAACGATTTAATGCACGCTAAAACAACTTCGGTGGTAGCCACAAGTGGGGGCTCGGAAAGGGGCTCAGACGGCAAGGAGGGGGGTGGTAACACAGGATGTTTCTCCTCCAAAGCCCGAGTGGTGGCAGGTCCAAAGGGCGCAACCCCAGACGAAGAGAGAACTTTAACGGCGGCAGTAAAGTGACCGTCCGCAATTTTCCGGATGCAGCGGCTTATGTTGGGCCCCTCCGCAACCGACTTGTCAGAAACAGCATCAGGAGCCCCCCCTGGCCCACAAACGGGGTTTTCGAGGATGTTATCAATCAGCTGGTCAATACCCTCCTCTCCCCCCCAAGTAGATAGGGAAGCCATGATGGAACGGCATTGCAGGGCTTTGCGGTTCCCAGAGCGAGCCTCTTGGCGCGATTTAGGGTTAAAAACCCTCAGCGTGCACCTAGGGAGAATAAGCAACCGAACCCAGGCCTCAATAGAATCGGGGTGAGCAGCCACCTGGAGCAGGGCAATTTTAAGGGCCTGGGAGAAGGCCATGCGACAACTGAGGGGTAAGCACTTAACAGTGGTGACACGGGCTTTGAAAATCTTATCGAGGAGCACCCTGTCCAAAAGTCTCCCACCCTCTACATTGACGGGGCCAAGCCCGGGCGGGCCAACAAGGCCAAGGGGGATGGGGATCTCGGTGATATGCCTGGCTTCGCCTTCCGAAGGATTGATAAAGCGAGAAACCCCGTCCTCGTGGTGGCACAAGCGGCTGACATGGCGAATTTTCATGCACCGACCACACAACCAAGAATCAAGGGCTTTTAAGGCATCCTCCAAGCCTAGAAACACTCCGCGGTCCACCGAGAGGGTGTCCCGTAGCGTGTCACAGCGCTCATCACTATTAAGGTGCGAGGTTTTAAGGTGGGCGACAAGGCGTGAGAAACCTTTGGCCCCGAACTCTCTATCACAATGCTGGAGAGATCGAAGGGGGCACCTCACCAAACTACGAGGCAACACCGAGGGGGTGGCCATACAAGCAGACACGGAACGAGGAGGACCGTGTAAGAAAAACCGCAAGGGAGTGCCGAGCAAGGCACTACCAGGGAAACCAACAGAGGGTTGGCGGTCCCCGGTCCTCAACCAGGAAAATTACATCAACCCCCACAACCAGCGGGAACGAAGCCCCAAAGGTCGGCGCACAGGTTCAGCAGGGGTTCGGCAGGGGCTAAGGCAGGGGTTCGAGGCGGGAGTTCGGCCGAGGTTCGGCGGTGGTACGGCTAGGGATCGGCAGGCGTTCGGTGCCCGACCGGCGGGGGAACGGCAGGCGGTGAACAACCGGGATTGGCAGCGGCACGACCCGGGTACGACGTCGGCTCGGCCGGGGATCGGAGGGGGGCGCCCGGGGTACGGCCGGGCTTATGAAGGAGCGCGGGTGGGGGGTTCGGGGGGAGGTGGGTTTGGAGGCGGGTGGGAGGGCTCGGCCGGAAAGCTAGGGCCGACGAACCCCAGGTGGCGGCGGATCAGCGTGGCACCAGCGGACCAAAGGCTTGGCGGCGGACCACAGGTGCGCAGGCGGCCAGTCGCCGGACCACAGGAGGCAGCTCCGGCGGACCAGAACGGAGGAGGAGGGCCAAACCAAAAACCCGGCGGACCAGTTCGAAACTGGTCCGGCGACCCGTTGGGGAGGTCAGCAGGCGGCGGCGGACCAGTCCGGCGGTCAGACACAGGTGCGCAGGCTGCTTGGGTAGAGGGTCAACAACAGAGGCGGTCGTTGGTGACGGGTAGGGAGGTCGGCGGCTGGGTTGGAGGAGATGAGAGGTGCTGTGGGTTTTGGGTGCCGGCGATGGAAGGCTGTGGTGGTGGGGAGAGGGATGGCGGCGATGGCGGCGGTGGTCGGAGCGGTGGGGAGAGGGAGAAGGCTGTGGTGGTGGGGAGAGGGATGGCGGCGGTGGTCGGAGCGGTGGGGAGAGGGAGAAGGCTGTGGCGGTGGGTAAAACAGTGTGGTGTAGGAATTGGAACTAGAAGCGGCTGAGGAGTGTTGGGTCTTTGAACATTGACTTGTTAAACAGATGCAGGTTTTAGTAAATGGTCCCTATACTTTAGACTAGTTGATACTTTCTACCAAAATTTAGACCTTATGTAGTGGTTAAAATTCCAAGCTTGTGGTTGAAGAGACCCAAGTTCTAGTCTCACTCACACCACTTTGTGAGATATTGGTGGGCAATAAAGGATTGAGCTTGCTTGATCCTGAGTCACAAGGGAGGGTTTACAGCTTGCTCGGTTCCCGCCCGATGGTGCAAATGGGGGGCGCTCCCGGGTTCACTCGCTATGAGGTTCGGACTCGGAACAGTGGGTAGGTCCAGGGTAACCAGTTCCGATACACCGCTGAGCCAAATTACCGTTCAAAAAAAAATCTGACTTCAAAGAATGCAAGGGAGTTTGGTAGCCTCTTAATTAGGAGTCTTAACGATGAGAAGAGAGTAAGAGACCTTAAAAAAAATTAACTTCGAACAATGTGACTTGTGAGGGATAGTTATAACTTCAAAGAATGTGACTTGTGATGGTTCAGCATAAAAAGTTACTTCTTAATCATTTAGGTTGTGTTTGGCGCACTAGCTGAAAAACTAGATGCTAGCTTATAAAAAATAACGTTTGGTCAAAACTAGCTGAAAAATGTATAATGACATAAAAGTCCAGATTCTCTACTATATACTTATAAGTTAGGGAAGGATAAAACTGAAAATATTATAAAAGCTAGTTGAAACGCTACTCCAACTAGTTTTTTGACATTACCAAACAGAGTTTTTAAAAAAAACTATTTTTTAAAAAAACTTTGTTTGTTAACGTCAAAAAATTAGCTTATAAGCTAGCTTATGGCGCGCCAAACACAACCTTAGCATATTCTAAATCTTTTAACGGTTAAGAGACATTACACCATTAGGATGTAGCATCTTAATGACCATTAAGAAGCTATCAAGCACCCATTGCTCGATAAATCTCAGATGTTCGTCAATTTCCAATTTCTCCAAAGGAATTATTTCGATGTCTTCAGCCAGACATTTCTTTAGGTTCGAAACGTGAAATACGTTGTGAACTCCATCGAGTTCAGCAGGAAGTTGTAATCGGTAGGCCACCGGGCCTACTTCCCCAATGATTTCAAACGGTCCGATATAGCGAGGATTTAACTTCCCCCTCTTTCCGAAACGTATCACGCCTTTCCAGGGAGATACCTTCAATAGCACCTTGTCGCCTACCTCGAACTTCAAAGGTTTACGGCGTTTGTCAGCATAGCTCTTTTGTCTGTCACGTGCTGCGGCTATCCGTTTTCTGATTTGTATAATCCGTTCGGTCGTATCGTGAATGAGTTCTGGTCCGGTGAGTCCCTTCTCACCCATTTCAGCCCAGCACACGGGCGATCTACATTTTCTGCCGTAAAGAGCTTCAAATGGTGCTGCACCAATACTTGAGTGATAACTGTTGTTGTAGGAGAACTCCACCAACGGAAGGTGAGCTTCCCAGTCTTTACCAAAATCGAGAACGCAAGCACGGAGCATGTCTTCTAGAGTCTGAATGGTTCTTTCCGTTTGACCATCGGTCTGCGGGTGGTAAGCTGTACTCATATCCAGTCTAGTTCCCAACGCTTCCTGCATAGATTGCCATAATCGGGAAGTAAATCGAGGATCTCGATCAGAGATAATAGTCTTAGGCACTCCATGCCGTGCCACAATTCGGTCAATGTACAGCTTAGTTAACTTATCCATGTTGTCAGTTTCCTTCATCGGGATAAAATGTGCAGATTTGGTTAATCGATCAATGATAACCCAAATCGCATCCGGTCGATTTGATCGATGAGGTAATCCCGTTACAAAATCCATCGAGATATCCTCCCATTTCCATTCTGGGATCTTTGGTTGTTGCAACAATCCAGAGGGCTTTTGGTACTCAATCTTCACCCTTGAGCATGTTAAGCACTTAGCCACATATCGCGCAATGTCGGCTTTCATGTTCGGCCACCAATACAAACCCTTTAAATCTTGGTACATTTTATCTGATCCAGGGTGCACCGAATATCTTGATTTGTGAGCCTCATCCATCACGAGTTCACGGAGATTTCCAAGTAAGGGAACCCAAATTCTATCATTATAATACCTGAGTCCGTCGGACTTAACTTCAGAATTTCCATCCACCCCTCGCAGTGCTTCAGCTGCGAAATTTTCTTCCTTTAAAGCTTCTTGTTGGGCATCGCGGATCCGATCCGGCAATCCCGTGTGGATGGTAAGTTGCAGCGCTCGTACCCGTCGAGGCTTTTCATAATCCTTCCGACTTAATGCATCAGCCACAACATTGGCTTTCCCCGGGTGATATTTGATTGCTAAATCATAATCGTTCAGTAACTCGACCCACCGCCGTTGACGCATGTTGAGATCTTTCTGATTAAAGATGTGTTGTAAGCTCTTGTGGTCAGTAAATATCGTGCACTTCGTTCCGTATAGGTAATGTCTCCAAATCTTGAGTGCATGAACAACGGCTCCCATCTCCAAATCATGCGTTGTATAATTCTTCTCAGTGTCCTTCAGTTGCCTGGACCCATAGGCAATCACCTTGTCTCGTTGCATCAACACGCAACCGAGTCCTTGGATAGATGCATCGCAATAAACCACAAAGTCGTCAATCCCATCGGGTAACGCGAGAATTGGAGCTGAGCATAGCATATCTTTAAGAGTTTGAAACGCGCGTTCTTCTTTTTCACCCCATCTGTATTGCACTCCTTTGTGCGTTAAGGCCGTTAAGGGTTGAGCCAATTGCGAGAAACCCTTGATAAACCTTCGGTAGTATCCGGCAAGTCCCAAAAATTGTCGGATTTCGGTCGGCGCTCTAGGGGTAGACCAATTCTTGATAGCTTCTACCTTAGCTGGGTCGACGTGGATTCCTTCTCGATTAACAATGTGTCCAAGAAACTGGACTTCGCGAATCCAAAAATCGCACTTCGAAAACTTAGCATAAAGCTGTTCCTTACGGAGTAATTCCAAAATTAGTCGCAGATGCTCCTCGTGTTCTTCCTTTGTCTTGGAGTAAATCAAAATATCATCAATGAAAACTATCACAAACTTATCGAGGTACGGCTTGCACACTCGATTCATTAGATCCATAAACACCGCAGGTGCATTGGTTAGCCCAAAAGGCATAACCAGGAATTCGTAGTGACCATAACGAGTTCTAAAAGCAGTCTTGGGGATATCTTCATCACGAACACGAAGTTGGTGATATCCAGACCGTAGATCAATCTTTGAAAAGTAGCTCGAACCTTGCAGCTGGTCAAAGAGATCGTCGATTCGAGGAAGTGGATACCGATTCTTGATCGTAGCCTTGTTAAGCTCTCTATAGTCGATACACATTCGGAACGTTCCATCCTTCTTCTTAACAAACAAAACTGGTGCTCCCCACGGAGACGAACTTGGACGAATAAATCCTTTGTCGAGTAGCTCTTGAAGTTGTGAAGAAAGTTCGTTGAGTTCGCTTACTGCCAAACGGTAGGGTGCGCGTGCTATCGGAGACGCTCCAGGAACTAAATCAATTCCAAACTCTACTTGTCGAAATGGAGGCAAACCAGGCAGATCTTCAGGAAATACATCTTGGAAGTCGCGGACGATCGGGTAATCGTCGATTCTGCGCTCGGGAAGTGTCGAATCAGTGACGTTAGCAAGAATCGCGAAGTGACCTTTACGAAGGCACTTTTGAGCTTTGAGGAACGAAATAATACCAGTCACTGCTCCACCTTTTTCACCTTGAACCGTTAACATTTCACCTCCTTCGAGTGGGATACGAACCACTTTTTCTTTACATAAGATTTCAGCTCGATTCTCAGATAACCAATCCATTCCTACTATAACGTCAAAACTACCAATCGGGAAAGGCATAAGGTCAATTCCTAGGGTATGGCCAGCTAGTTCTAACTTACAGTTCTTAACTATCTGAGTCGTATCATGAAGTTTACCATTAGCTAGCTCTACCACATATTTAGCGTCTAAGGCAATAGGTTTAGCATTAATCAATTTAGCAAATTTTGTAGAAATAAAGCTTCTTTCAGCGCCAGAATCAAACAATACAGTAGCAAAGAAACCGTTCAAAATAAATTTACCATTAATCACGTTGGCATCATTGCGAGCTTCACCTTGACCCATGACAAAAGCTCTTCCCCTGCCATTTCCACCATTCCCGTTATTACCATTTCCGTTGCCATTCCCATTACCATTACCTCCACCATTACCATTTCCACCGTTGTTTCCTTGGTTACCGTTCCCTTGCCTTCTTAGCTGCGGGCAGTCTCTTTTAATGTGACCTTGAGCACCACACTCAAAACAGCCACGGGCTCCACCATTGTTGTTCTGATTGTTTCCTTGCCCGTTGCGGTTGTTCCCATAGTTGTTGCCTTGATTGTTATTGTTCCTCCTGGGGCGGTTTTGTTGCTCAGGCAAAGTTGCCCAACAGTCTTTTGCTTCGTGGCCCCCCTTGCCACACCTTTCGCAGCTCAGATTCTTCCTACAATTTCCAGCATGATGCTTTCCACACTTGTTGCACAAAGGCAGGTTACCTTTGTAGTTGCTTTGCCCATTGCCACCCTGGCGGTAGTTACCACTGTTGTTTCCGGACCTCTTGCTTTGACCTTGGGAGTTATAAGATCTCCCAGTGCTGTTTCCAACACTCTGGTTGTTCATGGAATTCTCAGGAGCTTCATCATCAGCTTTTCTTTTGCCACTTAAGGCAGTCTTCTCAGTGGTCTTTGCAGGAAGTGTACCCTTCTCAACCTCCTGATCAGTAAGTTTGTGAGCTAGTCGGATGGCTTGCTGCACGGTTGCGGGGTTGCTGGCGGTCACCAAACTCTTGATTTGAGGCGCGAGGCCTTCCAGATAACGCTCAATGCGTTTGAATTCAGCATCGACCATTGCGGGGCACAAGACTTCGTACTCATGATATCGTGCAGTGTACTGTTCGACTTCAGACCCAATCATTTTCAGATTCAAGAACTCGCCTTCTAGCTTCTTCACTTGGTCTCGAGGGCAGTACTCATCCATAATCAGATCCTTAAATGCAGCCCACTGCATGTTATTAGCCGCGTCTAGCCCAATCATCTGAATCTCAGCGTTCCACCAGGAGAGTGCAGCTCCTTCAAAGGTACCAGTAGCAAACTTCACCTTGCTTTCAGCTGGGCAATTACACATGGAGAAGACCTTTTCAGACTTCTCAATCCACCTGAGGAGTCCTACAGCCCCTTTTTCGTCGGAAAACGTCATCGGCTTGCAGTCCATGAAGGACTTGAACGTGCAGTGGTGGTGATTTCCTGATGCATAAATAGTTCGGGTTTTAAAATTAAACAGGTCAAAATATAATCGCTTTGTGCCTTAACCGGCATAATAGTTACCCTGTGCGGCATATGCAGCTTGGACTGTCACACCCCCAAATTTCCACTAACGGAGTATAGCCGTGTGGGGTGTGAGCCAGACCAGGATCCAAGACTTTAGTTACAACCAAGCCATAACAGTAAATAAGTAAAAGATAAGGGGGCTTTAAAATAACATTGGGGAAAGTATTGTTTCACAAAATACATAAGTCAGATTTAGCAGGATCAGCGGAAGCATAATAACGAATACAAGTTTGATTTTTACAAAATACAAGTTCATAAAGTTTGGAATTTATAAGTTTCCCAAAAGGTTTGCAATGGAGAGTACTGCCGCCACCCGTGCCGTCCGAAGTCCATCTAGCGATCTGAAAAGAAAACAATGATCAAGTGTCAGCTAAAAGGCTGGTGAGTTCACTAAGTCAGCCTACACAACCCCGTGTAGACCAAGAGTGTATACAAATTATAAAGCAATAAATTTGTAATCTAGAAATGTAAGTATTATCCGTATCATTAGGTAGCTAGCCTATGCTTATGCTCCCCTGAACGTTCGCAACCAAAGCTGACATGGTAACTGATAGGCATTCACCTATGTATTCTGCCTTCCCCGTGTCTTTCCCGATCACGGCGTTCCTAGGCTAATATTGGTCTCAGTCCGACCGCCAGTCGGGAGGGTGCATCCTGTGCACCGCTGAGCGGGGGTGTCAATCCCCAGTAGATCTACTCAACATTACCTCGCTATTCAATACTAATGGCCCGATAAGTAAGGACTTTTGTTATAAAGCAATTCAGTGAACATGTGATATAGTGGGATAAATACTCAAGTAAAGAAATACCTTTACCGTGTGTTGCCATCCCTTACCGGATGCAACTATAACTATAAGTGAAACTCACCTTAGGTTTGCTCGGCTTAGACTTCGATTAATCCGGTTATGATTGTTTAATGAGGACCTAATAATCACATTTAGGTCTTAGGTATAAGGTTGTGTTTAAAACTAGCAACACGTTGGGAAAACATGACAAGACATAACGACACACGACACCGATGGTTGATCATAAATAGGGGTTTACTTAATACAGAAACCAAACATGTTCATCATAGCATAAATGTATAAGTTATGGTGAGGCATTTAAACAAATTGCACAAGTATGGATTCTGGTCACAATTTCGCTAGCAGTTTCGCTAGGCAGTTTCGCTGTGTGCACGGGCAGCACTTTCGCTAGGCAGTGTCCAGTGACACAGTTTCGCTAGGCTAGTTTCGCCCGAAACTGCTGACGCAGTTTCGCTAGCCTAGTTTCGCAGAGAAACTGGTTTGAACTTTCGTTCAGGTGTTTCGCTCAGCAGATTCGCTCGAGCAGGTCTGGTTGGTTTACTGGGCGACACTATAGTTTCGCTGGTCTAGTTTCGCTATAGGGAGATAGGCATAATTTCGCTACACAATTTCGCTGGATGAATACACAGTTTCGCTAGTCGTAAGAAAAACCCGTAAATTGGCCTAAAAACCTTTCTAACAGCTTCTGAATCACATGCAAGTCAATATCTAGCATACCTAAACGTTTACTAACATCACAGGAGCATTTTGGCCATCAAAAACATGCATTTTAGTCATCAATTTACCAAGAACACATTTTGCACTAAAAAGCCTAATCTAGCATGGATCTTCACATTGGCATGGTAAGATACAGAATTCAGGTTACATCTAGCATCCCTAAGTGTCATGGCAGTAGCAGAAATCATTGCATGTAGAATCTAAGCATACATTTTTGAGTTAAGCATTCAAGAAATTCATGAAGGAGAGTTCTTATGACTCACGGGTGATCTCCAAGCTTGAAATAGATGATGATTTGGTGTTGAAAACACTGTGGTTCGTGCTGGTTCTTGCTGGCCAGAAATCTCAGGAGAGGGAGAGAGCAGGTGTGTGTGTTTGTGAGATGTGGGTAAAAAGTGAGAGAGTTGGCTTAGGATTTCTATATATATCAGGTCACAGTTTCGCTGGCAATGTCGCTCACAGTTTCGCTGGCTGTTTCGCTAGCCACGCGACACTGGTCTTGTATTGGCTACCGGGCGAAACTGTAATTTCGCCTGGTAGTTTCGCTAACTACCAAAAAGTCAAATTTTCATTTTAAGCACAATTTCTCGATAATCACACAAGTACACCTTTAATTAATTAAACATGTTGCATATAACTTCACATAATGGTAACAAGTAAATAACACATAACACATATGGTCGGGTTCGGTGATCAACCAAAGGTCATGGACGTATTCGTTCTGGACACGCATTAGTTACTGTTTATAACGTGTTTAACGGAGATTGTCTAACGGAACTGATGGGATTAACGGAAAAACTTAACGGAGTTAACTTGGGAGGTTACAATTGTCACAGCCTCCCCATGTTAAGGAATTTTCGCCCCGAAAATTAGCTAGTACCTTGGGTTGGAGTAGGGGCTTGATCGAACAGGTGAGGGTACTTCTTTCTCATCTGGTCTTCCCGTTCCCACGTGAACTCCGGTCCACGCCTTGAATGCCATCTGACCTTGACGATTGGAATCTTACTTCTTTTCAAAGCTTTCTGCTCGCGTCCCATTATCTCAACGGGTTGTTCTATAAACCGAAGTTGCTCATCAATGTGAAGTTCCTCTAGCGGTACTATCAAGGTTTCGTCGGCTAGACACTTCTTTAGGTTTGAAACGTGGAATACATTATGCACTCCGTCTAGCTCAGGTGGCAAGTCCAGACGATACGCCACCGTTCCAATCTTCTCTGTTATTGGGAAGGGTCCTATATAACGGGGATTCAACTTCCCGCGCTTTCCAAAGCGCACGACACCTTTCCAAGGTGAGACTTTCAACAGTACACGGTCACCCACCTCGAATTCTAATGGCCTTCTACGCTTGTCTGCATAGCTCTTTTGACGATCTCTGGCGGCTTTCATACGGTTCTTGATCTGTACAATTCTCTCTGTCGTCTCATACACTAGTTCTGGTCCAGTTAGTTGACTATCACCAACCTCGGCCCAACAGACCGGTGACCTACACTTTCGCCCATACAGAGCTTCAAAGGGGGCGGTTCCAATACTGGAATGGTAGCTATTGTTGTAGGAGAATTCGACCAGTGGCAGGTGAGCTTCCCAATTCTTGCCGAAATCCATCACGCACGCTCGGAGCATGTCTTCAAGGGTTTGGATTGTGCGTTCTGTTTGACCGTCTGTCTGAGGGTGGTATGCGGTACTCATATCCAAACGAGTGCCTAAGGCAGATTGCAATGATTTCCAAAAGTGCGAAGCGAATCTGGGGTCTCGATCAGAGATAATTGATAAAGGTACTCCACGGAGCTTGACGATCTCGTCAATGTAGATTTGTGCCAACTTATCGGTCTTGTCTTTTTCCTTGAGGGCAATAAAGTGGGCGGATTTGGTTAATCGATCCACGATCACCCAAATCATGTCGTTTCCACGGGGAGTACGGGGCAATCCCGTGATGAAGTCCATCGAGATTTCTTCCCATTTCCATTCGGGAATTGTCGGTTGTTGCAGCAATCCTGGAGGCTTACGGTGTTCTGCTTTGACCTTTGAACATGTCAAACACTTACTGACATATGTAGCAATTTCCGCCTTCATCTTAGGCCACCAGTAGAGTTCCTTTAGGTCTTGGTACATTTTGTCTGAACCAGGATGGACCGAGTATCGAGACTTGTGAGCCTCGTCCATCACTAGCTCTCGAAGGTTTCCGTGTAGAGGTACCCAAATTCGATCTTTATAGTAGCGGATTCCATCTGACTTAACCTCCGAAGTTCCATCTATGCCATTTAGGGATTCTGACTCGAAATTTTCCTCTTTCAGGGCCTCTTTCTGAGCATCTCGGATTCTATCCGGCAATCCTGCATGAATCGTAAGTTGTAAAGCTCGTACTCTTCTAGGTTTTTCGTGTACCTTTCTGCTCAGAGCATCGGCCACCACATTGGCCTTTCCTGGGTGATACTTTATCGCCAAGTCGTAGTCATTGAGCACCTCGATCCACCTACGCTGTCTCATGTTGAGATCCTTCTGTCCCATTATGTGCTGGAGGCTTTTATGGTCAGTGAATATAGTGCACTTGGTACCGTATAGGTAATGTCTCCAAAATTTCAAGGCGAATACAACAGCTCCTAACTCCAGGTCATGAGTCGTATAATTCTTTTCGGTCGACTTTAGTTGCCTTGACCCATAGGCGATGACTTTGCCTCGTTGCATTAAAACACATCCAAGTCCTTGGATCGAAGCATCACAGTAGACTTCGAAGTCGTCGACACCTTCAGGTAGGGATAGTACGGGCGCGGTACAAAGTTTTTCTTTCAAGGTTTGAAACGCTGCTTCTTCCTTGTCGCCCCATCGGTACTGAACGCCTTTATGCGTGAGAGCGGTTAACGGTTGGGCGATCTGAGAAAATCCTTTAATAAAACGACGGTAGTAACCCGCCAACCCTAGAAATTGTCGAATTTCTGTCGGTGCCCGTGGCGTAGACCAACTCTTGATTGCCTCAACTTTGGCAGGATCAACATGAATACCCTGCTCATTGACGATGTGACCTAGAAACTGAACTTCTCGAATCCAGAAATCGCATTTTGAGAATTTGGCGTAGAGTTGTTCCTTCCTTAATAACTCTAAAATTAGCCGTAGATGCTCCTCATGTTCCTCTTTCGTCCTTGAATAAATGAGGATGTCGTCGATGAAAACAATAACAAACTGGTCCAGGTAGGGCTTGCATACACGGTTCATGAGGTCCATGAACACCGCTGGCGCGTTTGTTAGGCCAAAAGGCATAACCAGAAACTCGTAGTGACCGTAGCGCGTTCTGAAGGCAGTCTTTGAAATATCCTCCTCACGGACCCTGAGTTGATGATATCCGGACCTTAAGTCGATTTTTGAATAGTAGCTGGATCCTTGCAGTTGATCGAAGAGGTCGTCGATGCGAGGGAGAGGATACCTATTCTTAATAGTAACTTTGTTGAGCTCGCGATAATCTATACACATTCTGAATGTTCCATCCTTCTTCTTGACAAATAACACAGGCGCACCCCATGGTGACGAACTAGGTCTAATAAAACCTTTATCCAATAATTCCTGCAGTTGGGTAGACAACTCATGTAGTTCATTCACCGCCAGTCGGTAAGGAGCTCGGGCAACCGGAGCTGCACCGGGGACAAGGTCGATTCCAAATTCGACTTGTCGATTCGGAGGCAAACCAGGTAACTCCTCTGGGAATACATCGGGGTAATCGCGAACCATCGGGAAATCTTCGATTTTCTTTTCAGCCAGGCTTTGATCCGTAACCGTTGCTAGAATGGCTACGTGTCCCCTCCGTAGATATTTCTGGGCCTTGAGGTACGATATGATTCCGGAGACAGTGCCTCCCTTCTCACCCTGAATCGAGAGTACGTCTCCGTTTGCAGTGGGTATTCGTATGATCTTCTCTCGACAGACGAGTTCTGCCTGATGCGCGGATAGCCAATCCATGCCAACTATTATGTCAAAACTACCAATTGTGAAGGGCATCAAATCTATGCTGAATTTATGACCAGAGAGTTCTAAGGTACAATCCTTAACTAAATGTGTTGCATCAACAAGCTTACCATTGGCTAGTTCAACAGTGTACCTAGCTTCTAAAGGTTTTGAATTGGCCTTTATCAACTTACAAAACTTAGTTGAAATGAAACTTTTCTCAGCACCGGAATCAAAGAGCACATTTGCAAAGTAGTTATTGAGAAGAAACTTACCGGTTATCACGTTGGCATCATTCTTTGCTTCTCCCGAGCCCATGACGAACGCTCGTCCTCTAGCGCCGTTTCCCCCGTTTCCACCACCACCACCGCCATTGTTGTTGTTATTGTTGTTGTTGTCGTGGTGGTTGTTGTTTCCAGTTCTCCTGAGTTGGGGGCAATCCTTCTTTATATGGCCCGGCTTTCCGCATTCAAAACACCCTCTGGGACCATCATTGTTTTGCCTTGACCGGTTTGGTAGTTCACTCCGACAGTTCTTGGCCATATGCCCCATCTTACCACATCGCTCACAGGGAGGTTGATTGCAATCACCTGTGTGATGTATGCTGCACCTGTTGCAGTAGGGTGCCTTCCCCCTGTATCTGTTTGAACCCTGTCCACTACTGCCTTGGCGGTTTTGATTACCGCCTCCACTGTTGTTGTTGAAACCACCTTTAGAGTTATCAAACCTCTTGTTCTGGGTCTGGGAGCCTGAAAACTTCCCAAGGTTATTACTGGCATTGTTGTTACTGGGTTCCTCTTCACTCTTTCTCTTCCCATCCAGAGCAGTCTTGGGAGATTTCTTTGGTGGCAAGGTGCCTTGAGCCACCGCTTGGTCTGTCAACTTGTGTGCCAACCTGATTGCTTGCCGCACATTGAGAGGGTTTGAAGCGGTTACCATTCCCTGAATTTGTGGAGCCAAACCATCCACATACCTTTCAATCTTTTTGTAATCAGCATCGACCATTGAAGGACACAGAATTGAATACTCGTGATATCTATCAGTGTACTCCTCCACCTCGGAGCCTACCATCTTGGAATTCACAAACTCAAGCTCCAACCTCTTAACCTGATCGCGGGGGCAATACTCTTCCATAATCGCATCTTTGAACTCTTGCCATGTCATGGCATTTGCAGCATCAACTCCCAACATTTGAATCTGAGCATTCCACCATGTCAGAGCGGAATCCTCAAGCGTACCTGTCGCATACTTCACCCGATCCCCCACCGGGCAGTTACACATGACAAAAACCTTTTCCGACTTTTCGAGCCATCGCAACAGGCCCACAGCTCCTTCATGGCCCTTAAACACAAGGGGCTTACAATCCATAAACGTCTTGAAGGTGCACTGATGCTGAGGTTGTTGTTGTCCTTGAAACTGGAGCTGAGCGGCTGCCAAGGCTGCAGCAACGCCTTGGTTGATCATATTCTGAACTTGGGCAGCAGTAAAGGTTCCCTGGTTGGTTTCTGGCGCTCTTCGCGGAGGCATGATTTTCTAGCAAATCGATGCAAAACTTCCAAAGGTTAGTATATCCAATACTAAGAAGGTGTTAAGTTCCGTTAAAACAAATCTCATAAAATATTTATTTACATGAACGACACATTTTAGTTTGCTAGAGCTATACATTAGATAAGGATTCTGAGTGAGGATCATCTTCGGCACGCAGGGCAGTACTCTTGAGGAACGGGTTGTAACAAAATCTTTTCAAAAACAGTTACAGTTCAGAAATCTTTATCTTTAAAAAAAAAATGTTCTGGTTCGCTGTAACCAATGGCTCTGATACCAATCTGTCACACCCCCAAATTTCCACTAACGGAGTATAGCCGTGTGGGGTGTGAGCCAGACCAGGATCCAAGACTTTAGTTACAACCAAGCCATAACAGTAAATAAGTAAAAGATAAGGGGGCTTTAAAATAACATTGGGGAAAGTATTGTTTCACAAAATACATAAGTCAGATTTAGCAGGATCAGCGGAAGCATAATAACGAATACAAGTTTGATTTTTACAAAATACAAGTTCATAAAGTTTGGAATTTATAAGTTTCCCAAAAGGTTTGCAATGGAGAGTACTGCCGCCACCCGTGCCGTCCGAAGTCCATCTAGCGATCTGAAAAGAAAACAATGATCAAGTGTCAGCTAAAAGGCTGGTGAGTTCACTAAGTCAGCCTACACAACCCCGTGTAGACCAAGAGTGTATACAAATTATAAAGCAATAAATTTGTAATCTAGAAATGTAAGTATTATCCGTATCATTAGGTAGCTAGCCTATGCTTATGCTCCCCTGAACGTTCGCAACCAAAGCTGACATGGTAACTGATAGGCATTCACCTATGTATTCTGCCTTCCCCGTGTCTTTCCCGATCACGGCGTTCCTAGGCTAATATTGGTCTCAGTCCGACCGCCAGTCGGGAGGGTGCATCCTGTGCACCGCTGAGCGGGGGTGTCAATCCCCAGTAGATCTACTCAACATTACCTCGCTATTCAATACTAATGGCCCGATAAGTAAGGACTTTTGTTATAAAGCAATTCAGTGAACATGTGATATAGTGGGATAAATACTCAAGTAAAGAAATACCTTTACCGTGTGTTGCCATCCCTTACCGGATGCAACTATAACTATAAGTGAAACTCACCTTAGGTTTGCTCGGCTTAGACTTCGATTAATCCGGTTATGATTGTTTAATGAGGACCTAATAATCACATTTAGGTCTTAGGTATAAGGTTGTGTTTAAAACTAGCAACACGTTGGGAAAACATGACAAGACATAACGACACACGACACCGATGGTTGATCATAAATAGGGGTTTACTTAATACAGAAACCAAACATGTTCATCATAGCATAAATGTATAAGTTATGGTGAGGCATTTAAACAAATTGCACAAGTATGGATTCTGGTCACAATTTCGCTAGCAGTTTCGCTAGGCAGTTTCGCTGTGTGCACGGGCAGCACTTTCGCTAGGCAGTGTCCGGTGACACAGTTTCGCTAGGCTAGTTTCGCCCGAAACTGCTGACGCAGTTTCGCTAGCCTAGTTTCGCAGAGAAACTGGTTTGAACTTTCGTTCAGGTGTTTCGCTCAGCAGATTCGCTCGAGCAGGTCTGGTTGGTTTACTGGGCGACACTATAGTTTCGCTGGTCTAGTTTCGCTATAGGGAGATAGGCATAATTTCGCTACACAATTTCGCTGGATGAATACACAGTTTCGCTAGTCGTAAGAAAAACCCGTAAATTGGCCTAAAAACCTTTCTAACAGCTTCTGAATCACATGCAAGTCAATATCTAGCATACCTAAACGTTTACTAACATCACAGGAGCATTTTGGCCATCAAAAACATGCATTTTAGTCATCAATTTACCAAGAACACATTTTGCACTAAAAAGCCTAATCTAGCATGGATCTTCACATTGGCATGGTAAGATACAGAATTCAGGTTACATCTAGCATCCCTAAGTGTCATGGCAGTAGCAGAAATCATTGCATGTAGAATCTAAGCATACATTTTTGAGTTAAGCATTCAAGAAATTCATGAAGGAGAGTTCTTATGACTCACGGGTGATCTCCAAGCTTGAAATAGATGATGATTTGGTGTTGAAAACACTGTGGTTCGTGCTGGTTCTTGCTGGCCAGAAATCTCAGGAGAGGGAGAGAGCAGGTGTGTGTGTTTGTGAGATGTGGGTAAAAAGTGAGAGAGTTGGCTTAGGATTTCTATATATATCAGGTCACAGTTTCGCTGGCAATGTCGCTCACAGTTTCGCTGGCTGTTTCGCTAGCCACGCGACACTGGTCTTGTATTGGCTACCGGGCGAAACTGTAATTTCGCCTGGTAGTTTCGCTAACTACCAAAAAGTCAAATTTTCATTTTAAGCACAATTTCTCGATAATCACACAAGTACACCTTTAATTAATTAAACATGTTGCATATAACTTCACATAATGGTAACAAGTAAATAACACATAACACATATGGTCGGGTTCGGTGATCAACCAAAGGTCATGGACGTATTCGTTCTGGACACGCATTAGTTACTGTTTATAACGTGTTTAACGGAGATTGTCTAACGGAACTGATGGGATTAACGGAAAAACTTAACGGAGTTAACTTGGGAGGTTACAATTGTCACATGGACGGCTGCCACCGCGGCTTGCACGTGTTCAGTAATCATTGCTTGCAGCTGTGCAGGCGTCATGTTTATGTTGCCTCTTCCGTTTCCTCTTCCAGACATCTTGCTGAACAGTTAAAGTAGCCAGTGTTCAGTCACATTTCTACTTTATACATATCCCATAATATGCATAATAACATTTTCCCGTCATCCCACTATTAGTCCAGAAAATTTTGTGCATAATGGAGGCGTCGTCGGAGAACGTCGTAAGTCGTAGGTAGCTATCGTCGAAAGTCGGCTTTCCCATAAAAGTCACTGTCGGCGTAGTCGTCGTAGTAGAAATCAGGACGTAGCGTGTGACATCGTTTCGTTGTCGCTTTCCCCCGGCATAGTGCGCGCATCAGCGTTCGCGTTTCGTATTCGTGTGTGAAAATTTTCCTTAAGGTTTTATACCAATCTGTCACACCCCCAAATAACCACTAACGGTGTTTATACCGTTAAGGGGTGCGGCTAGACCAGGATTCACAACCATTAGTTACAAATACTAAATGAATCAGAGTTAGTTCAAAATCAGTTATAAAGTAAAGTCTCAAATACAAACGCAGCCGAATAAAATATTGTCTTAGCACTAACCACGTGCTTTACATAAACATTGTATTAAATTCCCAAATAGTTCAATTAAAATGAAAGTCTTCACGTGCCATGCCAACCCGCTCCGGATACTCCTTAGCGATCTGCAAAAGTTTAAACCACGCAAGTGTCAAACTAACGGCTGGTGAGTTCACAGTGGGCTTGTCATGCATTGGCCCGGTTTCATAATTATAATTTGTCTCAAGGTATACTTACATAGTATTCGTTTGTGGAAAACAATGCAAAATGTTATGTCTTAGTTTATAAAGGAATTGTCCGTGACCTACGTCATCGGGTATGTACTAGTTTTGTATAGTTAAAGTGCTCAACCGATATCGCGGGTAGCTAATCCGTTGTTCCATGCACTAAGGAAGTTTGCACCAAAGCTGACTATAATTTATTGTAGTGGCCGTGCCATCTAGTACTGCGGACCTACGTCATCGCGGATTTGCCTCCCCCGTGTCCTCTCGGGATCACGGTCAAATAGGCTGATATTGTACCTCCGTGCACTCCCCGTGCCACGGGGCGGAGTTTGTCAAACTCCAGTAGATCTACCCAACATCCCCTCGCTTTACAATTAATGGTACAATTTAGTTGAGGACTTTTAAGTTTTCAAGGCATCCTTAGAAATCATGTGATATCATGTGGTTTAGACTTTAACCTACGCTAGCCATATTAAAACGGTTTTCGTTTCAGAAATAGTTTGTTAAGTTTCACAAGTGTTTCCCATAAAACACTTCAAGTTCGTCCAATGGGTGCCGAGCACTCCGAGTTTTCACGTTCATCAGGGAGGTGCCTAGCACTCTCGAGTTTGTCAGCATTGTTTTACTTTTAGGTATTCGGTGTGACCCAAACGGGTTCACGATAATCGGGTTAGTGACACTCACCTTTGGTTGCACTGCTACACTTGTTAATATTCCAAGTTTGCTTAACGAAGACCTATGAACACGTTTAGGTCTTAAGTATTAGTTTTGTGTCTAATATTTACTTAACGTCACTATGGCCCATAACATAGCACGTTGGAACTTATGACTCGACGTACAGACACACGACACCAATGGTTGATCATAAACAAGGGTTTATACATATCAGATATCAAAGCATGTATCATCATGGCAAAATCATGCAAGTCATGGCATAACATTCAAGCAATTTGCACAAGTTTGGATTTTGGTCACAGTTTCGCTAGCAGTTTCGCTAGTCAGTTTCGCTGTGTGCACGGGCAGCACTTTCGCTAGGCAATGCCCGATGACACAGTTTCGCTAGGCTAGTTTCGCTCGAAACTGTTGGCACAGTTTCGCTAGCCTAGTTTCGCCCGAAACTGGTTTGAACTTTTGTTCAGGGAATTTCGCTCGGTAGATTCGCTCGAGCTGGTCTGGTCGGTTTACCCAGCGACATTACAGTTTCGCTGCATAGTGTCGCTGGAAGGAGATATACATAGTTTCGCTGGACAGTTTCGCCCAGAGAACACCACAGTTTCGCTGGTCGCGAAAAACATACGGATCAGCCTAAAAATCAACCTAACAGCTTCCGATCTTACATGCAATTCATTATTTAGCATACATGGGCATTTACCAACATAAATCAGTAAGCTTTAGCACCTAAAACATGCATTTTGTCATCAAATCACCCAAAATACATATAAAACCCTAAAATGGCTAAAATAGCATAAATCTCTATCATGGCTGGATTTCATACGCAAAGTTGTGAACTTTATAACAGATCTAGCATTCCTAAGCAACATACTAGCAGATAAAGCAGTTTCATGAAGGTTTAAGCATGCTTTATAAGAAAACTCAAAGAAAAGGCATAAAAGAAAGGTTTTGGGACTCACGATTCGATCAAGGAATCGAATGGATGTTGTCTTGAGGCTGAGATCTTGATGTTTGGTTGTGTTTCTCGACTGACCAGATTTCCAGAGGTGTATGTGTGTTTTGGAGAGAATGGTGCAACAAAATGAAGCAACTAGGGCTTTATGTTATTATATATCAGGGCCTAGTTTCGCTGGCAGTTTCGCTGGCCAGGCGAAACTGGCTCTGATCACAAGTGAGCCAACAAGCTGCCGGGCGACATTATAGTTTCGCCCGGTAGTTTCGCTGGTTACCCAAAAATGGTCAATTTCACATTCTAAGCAAGATAAACACGATTTACAAATTGTCATGCTATTCATAATATTAAATATATTAAATCATGCGTTCAAATCACATTGCACATGATGACATCAATAAATGGACACATAACACATATGGGCGGGTTCGGTGATCAACCAAAGGACGTGGACGTATTCGGTCTAGTTAAGCATTAGTTACTAAGTTAACACTTATAACGTAACTAACGGAGTTTGTCTAACGGAAGTTAACCTTGGAATTCCCGGATGTCACAAGTTAGAAGTACTTTTCCTAGACTAAACTAACAAATGGTTGAATGTGGTTATAACTTAGAAGTTAAAAGTACTTTATGCTCTATGGTCTTCATAGGTGGATGTGCTCGGATATTGAGGTTAAATGAATGATAATACAAAACAATATCAATACAATAATCTCAGTTCAATGTGCAATAACCAGTGGAAACACGCAATAATGAGTACAGAAGAAATATCACAACGCATGCATAACATCTTTTGTAACATCCCAAGATTCAGGTAATTGCGTAATTGTTAGTTAATACAAATACTATGCATATTCTACGTGTTTAGCAAGTTAGAATATTAGGAAATACATATTTATGTGTTATATATATTATATATGAGTTATATGTATATATGCGTAAGGATATATGTGAGTATGTAGTTGCAAAGATAAGTATTGGATGAATACATGATGATATACGTGATTAGAATCCTCATTTTATGAGTTATAAATAATTAAGAATACATCCTAATAGGTTTTTGGGGCTTAAAATAAAAGATATATGAAAGTATAAAGGATAGAAATACACCATAATATCCTAAAATACCTAAATATCTATGTGTCTCAATATCATTCATTTGAATGATTACTTCTTATGACTCATCAAAGTTCTATCCTAGTCATATACTTATGGGTCTCAATATCATTCATTTGAATGATTACTCTTTATGACTCATCAAATTTTATCCTAGTCACCATGGGATGTGTCTAGACCATATTTCACACCTTATACTATAAATAGGGGCCTTAGTTCATCATATTCACTTGCTAATTCACAAATCAAAGCTTAGAAAAACCATAAAACTCTCAAGAACGTTCATAGCTCAAAATCGGTTGATCCAGGAGGTCTTAGAAGCTAATTTTCTGCAGTAAAGCTTTATTAGGTATGTATTACAAAAGCCATCAATAAATTTTATGATTCATAACACCTAGATATGTTTTTTAGAAAAGATCCGAAATTAGGGTTCTTAAGCATGATTCTTTATAATTAAGTAATCTGTTTGGAATTAAAGTCTGATTTTTGGTATGTAAGCTTAAAATAACATGTTTTAAGAAAGTCCTAAGTTTATTTGATAATTTAAAGAGTTTTGATGATAATTTGAGAACTACGTTAAATTAGTATTTTTAAAGATGATTATCAAATATTGGGCTATCTATAAGGAATTGGGAGTTGGTTTTTGGTATTAGAACATGTTTTTATATATAATACGTATATATAAAGTTCAATTGTGATAATTAGTAAAATATACCAAGCTATTCGGGTACTTAGAAGTTCGTGCGGACTCGAAGGGTAAGCGCCTGTACACTGGGGTTTCTGGCATAGCGAGGGTGTCGCATAAATCCCAAATGGGACCTGGCATCCCTCACTGGGCGATCTCGGAGTGAGCGTTTACTTATAGGTATGCGCGTCTTCATATTATAATTAGAAAAGTTATATTGACTATAAATGATATTTTGGTCATTTTAAACTCTGAGAAAGTATAGTCTTAGGATTATAGAACATAGAAGATGTTTATAATATAAAGCCTTGCATTAATACAACCCGATACACGATTAGGTTTGGATCGATGCCTTTAGTGAAGATTCTGCCTGAGATTATTCGAGTAAAAGGTAAAGGTGAGTCACTCTCTCACTGGGCAATTACTTTTTATGAAACGAGATGTGTTGTTCTGTAATTAAAGTATATATTTGACTGCCATTAGTATCTATAAATGTTGAGGCCTGAAGGGTTAGATACGATCTTGGAAGAGGGCCCATGTGACACGTACAAATAGGTAGTATGCATACAGATAGACCTAGTTGCTTGGACGATCATTCCTAATCCTGATTCTGTGATTCCTGCCATGGATATACATGTTTATATGATGTTGTGGTCAAAATTTAATTACATATGAACTCCTACGTTTATGAAACTCACCAACATTATGCTGAGCCCCAAATGTTGTCTTTTTCTTTTGGACGCACATCTTAGGTATCATGTAGTAGCAGACAGCTAGACATGGATGGGACGATGAAGAAGCTAGTATAGAAGTCTAAATTTTGGTTGGACGAAGACATAGACTTCTAGTTTCAAATAGAACTTGAATGTTGTATTATTTTTGTACTTTGTAGATCCTACAACTTTTGTTATGAATAAAGTTGAAGACTTCCGCTATAAACTTTGATTAGTGCCATGTGCTTTCTTTTATTCGACGCATAACACTCCCTAGTGCTTATCCTATGATGCGGGTGTTACATCTTTAATAGTTCAACACAATGCAAGTTAACAATAAGCGATGAACGCTTGGTCACTACTCAATGAAACAATGGAACTAGTCAACGAGACGTGGTCACTTATCAATGAAACGGTGCCCATTCTTCAATGAAACGGTCAACAACTAATACGATTATGACACTTTGAAGTAATCAAATATGAACTAAATGAAAATAATTTAGCTACGAGGCATGGGTCGAGAAATCGCACCTTAGCCTATATGCAAAAAAAAAAATTAAAAGTAATACAATGTCGGTGTCGAGAATAACGAGGACCTACAGTTAATTTATTTTAGTTAGGTTTTATTTTTATTTTTGGGATTTTGCTTGCCACACTATTACGTGAACTTGAATCCACAAACTTAAATTTTATCATAAAATCATTACTTACTTGTTAAATTCGTCAATTCTGAAAACAGGTTTTATAATATCATAAAGCTTATGGGAAAGATTAGACAAAAATATTGGTTAACATGATTTTACGAAAAGCAAAAGAAAATTTGTATAATCAGTTATAAAAAATATATATTTATTCATCATTACAAAAAACAACCTGTAAGTCTATATATAGTTGATCTGTTTAGTTTGTTAGGAGTCGAATCTTTTGCATTTTGTACCGAAGCTCTGCTGGATTGAGGTACGAGCTCGGTGTACTCATGCGATTAATCAGAGAGCTAATTCGACTAATTCACGTGTTCTTCCTGATTCAGTTACTGTTTTCATCGTTAATACATCATCGTAATACATGTCTGCTTGATTATAACTCTCATGTATTGAGTGAGCTTCCAGTTAGATCATTCTGACCGGTAAAAAGGACCTACATTGCGTAAATCCAAACCCATCATTAGACCCGAATGCCTACCTGGGAAGTCCTAAAGAGAGTGTCATAACCTACTAGGCCAAAGCATGTCTAGTAACGTCTAAAGTATTATTACTTTCAAATTAACTATTCTAATTGTTTTCATCACATGAACAAAATCTAGGATATACCCCCAATTACTTATGAGCATAGAAACCTTAGTCATTATGTTCCATTATCCATTTGCCCCATTCACTTCATTAGGGTGATCTTTGGGGCTGTCCTTCTCTTCCTCGGTTGTTAATTCTCAAGCTCTGTACTATTATCAAGTGACTACTCCTTGCCCATTTCTCATTTTATCACTCTGGGGTTGCAACATGTATCGTATTACAAGAGTCTATTTTTAGTGTCTTTCAATATGATGCGATTGTAGATTATGTGTGTTATGTGACATTCTAACATGATTTTCAGTGTGATTCTAGCAATGATTATCAAGTTTGTCAAATAGCATAAAATATTAAATTTAAGGACTCTGGTAATAAAAATAGATCTATTGGTTGACAATCAACTCAATTTGACCGGTTTTGGTATTGATTGTTCGGAACCTATTTCACTTTAGTCTAACATTCGGGTTAGGGAATCAATGTCACTAAGGCTTGTTTATGCGAAAACATTTGGTCTTTCAATTTTGTCAGTCATTCTAGTTATGTTATGCTTCACTCTTATTCTATCACATGGCACAATTTGCTTATTTTTCAAAGTATTATGCTATGTATACAAACTTGTTATTGCTCACAAACTTTTTAGTTGACCTTAGTATATACATGTTGGAGGCAATGTTATGTGAGGGCTCAAGTTGCTATCACATGGGACTTTTGGACCTAGTTTGAGTTTTAATAAGATATGTTTATTTGTGTGTCAATTTTGATTATGTATTGTACTCTATTCGGTTATCAATGAAAATGGTTGTTTAAAAATATTGTCACGTTAACTATTTGTCATGTGCTATTGAACAATCATTATGCCCCGACATATTTCGTCGTCGCTTGGGTGTGATATGAAAAGACCCCATGACTTAACTGAGAACAAATTACACTAGACGAGACTCAAACCCAAAACCTCTTGTATAAAAAGTCACGAGAATACAATAAGAGTATAAAAAGTCACGAGAATATAGTAATAGGGCAAATCCCTTTTGCTACTCCTATTAAGACTTCTGGCTTTTCAAAATGCCAATAAGTCAAAATAAGTGTTTGGCAACTGAAAAACACTTTTCGTTTAAACTTTTTGTAAACAATAAAAAAACCATTAAAAAGCCAGAAAAATCTGACTTTTTAAAGTGCTTTTGGTTTTTTAATTATGCATTTACCATAATACCCTCATTTAACCTTATATTCACATAATCTTATACCAAATAATCCCTTTTTAAATATTTTACATAACAAGTTATTCACTACTTTTCACTATACAAAGCCAATCTAAAAACCTTTCTTAAAACTTCATTTGAAATTTAAAAAAGTCAAAATTTAATAAGCACGAGAAACATGCCCGTGCTTTGCGACGGGTCGTCTTTTTTTTTTTATATGCATTTGTGCAGTTATATATAGAGGTTAGTGATAGTTAAATATTGTAACCACTACCAAAGAAAATGTTGGGTCATTTATCTATTTCGTATGTATTCGTTTAGTGTTAAGGTATTTGTTGTTTTTGTGCATGCTATCTTAAGTTCCGTATTGCGTTTTGTTGCAAGTCCAAAGTCGAGTGTAAAGTGTTTGGAGGATAAGATTCAGGTTACATGTCATGGGAAATATAAATGTCTATAAACGTAAAGAAATAGTAACTTTTAACATTTTCTTACGAAAACGGTTCTTATGTTTTCATTATCAGTTGGGCTCAGATTTATAAAAGTAATATCATATACACACGGTGGCTGCAAAAAGAAATTGCCTTGCGTACACGTGTCTTTTCATTAACTATAACAAAATATAATCATCATAGCCGTTTATAACCGGGAAAGATAAGGAAACCATCTAAAACGCATATCCCACCATGTGGTCTCAACAGTGTGTTTGTACCAAAATAACACTGATAAAACTACGTTTCCACCAACACTCAGGTCCAATGAAAGTTTAACCACTTTCACAAATGAAGTAAAAACGTGTGACTGAACAGTCCTTGTATGTGAGGCTGACAAAATAGGTGATTTCTTATATTAGGTAGTATATAATAAGCTCAGATCAACGTTGGTAGGTTATATAATAGGAGAAGCTAATAGTCTCATGGCTGCAAAATTAATTGCCACGCCAGAGAACACACGCAAATCCCCTAAGCCTTCCAACTATGAACAATTGTCACTGCTTCTAAGAAATCATCACCAGTTAAAGCGAAACGAAAAGAGGCTCATAAAAGTTTCGTCACAGCCGTTATAAACGATCAAGAACGATATAATTTGTTACCAACAGCAGGCTAAAAAAAATATCGTCATAGCCTTAGATAAACCATCAAAAAAATATCGTCATAGCCTTAGATAAACCATCAAAAAAATATCGTCATAGCCTTAGATAAACCATCAAGAACAAACAAACCTTAAGTGGGGGAGAGATCCGTATGCCAAAGGCTCAGGCAAGTTAACCGTTATTGCCATAAACCAAGTATATCAAAAGCTTTCGATTTCAAACCAAATATGATATCAAAATTTGCCATCCACTGGTAATAATATAAACCCAAAAATGAATCAGAAAAGGAAAACAAAAGTTTCGATTTCAGGGATCTGTGTTCTTGAAAACCCCAACGCAAAACGAAAGTGACCTCGCTGTTCATAGATCTATCCGGACTCGCCGACGCCGCCCATGCATCCACTAAACAAAGATCAACTCCCGCCGCCCCTCTCAACCATCAGACCAAACCATCCGATTAAACAAAGGTCTTCACAAACCACCGGCACAACTACGACGACGAGAGCACAGAGGCTCAAAGCCACCGCTAACCACCGGCGATTTCGACGGCAAGCACAATAAAATCAGCCGCATTTAACGGCATAAAGTACTCAGAGCCGCCGCTGATGATCAGATGGTTGCGAGCCGCCGCTGACGACCGGACAACTGCGACGGAAACCCAGATCGAAAATTAGTTGAGAAAGAGATAGAGCCGTGTGAAACCTCACCGGAGGCGGCTGTTTCAACGTCACCGGAGGCGACTGTTTGACCATCACCGGAGAAACGATCTGGTCCCATCTGCGACCGGATAAAACCTCACCTAGAAAAGCGACAGAGATGAGGTGTCTCTCTCTCTCTTGAAATTCAAGAGCTCCGACAGTGATAAAGTAGAGAGAGAGCATCAAGTAGAGAGATAGAGCAACAGGAGTTATGAAGTAGAGAGAGAGTGTGCTCTCTTGAAAAGAATGGTATAGAAAAAGGAAGGGACAGAACACGCGTAAAGGAGAGAAAAGGTGACCTGATGACTCATGGGTCACCGCCCATTTTCACAAATAAAATAAAAACATATGACCGAATAGTCTCTATATGTGAGACTAACAAGTTAAGGGATTTGATATACAGAAATGAGTTTCTTTTTACAAGCCACCCATACACCGAGATCACTCCCAAAAGTTTGCTTGATCCAATTTTAAGCGCCTAAAAATTCAACTTCATCTCTCTCTCTCACTCTCACTCTCACATACACACAGCAGCAATGGCGGAAGCCACAGGTTTGAAGCTGATAATGGAGAAAGGACCTAGAGAAGGTGAAACCCTAAAATACTCCTCCGGAACCACCGTCAAACTCGGCCGTGTAGTCAGAGGCAACACAATCGCAATCAAGGACGCCGGCATCTCCTCCAAACACATCTGCATCCAATTCGACAATCAACTGAGCAAATGGACTCTCATTGATCTCGATTCCTCCAACGGCACCATTCTAAACGGCCAGATCCTCAAGCCTTACGCCCCCTCCGGCCTCGACGACGGCGACTGTATCAAAATCGGTGAGTTAACTTCCATAATTGTGAAAATTGGAGTTGAATCGGAGATTCGGCCGCGAAGAAACCCTAGGAGGCAAGCAAAACCTGCTGCTGTTGAGCCGGTTGTGAAGAAGGAAACTACGGAGTTAGAATTAGGGTTTGATGGGGAATTAGGTGGAAATGAGGTGAAGGAGCCGGTACAGAAGCGTAATTTGCGAACTAGGGCTAAGAAAGGTGTGGATTCGAAGAATGAGGTGGAAATCATGAGTTCAAAGGTGAGTTCCATTCCTGAACTAAATCAAATATCTGAAAATTTGAATGTAGATGATTCTAAAGGTGGAAATGAGGTGAAGGAAGTAGTACAGAAGCGTAATTTGCGTGGTAGAGCTGCAAAAGCTGCGGATTCGAAGAATGAGGTGGAAAACATGAGTTCTAGGAGGGCATTGAGAAGTTCGAAAAAGGAAAGGGTGAGTTTCGTTCCTGAACTGAATCATATATCTGAAAATTTGAATGATGTTGATGCAGTAGTGGTAGCAGATGATTCTATTTCGATTGAACCTAAAAAAAGGACACGCGGGAGGAAGGGGTTGCCGGTGCAAGTTCTCGAGGAACCTGGTTTTGATCAAGGAAAACCAGCAGACATTGCTGTTCCTGGTAAAAGGACCCGAGGAGGGAGAAGAGGGGTGCAGATGGACCCGTTGAAAAATGCACAAATCAGTGGTTTGGAGGAGAATTTAGACAATGCGAATAATGGATCTTCGCAAATTGATGAAGGAAATAAGGAAACAGTTGATAAAACATTTGATAAATTGTTGAAAGATCCATTGGAGAATGTAAAAGACAATCCTTTAGGGAATAATTTGGACACCAAGGGAAAGGAAGTGGCTGAGGAGTTAGAAGAAAGCAGGAAAGATGGTGGTGAGGGTACTGTGAAAGAGGCTGGCCCTGATAACGGTCAGTGGCTAGATTTGGAGAAGATGACTTTATCGGACTTTTTTGATTACTTGGAAGTGCAACTGCCGAAAGAAATTTACGACAAGACAGAGAAAATCATTTCAGATATGCAAGAGAAGGCACGCAAATGTCATGAATTTAGGCTTCAAATGAATGAACTGGAAAGGGTATAAACTAGTTACTAACTAGAGAAAGGATTAACGCCTAGTTTGGCTCTCAACAGCTATCTTTTCGGGTTTAATGGATTATTAGTACTTGGTTTCATGCATTTACTTGAAGATTAAAGCTGGAACAACTGTCAACCGGTTAGGTTTATGACAAATTAGTTACGATTTTGCTATATGTTGATATAAATCTATTAGAATATTAACTTTTGTTATGAGTTCTTCTTATGTGATATTCAAGGTACTGCTTTTAGAACCTAGAAACACAAGTTCCAAGTGATTGTGATATTTTCTGCTGGTTTCAGTGTGATATATGTTTTATGTGTTTTTGGTATGCAGTTCTTTTGCTAACTCTGTTTGTGTCCTGATTCAAGGTTAGAAGTGGTTTAAAGCGACAAAGAGTATTGAAAGGAACTCTTCAAGTGTTTAGCTGTTGCTAGCTTGGCTGAGTTCAGGTTATGTTTTAGCATATTTCGTGTTTTTTTAATTTAATTATTTCATACATATGTAGTGGTTATCTTTTGTAGTTGCCTATGCTTTGAATCAGAGAAAATTGCTAAAAAACAAACAAAGGTTGAATTTTGTTGCGGGTAACATATATATATTTTTTAAACGACTAAAATCACCACACCTATAATTTGAAGGATTTGAACCTTTAACCTTTTGGTTGGATAGTAGCACTTACCACCAAGAAGCAAACCTTTTGAAGTGGTGGATTTTTGTTGTGTGATTCATTCATATATCTTTCTTCGGTATGAAAAGTGTTTCGGTTTAAAAATACTGGCTTTGGATCTAGTGGTCACAGGATGGATTGATGATACAAGTGGTGGATGTTGGGAGTCAGTGGCTAATGAGGGAGATGGAGAAGAGGATAACATTGGTAAGGTAAAAGGAGTAGATGAAGAAGATAGAGATGGTGTGAGGCTTGGCGAAGAGGGATGGAGGGTGAGTTAGATGGGACAAGGCTTACTCGGGTATTAAAGATTTGAGTCTAGTTTCAAATGTCGTTAAAAAAAAGATAGGGCATAGAGTGATGGACTAAAAGTTGGTGAAGTAGGTGTAGGAATGGGCAGTTGGGCACCATAGGTATAGATGGGTTTTTATAGAGGTGGGTCAGAGGTTTTACCATAGTGGGTCTTAGGACGGTGGGTTTCCTCTGGGATGGATGTGCAACATAAAGAGTCTTGGTTACTCCCACGGCCTGTGGTCGCAGCGTGTCGTAGATAGCATCGTTTGCCATGATGAGATCCCCGAGTAACCAAGTGTTTGCCGTTAAAAAAAAAAGGTATAGAGGGGTTTTGTAACTCTTTAACATTTGAGAGAACAAGTTCTAAATTCCCACTAATGGCACATTTACTACTACTTGACAATGCAGACATCATCGACTATGCCATTACTCAAAAGAATCACAAAGATGTTGTGAGCTATTATTCAAAAGAAGCATAAAGATGTTGTGATTGTTAGAACCACCCGTGTGTTTACAATGCTGATTTTTTTTTTTTTAAAAAGTACCAGAAAATAAGATGTCAAATGAGGAATCCTTTGTTAATTTACTAATAGAGAGAAGATTTTGGGTGAGATATGGAACCACACGCATATCCAACAATGGCAATTTGTTGTTAATAGAAGAAGTTCCAACATGGGAAATCGGTAACATTTTACCATTTGCAAACTTAACACGGTCAATACGTGAATAAGTAGTCGATGAGTCAAGAGTGCCGGAAGACGGAGCCATGTGAGTCAAAGCATTTTTGGAGTCAACATACCAATTTGGAGTATTATTGGTAACGTGACATTGCGCATTAAAAGAATGGGCCAAATGTGCATCAAAAGTAAGGTTTGTGCAAGCAAAAGCATAGTGTTCTGTCTTTCCGGCAAAGTGGCAATAACGAGTTCTACGAGTGCGACCTCCAGGGCCCGAAGTAGAAACGCCTCGTAAGCGGTTACATTTACCAGATCCCCATGACCGGTAGCATTAGGATGAGGTCCATTGATGTTAAGCAGTAAACGTCTCCTTTGGAACATATTACGTCTTTATTTGCTATTACACTTAAACACCTTTTGTTCTTGGTGCTTAACAGTTTTTGCAACTTCATGCGTCTCTCTTTATGTATTTTATCACGTTAGTATCACTGTCACGCACATTAATATGCACTAGTTTTAAGACATTTCGAATAATACTTAAAAGTTTATATATGTGACATCACCTAGATGACATCACCTAGATGATTATTTGTTAGATTGGTGTATTCTAAAATCTTATCTACTAGACTAACTTAACCCGCTTAAAACTTACAAATATTTTATTAAATTCTTCATATATACACTATTTAAAAGGTGAATAGTAAACAACACTACTTTCGACTAATCAGAATCTACCACGTGATAGGTTCTGATTTTTTTTAATAATTATTTATGTATAAATAGGTTGTATTCAACAATTAATCACAACAATTTCATTTAGTGTAGTGGTAAGGCGTGTTTTTGCCTAGCGTTGACCCGGGTTTGAATCCCACATGTTCAGTTTTCTTCCTTATATTTTTAAACTATTTATTTTTCTTAGGGGGATTTTTTTTCTCTTCTTTCTTTTTTCTTTTAGGTTTCTTTCATTTTAGTTTCAAACCATTGCATTCACCTCTCAAAAAAAAATTGTTTTCATTTTATTTGTTAACTTTTAACGTTATTTTAGAGTCTTTTGTATTTCTATTTTCTTTATATTGCAATTTAGAAAGGTTATTGTTTTGTATTTAAGTGGTATCTTCGTGACAACACGTGAAAAATTATATCTAGTTATATATATAATTAAGAAAGGATCAAGACAGTCCATTAGTCCATTGATTTTGAGGATATAAACTTTTCAATCTTTTTTAGCATAATTTTTAAAGAAAGATTAAAAAAAATTGTGAGTTAAGCCACTTTGCAATAGTAGTAAAAGATATCATACTTAGCTCATACTAAACGGTACTGGTTGCATCGACTACGAGGGTTTATCCGAGTGCTCAGTAGTGATGATAAAGAGCAGGCTTTAAGTCACGAGTTCTATTCCTAAAGTCCTTAGGCTTTTATCATCTGGCCGTTTGTAAATATGGGTTTTTGTTATGCTTAGCCCAAAGGCTTACAAGGCTAAAGATCTAAACCCAGTTAAAAGGCCCAACTACAACAAGCAAAATAAAAAGGAGGATGCTTTTTATTATGAATGCTTTGGTACTGGTCTTCCTATCTCTATCTAGTCTATGATCCCAGCTCCTCATCTTCTAATTTGTACTAGTTTTTTTGTTATCACTCACTAATGGATAGCAATTCGACTGCTTCTCTGAGTTCTCTTTAATCTGATTCAGATTCTCTATTCGTGTGTTTATACATTCACTTCAGTTATTTCTACTTTAGTTTTCACTAAAATGAGCTTAACTTATAGACTTCGGTTACCCAGATCTCTGCAAATTCCGAGTGTATGAGGTAACACTTTAACATCGTGTTACCCTGGGTTCTTAGTTTGTGGTTTAAAAAAAAACTGGTTGCGTTGATATATAGTGACTAGTTTGCTTTAACTAAATAAAACATGAAAAAATTAATGAGTTACGTCACTTTATTACAGTGGTAAAAAGATATTATAATTACTTCAGACTGAAAAGTACTTGGTTGCGTTTAGCCGTTAATGTAAGGGAGGACGGTGTGGTCTCGGTTTGGTCACACCCGGCTTCCCCTGCTTCCACGATTTTTTCGGCTTCCACACCCATTCTTTGGCTACTTGTTTTCGGTTTCTTTTTTGAAGCCTACCGGCTTCTTCAAGCCGCACGAAACCGATGGATTGTGAGTCTTGACCAATTTTTTTATTTTTTTGTTTTTGGTTTCAAAAGCTTCAAAACTCACCATACCCACCTCCTTTAAGCTTCAAAGCTTTCAAATCATCTTCTTCTTTCTCTCTCACGTGACATAATATTATTGGATGAAATTTTAAAGCCTTATGCTTCAAACCTCACCATACCGCCCACCCTAACTATACGATTATTTTTGCTTTTCTTGTATTTAATATTTTTATAAAAGAGTATAAGTTCACGAAAAATAGTATTTTGTATATATACTTGCACAAAGTATATATGTGATTAGCTATTTTACAATCGGAGATTTACACAAAATGTTTCATGTTGGTCCTTACAATTTCATATATCCTCATTTCACCCCTTTCACTTTCTTTCCTCTAAATATACCCACCAACATGAAAAGAAGAAAACCATATCACCATCTCCTCAGTTATCTCTTCACATCTCTGGATCTTCCTTTCCTCCGTCTCCACCGAAAACCGACAAATCGGACACGTTTTATGGCAAAAATCAAACCACTTATCGACACACACCTTGTGAAACTCATGCCCGCAACCAAGAACACGCCTTTCTTCATCAATAGACTTTTCAAACCTTAGTAAGCATACACAACACAACATGTCGTCATCAGAAGAACCATGATTATTTCCACTTGTGGCTCGCACACCGAAATATGGACATATGAAAGATAACAATTTGTTGATCATCATGAGTTGTGACATGTGGTTAATTAAATGAAAGATTAGGTTAGATATAATATTGTGTAAGCTAGTAATGAGTCAATTTGTTGGTAATATAGTTTGCGTGGTTTTGAAGGGTGTTTGATTGGGAGTTTTCAACACATGAGAAGTTGCACCTACAAAGAAGTGCTACTTGTGACCACATTCTTTGTATTTCTAAGTTCTAACATTAATAAAATCTTATTTAGTTAGGATTTACGAAAATTTATGCAATGTAATAGGGAAAGAAAAAGATCATCAAATTAATTAATGAAAACACCACATGTAATCTCATCATTCGTAGGAGTAAAAGTTGCTTCAAGTAGGGTCATAGGTCAAACACCGGATCGACCTGGATCGAACTAAGACTTCCTCCATCGCTGAGAAAAAACACGCAAGTCCGTTGACACGGAAAGTATCCTTCCCACGTGATGCATTGTAGGGTTTATCCATGGGGTGTTCTTAGGCGGATATCCGTCCCGACGTGCAACCATTCATCTTTTTTTTTTTTACTCTCTCATTTAACATTTTAATGGGTTGTATACGGGAATGATGTGTATTGTTAGCGTTGGGGTTAAACACTGTTTGTGAGAATAATCGATAGAAAGCTGATGTGTCATGCTGACTAGAACTAATCGTGGGAAGGGCGGGTTTAGAGTTGGAGACAGTCTAAGACAAAACCGAACCGTGTATACTCTATATGATTAGTAAATGTGTTATGAACAACCGGTTCATAATAATTTATTATTTTTCTATTTCTTTTATTTTTCAGCCTAACTAATTTTATTTCTTTTATTATATAGTTTCTTTTTATCATTTACGATAAGTGAAATGTATCTTTACCCTATAGACAACATATCAACAAGAGACTATCTAACCGAATGTACAACACAAACACAAACAATCTTAACTAAGTTTGGTCCTCCACACCCCCAAGCCGCAAAACCGGACCAATGTTCCCAAACAGAGATTTTTAACCATGGGTCTATCCGATCCGACCCGACCCGACTCGACCCGATACCGCATCCTCCTCTACCCTAGAAAGTTTATTCCTCTCAAATGACATAATAACCTAGAACAATAACAACATGCCATGGCAGCAACATAAAGATGTCAATTTAACTTCCATTAAACCCTGATCTGGAAATGAATGGCAAGAGCGTTCATGCGAGAGCTCCTACGATACGGACGAAATCAATCTTTTCCGATAAACCCCATCTCAAATTCCAAAAGAACCTACCTTTATCCTCCCCAATTCGCTTCTGATTTCTCTTCCAAAGATCGAATTCTAAATCTCATCCAATCATGCCACAACTCGACCCGATTTCACCAGATCCAGACCCGCTTCATAACCTCAGGACTCCTCCAAAATCCATCAATCGCCGGCCGAGTTCTGAAGCTTTCTTTAAATTTTTGCGACATTGATTACACTCTACTGATTTTCAAATGCATTGATTATCCGGATACTTTCTGTGTAAATACTGTACTCAAGGGTTATTGTTCCGGTTCTTTGCACCACGAAGTTGTGAAGTTTTACTTCGAAATGCTTCGAGAAGATAAAGTGTTGTTTAAACCCAATAGTTTTACGTTCCCACCTTTGATTAGCTTGTGTACGAAAAAAAAGGATTTGGTATCGGGTCGGAGATGGCATGGGCAGGCTGTGAAGGTTGGGGTTGATAGAAGTTTGCACGTGGAGAATGGTTTGATTCATATGTACGCAGGTTGTGGGTTGAATGATGTTGCCTGGAAGGTGTTTGATGAAATGTCTGAGAGAGATTTGGTGTCTTGGAACTCAATGGTGGATGGGTATGTGAAGGTTGGTGATATGGGGTGTGCTCATAAGCTGTTCGATGAAATGCCGCAGAAAAATGTGGTGTCTTGGAATGCTGTGATGAAGGGTTATTTGGATGGTAAGAACCCTGGGCTTGTGTTGAAGTTGTTTCGAAGGATGGTTAGGACCGGGGTCAGGTGGAATGATACTACGATTGTGACTGTGGTTACTGCTTGTGGCAGGTCTTGTAGATCGAAAGAGGGGAGATCTGTTCATGCTTCTCTTGTCCGAATGTTGACAAATGTGACTTTAATTATTGGCACGGCTCTAATCGATATGTACAGTAAATGTGGGATGCCAGATGTTGCTGAGGTTATTTTCGAGAAAATGTTGGTCAAGAATTTAGTATGCTGGAATGCGATGATTTCAGGGCAATCGATATATGGAAACCCGAAAGACGGGCTTTGTTTATTCGATAAAATGGTAGGGTTAGGTGAGTTAGTTCCAGATGAAGCCACTTATGTGGGAGTACTATGTGGTTGTGCAAGATTAGGCTTGTTGCCAGAAGGTAAAAACCATTTTCTTGAAATGACTAGTGTTTTCAAAGTAAAGCCCAATTTCGCACATTATTGGTGTATGGCTAATCTCTATGCTAGCCATGGTTTAGTCCATGAGGCGGTTGATTTCTTGAAGAAAATGCCGGTGGACATTAATATGTCACCGCAATCATCAATGTGGGCGGGTTTACTAGGATCCTGTCGGTTTAAGGGTAATGTGGCTGTAGGAGAACAAATTGCAAAGACTTTGATTGAGGAGGATCCGTTGAATCATTCATATCATGTGCTGCTTATTGTAATTTATGCAGTAGCAGGGCGTTGGGAAGATGTAGCTAGGATGAAGTGTATGATGATGGAGAGAGGAGTTAGTGTACCCGGTTTTAGTCTTGTAGAATTGACTCAAATAGTTAACAGTTTTGAAGTTGGAGATAAATGGAAAGATAGCATATCTAGGCTCTATGAGTGCGGTTAATTTAAGAGTTTGGTTGGTTAATTTAACTTCTGTTCGAGCTATGTTGAATGAAGCTATCGACGTTTTTGCAGTCTCTTCTAGGTATGACTTTGTACCTAATTTTAAGAAACAAAAAACTATTTTTAGTATACAAAGTTTTTTATTTGAAGCCTATCTGGGCTGATATTGAACTGTGTTATGTGGAGTAAATGTAGCTGCTTTTTAGCAATATGAATGATAATGAAGTCTCATAGATTGATCCAGTGGAATTGCATTTTATTGAATTTATTCAGGCTTAGTTTTTACATATTTGACTGGCTTATGCATTATGTTTGGTCAAATAAAAATAATAGATAGCCATCAAGTATTTACTGTCATTATGGCCTTATAGTTATAAATCAGTTAAATCAATTCAAAGCCTGCATTATGGAATGTAAAGGCTAATTTCAATTCAAAACCACTGGTTTCAACTTGTACTTTTTCAAATGACTTATTTCAACCAGAGTTTTTTTTTTTACCCGTTACCCAACCTGCCTGACCCGCTCATCTTGCTACCTCTTTATAAAACTTTTATCTATTCTGTGATTCATGTTACTACTGGGAACATTGGTTTCAAGAGTCTATGGCCATCATATTCATTAGCTCATATGGTCTCAATTAGTAGAACATATATAGAACAGGTTTGTTAAAGTTCACATTCATGTGAAAAGGAATATCTAAGTTGCCATTTTGAATCTTTACTCATGTGCCTGTTTTTGGCTACAGTGTACCCCAAGGAAAAAAAAGCTAAGGTTTTTTTTAAGCCTACACAAATACATAGAATCAAAATGTAAGTTTAAAATGAAACGGTTCAATATGATCAAAAATTACCCAAAGTATGTTAATTTATAAAACCTTCTATTTTTTTTGTTAATTTTACAAACAAATTGTTAAATTATATCAATTTTCTAATCATATTAGACAATTATATGACATTAAAACACTAAGTGGATGAACATATTTTTCTACTCGTTAATCTCTCATACTTGGTCAACCTATATAAAACTTTTTGTGATATAAATACCACCTATTTTTACATGTTACACATTTTCATACTTCTTTTTATAATTCTCTTTGAAAGTTCTTAAGTTGTGTTAAATAATTTTCTCTAAAGTTCCTTTTGTGTTATCAACGCGCGTTTTCTTATATCTTAATCAAGAAGATTAGTAAAGTTCAAAGGCATCTATCATAAATAAAGTAAAACACCTCATTAGTAAGAAAATATAATATTCACTGAGATGTAAATACTATGTTAAAACGAGGTTGTCAGCGAAGAGTGTTATTCTCACCCTGCAAAACCTTTAAAGCGGCACCTGCAAACCTTGAAATCACTGTCGTTGTAGCCGTCAACATCTATAAATTGAGGGGCATTCACGGTGGTGGTTGTGGGTTATGAGGTTTTAGGTCCGACGTACATTTGGGGTTGTGTTGAGGTGGTGGCGGCGGTTGCAGCGACTGCATGAGGTGGGGAAAGGGCTAATATTACTTCCAGACGATGATGATGGAGGTGCGTAAAGTGGGGAAGGGTTGATGCTTTTAAATAAATTACATAATTGGTCCCCGTGGTTTGTCGAAAGTAACAGGATAGGGTCCTAATTAGTATTTTGTTGTGAAATGATTGAAATGAACACAAAAACTGGAGGACAATTAGCGTTAATACCTGACATTGGGACAAAATGAAAAGTTAGGACTCAATGTTGTTACAATAAAAAGTTATGAACCTATCATGTTACTTCTGATAAACCAGATGGCCATTTGTGTAATTAACTCTTCGTGAAACAATTCCATCCAATTTCATGGATATTTGTATATTAAATTCAATATGACCAGTTATCAATTTACGGGGTGACTAGAGTGCTAATTAAAATTAAACCAACAATTGGTTGTGAACTATGTGAACTAGACATACCATGCATATAATGACCTAATTTTTGTGAATTAAGTCTAAAATGAAAGTGTTATGACTAAATGCATAAGCAAAAGTTAATTGTTAACCTGATATTTTGACGATTGTCACATCAAGACCCGTTAAAGCCTTTAAATAAAAGTACAGGTATAGGTTTACTTTTCTTTTTTGGCTTAAATGGGCATGGGTTCGATACGGTCGGGTACGGGTATGATGAAGATCGTTACCTAGATTTGCATAAATTGAATTGTAAATTGAATTAGGAAGAGGAACTAAACTTGATATTGAAACCAAAATGATAATAGGATTACAACCGATAGAACATCACAAATGTGACCTAGGGTTATACCCTCTCTCACTACCACAATGGTATGAGCCTCACAAATCTAACAAATTCATCCACCCTCTTACTTATAAGACTCTCATACAACAATTTCCCCAAATTGCCCCTTCCTATTAGGATACCTATATGGGTATGACATGTAAAACCCATTTGCTCACCCCTAGCCACTAGGGTTTACGATTGGAGTGGTCGGTTCTGAATCGAAGCTATATTTGGTCATTTAAATGTTGTGATGATTCGTATGATCTGAGCCTATGGTTCTTTTATAGGTGTCGCCGCCGCTTTATGTGGTTTTTTAGTGGCCGTTGGTTCTAGGGCTCAACACCTGGAGACGTTTACTGCCACTTGAATCGTAGCCCTTTCATCTAACCAGTCTCTTACCTTTTGGTCTTTGTTGGTTGTGATCGTTTGTTTTTCAGGTCTTCTATCTGGGAATCGGTGGAAGGGGATTGATCTATTACCAACCTTTCATATTTCTATTTTTTGGTGTTTGTTTGTTTGTTGGCTATGATAGTTCATTTTCAGATTAATGAATTTAGGAATCTATGGCATCAATATGTTACCAGCCTTTAAAGGCTGGGATTTGTTTCAGGTTTATTTAGGGGGAAGCAACTGTTCATATTAGCTAGTTAGCTATGATGATTACACGTTCTAACTGCCGGTTATGATTCCTCTAATGATATGTTACTTGGCATTAAGATACACCCATGGTATGAGTTAGAAGTAATATTAGCTAAGAAATGTGTAGATCAGAAGCTTCTGTGTCTTATTTTTCAATTAATTGATTTTAGGGTCCATATACACAATATGTATATATCGAGAGAAGCTAACAAAGTCCCATCTAGTCTCCTATACATCTGGTAAGATAATTTGAATTTTGAAAATGCCAAGATCAACGTAGGACTAGTTCCTTTAAGTATCTTCAAATGTTCTTGGTGTTAGGGATCGACACGAGCGAGACGCAGCGGAACACACTATCACACACGCACACGAAAGCAATAATAATCGAACACAAGAGATTTAACGTGGTTCGGTCAGTATGACCTATGTCCATGGGCTGCAACTAGGTATTTTCTTATTAGCTCAGAACAGTACGAGAGATTACAATACAATGAGAGGGTATAAATAAAGAGAATTAGGGCAACACTAGGAACCATAACAGGCCCTTAATAAATAAAACCGGCCCAAAGGCCTTCACACCCAACAATCTCCCACTTGAAGGCCTTGTGATAAACTCCAGCCCGTCATCAAAGCCTAAACACCCAAAGTCATCCAGTAAAACAGTAATCTCCAATCAGACAACTCTTCCAAGCCTCTAGTTCCCAAGAACAAGCTAAGACTTCAGTTAATATCACCTAGTTGCAGTGGCCCCTCATCATCAAGTACCAGCAGGGCCAGTTGAAGCTCCATCGAGCTCCAACTCAGTCGTGACTAAACCTGTCAACGACCCATCCTCTGTCTCAACCGGCTTAGACATTTCACCGGATCCAGAGATGCACCGAGGACTACATACACTCTCCAAACTCAGCAAACAATCACCAGGAGAGAATTCTTCAGCATTAGTCTTCGAAACCCAACGACTCTTCGTAACTGTACCGGGAACACGTCTTGTGCTCCCATTGTCACCGAATCCCCTGAATGGTTTAGACTTTCTAGCTCGTTCAACTAACATCCCTGCTCCAGACTTCACGTTTGCAAAATGAACTCTCTTAGCACCAGATTTAGCGAACCCGATTTTGTTATGCTTAACCGGGACGGTCATACTTCCCTCAGCAGGTACCTCAACCATATATAATGACCCATGCTTCATACCACGAGCAATTACCAGATTACCATTGACCAGCCTCCATTTGCCACTACCAAACCTAACTTCAAGTCCTTGTTCATCCAGCTGACTAATAGAAATCAGTTTCTTCTTCAGCCCCGGAATAACCCTGACATTTTTTAGATTCCATGTAGTTCCCAATGAAGTGGCCAAATCATTATCCCCCATGCCGTTAGGTCAAGCACCTCGTCATTAGCTAAACGTACCTTTCCAAAATCGCCTTCTTTCAGATTCATCATGGTTTCCCCGTTGTCCATGGCGTGAAACGAAGCACCTGAATCCATGACCCAAGAGTCTACACAGTTTTCCACACTGAGTATCAATGCCTCATCCTCAGAGACATCCCCAGAAACTGTATTCAGATCTTTCTTTGCCAGACATTGATTCTTCACATGCCCCACCTCGTTGCAGCTCTAACACCTCACATTCTTCCGAGTTCTAGACGAACTCCTTCCCCGACTCCCACTGTTCCTGTTGCTTTCCCGACATCTACCAACATTCAATAACCCACTACTTGATGATTCACCCGAATTCCTCCTTCTGACATCCTCTCCCAGAATGAGGTCTCGAATACCTTCAAAAGTGAAACCAGTTGTCCCCGCAGAACTAGAAATTACAGTCACAGTTCTAGACCAACTGTCAGGCAGAGATGACAACAGCAATAGAGCATGAACCTCATCCTCAAACTTAATCCCAACTGATACAAGTCTTGCTAAGATTGAATTAAGGTTGTTGATGTGAGCAGTTACTGAGCTTCCTTCATTCATCCTCGTGTTCACAAGCTCTCGAATTAGGAATACTTTATTTGCAGCAGACGGCTTCTCACACATATTCGAAAGTGCATTCATCATACCATACGCAGTAGTCTCCTTCATGATATTGAACGCCACACTTTTAGTAAGTGCCAATGTAATAACCGCCCTAGCCTTTTTATCATTCAATTCCCAGTTAGCTTGTTCTATCTTCGCAGGCTTATCCTTCACCATAACCATGTCTAGATCTTTTTGACATAACACAGCTTCTACTTGCATCTTCCACCAACTGAAATCGGTTCCATTGAACTTCTCAATCTCAACCATCCCGTCTTCAGCCATAGCAAACGAGAGATAAACAATTCCACAGTTGATAATCATAGTCAAAATACTAGAAAAATACAATCAAAACCCGATTCTCCCGCCAACAAATACACAACCGCAACAACAAATCAAACCCGAACAACCCTGAATAATAACCGAAACTCGAACACCCAAACCCGAAGAACAACCCAATCAAAACTCTAATCAGAAAACAGAAACGAGTAAACCTGTCTCTCCTGATCGCGGTTGAGAAAAATACTTGTTGATAGCGTTCCCAATCGGCTTCAATCACTCGTACAACTTGATCTTGATTTGAAAACTAAAAAAAATAAACTGATTATTTTTTCTTCACTTGTTGCGATCTTGACAACAAAGAAACGAAACCCTTTCTTTCGTTTTGTCGGTAGTAGAATACTTCTGAGTTGTATTGATAACTCAAAATAAAGAAACAATATTATTTACTTTTCACGTGGGTAGAGATCACAACCCCAAATAATATTATGTGCGTAAACTTCTTTTGGTCAACAATTTCGACGGCGGCGACGTGAAAAAAAACAAAAAAAAAAAAACAGAAGAGACTCTTCCAACCCTAATCAACCGACCAGCCTTCAACGAAGAACCTACTTTCGTCTCGGTGTAACCGTATGTGATAGAACCTCGGCTCTAGATACCACTTGTTAGGGATCGACACAAGCGAGACGCAGCGGAACATACTATCACACACGCACACGAAAACAATAATAATCAAACACGAGAGATTTAGCATGGTTCGGTCAGTATGACCTACGTCCACGGGCTGCAACTAGGTATTTTCTTATTAGCTCACAACAGTACGAGAGATTACAATACAATGAGAGGGTATAAATAAAGAGAATTAGGGCAACACTAGGAACCATAACAGACCCTTAATAAATAAAACCGGACCAAAGGCCTTCACAGGAATCCAATCAGATTATGAACAGAATATAGCAATGAACACTAAGGGATTGTTTGGTTCAATCTGTTTCATTAGGTGCTGGATGAATAAATGTCTGAATAGTAAAGACTTGTGTAGAAGGCTGGATGAATAAGACATTTTTTAAGGTAAATCTCTTAGCGATTCAGACGTTTTTATAATTCAGAGGTTCCAAACAAACAATCTGAATCTGTGCGATTCAAACAATTTATCATTCAGACCTTTTCAAATCCCCAACTTAGGTTAAATTTGTAGTAGTGGAAGCTAGGGTTATCGAACCAAGGGAATATGTGGAAATTGATTAATTGATTGATTACCTTATTAACTAAATTAACTAAATTACCAATTAACCTAAAATTATACTAAATTGCCACTTGGCTGTTTTGAGTGTTGGGGTGATTTAACTAAAATTAACTAACTTTAAACTAAAAACTTACTGGAACTATCAATTAAAAGAAACTAACCACTTTTGGATCCTGGTTGGTTACCGATCTAGGCAAAACCTAATTACTTAACTGTGACACATAGACATGCCCCCCAATTGCTTCCTTGACCTAATAACCTAAGTTCCTAATGGGCTGATTAGTCCTGCCGCAAGAAAGTGCTAGATCATTAAACAGTGGACCACTAAAACCCTAGGTTACTAGTTAGATTAAACAATTTAGCATGCGGGTGTTCAACGGTAGCAAGTATTCCGGAACAACTAGTTAAGCAATTGATTAAGAATAGAACGATTTTACCAACCAATCACCAAAAGCGGTTAGTGGTGATTAGCCGGACATGTCTAATGAAACAAACATGATTATAATGAAATATTGCATTAAAAACAGTTACCGAATGATTGAATTGCGTCCAAATCTCCAAAGCACAAGTGAAAATCGCAAAACCCTAAGCTCTGGCCGTCTGGAACAATGATGGATTAACAAAAAAACTTCACCCACAAGTTTAAATACAAAAACCTAATCTAAAACTTCTGACGACCAATTCGGGGCGTACCGCCCCAGAATATGGGATTCTGGGCGTACCGCCCGGATTGTAAAATTCGGCCGCTTTTCCAAACTTTAGGGCGTACCGCCCTGGTTTCTTCACTTCTGGGCGTACCGCCCAGATCTGGATCTCAGGAACTTTCTTCAATTTCTTCTAAGTCTTCACTCGTTCCCGCTCGATTCTCGATCCCTGTACCAGCAGCTTCCAGTTCTTCATAAAAACTCCATTTTTAGCTCATTAAGCTCACGGTACCTCAAAACATAAAAACCCATGAAAATGCAACGTAATCCAATCATTATTATAACTAAACATAGCAAATTAAGAACAATAATGACGACACATTGGACTAACATCACATCCCCACACTTGACTTTTTCCGTCTCGGAAAAACTGCCATGGAATCATAATCGGGAAATCAATTTCAAATCATTCAACAATTTAATATTTATCAACCAATTCAATTCCACATTCCAAGATGTATTCATATATACTAATTGCAATCGCCGATATTTCTATCCGACTAAACTCAACCACTGATCTTTGAGCCCCCAAGGTGTTTATGTAATTTACCAATCATTTGCATTAACCTGCCAATGTGCCCCACATTCAGAAAATTCTAGCTCAATCTAATCCCGACTCATATTCGGTCAAAGTAAAGGGTAATAAAGATGTATTATTTATATTTTCCCCACCCTAATTAAACCAGATACTCATATATCCCAAGAATGATGAATTTGAATGGATAGTGAAGTTGCTTGATCATTTATTCATCTACTATTGCTTTCTATTTTTTTCTTTTATTTTTTCTCTCTTTTTTTTTCCTTTTTTTTATAGTTGGTTAATTTTAACTATACTTACCAACGGACATCATCAGAGGCATTCTTTCACAAGGTCTTACCCCCGAAATCATACGTGAGTGTTTTGCCCGCGAGATCCGGAACATCATAGAGGCATTCTTTCACAAGGTCTTACCTCTGAAATCATACGTGAGTATTCTGTCCCTTCACTCTAATTCATTAACCAATTATTACCTACTATGCTCAAAAGATGGAAAAATGGGGCGCCGTTATTTCTCGGATTTGCTTTCGCAAAAAGATCATAACGTGCCAGGTATTCTGAGGATATATAAGTTTCTAATCTAAAAAGGTCTTTTTCCTCCTAATCATCAGTTTCAATCTCACTCTAACTCCTAAAATGGGAACCCACTAGCAAGCTAATTTATTACATATATATATACAAAAATAAACACCAAGGGATAATTAAGCTTTACTAAATCAGCTGGGCCTACCGACACATCACAAATTAGATATATTTTCCATTCTCTCCTTTTCTACCACTTTTTCCTTTCTTTCTTGATTTTTATTTCTGAAAATTGACTCCCAATTGTACTATCATTTTCCATGTTTAGTGTAATTATCCCAAAACAGATTTTGACTCAAACACTAAAATTGACTCAAAAATTAAAAATCTTTTTGGATTTTTTATGTTTTTCAAATTTTTTTTTTCAAAATAAATAAACAACTACCTAAAAATTGAAAAACTACTAAAAATTGACGTCCTGTCTCCCTCCCCACACTTAAGATCGACATTGCCCTCAATGTGATAGGAAACACACACATAACGAATATACAAACTCGAACGATAAAAAAAAAAATAAAAATAAAAATAAAAATAAAATGCAAAAATAAAAAGAAATTAACTAAATAAATAAAAAGAACAAGTTGGAACACACTCCCCTGATAACATCGTGAAAAGCTCTTCGGAAGTCGTCCAACACCCTCTCGCACAGATCGTGAATTCCAGAAATCGAATGGAAGAAGTAATGTAGGGAATATCACATCTCACCCATGGTGCTACCAAGAAACACAAACATCATACCATATATACAATCAAAAAGACAGCACAACCACCCCAACCGGTAACCCCGTACAGTACCCCCAGTTACATATATAATATCATACAGACCAAGATCGAATGAAAACAAAATAACCAAAAAGTACAAGGGTAAAAGAAACAAAACCGATCGGCAGTAGCAGTGATATCAGCATGAACAGCACCCTACTCCTCATCACCTCCAGCGTCATCTCTAGCAGCATCAGTATCATCACCTCCCTCGGGCTCCTGAAAGAAATCAGGGATAGGCATACCCTGATGGGTCATCATACACCGCATCGCCCTCTCGATCCTCTCAAACCTCACATCCACATAATCCAATACTGTCTCCTGAACCATCTCTAAAGTCACCTGATCAGCCCTCGGCGGCCTCTCTAGTCTCTGCCTCAAAGGCCTCTCCACCTGATGCAAAATCCTATGCCGCCTCGCGGCCCTAGCTGCCTCATCTCCCTGTACGATAACATCCCGAACGGCCTCCCACTGCGGGGGATCAGTCATAGTCACCATAGAAGCCAGCCGCATGTCACCTAACTAGTATGGAGAAGTCTCAGCCCCGATAGTCAAATGGGTCTCCAAATACCTACCCGGCTTAAATACACCTAAACGCCTCGCCAACCTAGTAACATAAGGCCCCATACTCAGATGGACGCCCTTTCCCGACGTCCTCCTCCTCGCAAATGATGAAATAAGAACCCCAGCAATGTTGAGGTCATGGCCCTCAACGATCGATCGCAGCACCGCCAAATCTAGCTTCGTGACCTTCTCGACGCCGGAACGACGACCGAGAATAGTACACACAACTATCCTATGAATATATCTAATCACCGGATCCCGAATCTGAGACTCCACCACACTATCCAAATAAGGGACCGACCCAATCGCATCCCAAAAAGCAGTAAGCTGTAAATCAGTAACCCCCTGGGGGTGTGGTCGGCTAAAAAGCCCCCTCGGCAGCTCCGCAAACGCCGGTGCCTCAACCTCCTCCTGTGTATACAATCCTGATGCGACCGCGAACTCTGGTATGCTCATGTGATGAGTCCGACGGCCCAAAGCAAAAGACAAGGCGTTCCCATCGCCAAACTTCCCCGACCCCACCTGGAATGTCGACAGAAACTTGACAGTCAGCTCCATATACTGGTGGTCATCCGGGGTCAACGCCCTCCTCCAACGGTCAGTCACTAGCCCTCTAATCCTCTCAAGCTGCCCCAGCTGAGCCAACAAACCCCAGTCAATCGTACGGTGATGTAACAACGGCATCTCAATGAACCTCCTCATCTGCCTATCCTCGTGCGAGTCGCGCTCGAACCTCAGCAGTGAATGGTGCGCGTGGTTCCTCCTTGCGACGGGGGGCGGCAACACATCGGCCTCTGGCAAGATCTCGGGCCCCCAATAGTTGATGATCCTCCGTCTGAATGGGGGGACCGGAACAGCGGCATCCGGATCTCCACGTCGCCTCCTCTTGGGACCTCTATGTCCGGAACTAG
>JBCNJP010000012.1:11226876-11396916 GCA_039602395.1 Deinandra increscens subsp. villosa | reverse complement strand
ATTATAAATAAAAGTTTTATTTTTTCCGCTGCTTATCTCTGTTGTGCCACGTGTTCATGAGTAAATCCGATGAGTGACCCCTCCTAGTGCCAAGTCTGGGAGTGGGCGTCACAGTATTAGCCGTATAAACATACCCTAGGTCCTAACTATTGTATGTCCAAGTGCAGAGGAATTATGAGACGGTATAATTAGGGAGCGAGATGACTTGAAGAACCGGTTTTAACTTAGAGTTACCGGTAGACGGATAAAGAAGAGTAGACACTTGGAAGGATTGTGATGAAAGTAACTGGGTTTTTGAACACATCATAACTATATAATTGCTTTGGTACCGGTACTTATCTAGTTATCATGTATTCAAAAGTTCAAGGACTTTACGTCACATAAATTCTGAAATGTCACTCACCTGGAATATAGGATGATGATAAGAGGCGGACGTGGTAGAGGTAGGGGTGCCGGTAGAGCAACCGGTACAGGAAGACGTGCGCGTTCGAATCCCGAACGAGAGAATAACGCGAGAGCCAACGTCTTTATTAACGAACAACGAGCAGCTATGGCGACAGAAGTAAATCAAATGTTTCAGGCGGCGTTGCCTAATTTGATCGCTCAACTTTATGGAGCTGCTGGTGGAGGTGCAAATGGAGCTGGAGCCGGAGGAGCCAATGGTGATGCTGCTGAAGGTGCGGGAAATGCTAATCACGGATGTTCCTTCAAATCCTTTAGTGGATGTAAGCCTCCGACATTTGAAGGGCAGAGAGATGCAGGTTCGACTGTTCGTTGGATTCGAGAGATGGAAGCTGTGATAGGTATTAGTGAGTGTCGTCCTGATCAAGCGGTGAAGTATGCAGCCCATTCCTTCAAAGGAGAAGCATTATTTTGGTGGGACTCGATTCTACAATCCCGAGACGAGCAAGCCGTTGCTGCTATGAGGTGGAATGACTTAAAGACGCTAGTGATGAACAAGTTTTGCCCGAGACACGAGCTGGAGAGGATCGAGGTTAACTTTCTGAAGTTAGAAGCAGGTACTATGACCCATCAAGAGTTCACAAGCAAGTTTGACGAGATGGCAAGATTAGTGCCAAGGTTGGTGACACCCGAGGAAGAAAAAGTGAAGAGATACGTTCAGGCCCTTCCTGCTGCTGTAAGGAAGATAGTTAGGCCTCATGTTCCAAAGACGTACCAGGAAGCAATCGACATCAGTGCTATGGTTTACGAAGAAGAATATGGCGACAACGGGAGACCGGGAGAAGTTAAAAGGAAGATATCTGAGACTGGAGAAAGTTCAAAGAGGAACGACCGAGATTTTCACAAGAAGAAGAAAGATTCAAAAGGCGACAAGCCTAAGTGTCGTAACTGTGACAAGTATCATCACGGAGAGTGTTGGGTAAAACCAACGAGTTGCTATAGATGTGGAAAGGAAGGACACTACTCTAACAGTTGTCCGGAAGCTAAGAAATGCTACGAGTGTGGGAGCCCGGGGCATGTTAAAGCAAATTGCCCTAAGATAGTAAGGAACCCGATGCCATTGAGATCAGTTCCAGCGTCAGGAGCCAAGAGTAAAGTTTACAACCTAACTGCTATCGAAGGACCTGATGTGACCTCAGGTACATTTCTCGATAAATAGGTTGCTTGAATACGTGTTATGACTTTAACGTTATTATGAGTTCTATCGAATGGTTTTACGAATTGCTTGATAGGCCGTTAGTTAGGATTACGAATCCTTTAGATTATGACTGTCTTAGAAGAATGAACGTTAAACGTTAGAAATCATCCGAGAATTTTGAAGCTTGCAGCGGTAGTGTTTACACTCAGGAAATGAAAGCATTAATCAAGATGTCCAACTAGTTTATTGAAAGTAAGTAATAAATAGTCATAAATTATACTGACTTTGTTGTGGTTAGAATAGTAATATCATCTTACACTAGGCTAGGACTAGTACACCTCTGGTTGTATCAAAGGTGTGGTAGATACGCCGCTGGTACATCTTATATATATACACCGGAGATACAATGAGAAGTGAGACTAGAGTTAGTCTCGTGTAAGTAGATAGTACGGGCCACAGTGGAAAGCAAATCAGTGGAATTTATGGATATAGATCACTTATTAGTAAGCAAATGAAGAACTGTTGGAATTCAAGAATGAAGATCAAGTCATGCAAGTATAGATAAACGTTCGATGTATACAAAGGGCAAGAATGGAGCATTAGAAGACTCACGGAGACGCGTTCTTCCAAGAATTAGCTAAAATGTCGTTTGAAAGATTGTTGCAGTTTTGAAACAAGCGAGTTAGAAAACAATATCTTTCGATAGAAGCGTTCTAAATGACGGATTATCGTATATAGAAATACGTATTGCGGTTCTACATCGCAATTAGAAGGAAGGATTAGGAGCAAGATAGTTCCTATAGTAAAGTATTATGAATGCCTAGGTTAGATTCTTAAATCAACCTAGAAAAGAAAGGGGTAAGTTAAGAATGTCTCACTGATGAGATATTCGTAAACGAATCAGGTTTCAGGACGAAACCTTATTTAAGGGGGGTAGAGTTGTAACATCCCAAAATTTGATAAATACATGATTAATGTGATTAATACACATGATATATGTGTTAGAAAGCTAAACGTGTTAAAACGTTTGAAAAGTGCATGTTTACCCATTACCGGGTAATAAATCGATAAAATATAGTGTTATACATGTTGATTAATAAAAGAGATAAGAAAATGACGATAGATACGTATTTTATATCAAAGATAATTGATATGCATGTTATTTGAATGAAATACGTGCTTAACAGTTATACGATAGATAATGCATGCTTAAATAGTTAACAAGAAAATAAAAGGGTAGAAAGTGTAAATTATGAATTATACAAATATATATGTGTATATATATTGTTATATGTGACCCGAACCTTCGAAAATGTTAAAAATATGTTAAGAAGGTTGTAAGACATAAAATGATGATTACATTAAAAGATTAGGGTTTAATATGCATAAGATAAAAGTTAAAGGGCTAAAAGTGTAATTTATTTAAAGTTATGAATACTTACGGATATTATACGTATCTATACCTTTTATAAGTACCCCGAGGCTTATAATGTATTATAAAATTATCCTAAAGTGATTCGGTACATAAAATAATAAGTATTGTAAAGTTTGAAGGGCCAAATGTGTAAATAATGAAAAATATATATAAATATATATAAAAATATATACGTATGTATACGTATATCATCAAGAGTGTCCCGAGCCTTAGAAACCTTTATAAATATGCCCCATAATGTTTTAGTACATAAAATGATAGAAAGATAAGAGTTCAGGGGCTGAAAATGTAAATAAAAAGTCCAGGGACCAAAACTGTCATTCTGTCAAAGTACCAGGCGTATCGCGAGCCCTCCCCCCCCTGGTCCGGCGCGATACGCGAGCCATGTGCAGTCGCGATTTTGGCTTGGCTCGGTCTTGCAGCCCACGTTTGAACCCCTACGTGTCGTTTTTCTTCGAATTCGTCATCACCACACCTGGAGGGACCATAGGCGACCTTCGTATGTATAAATAGACCATCGATCACAGCCTTAAAACTCGCCAATTCACGAGATTTATCTCCTAAAAACCCTAACCTCGTCCACGATACTTGTTCTGCAAAATTCGAGCAAACGGTGAAGTAATTGAAGGCCATCTCCAGCGGTCCTAGGTTTCGAGGTATGCTCTACAAAGCCCCTCAATCAATTTCAGTTAATATCATGTCTAGATTAGAGATCTAAAACTAGGTTAAATTTAGGGTTCTTGAGCATAAACTGTCAAATTGTGGTGATCGGGTGGGAGTTAGGCTCTGAATTTTTGTAGGTACTCTTAAAATGATGTTATATAAGAAAGCCCTAAGTTTTTTTTCAGACTTGGTAAATGTTTGGTATGGGTTTTATAAACAGGTCAAAAATTAGGGTTTTCATGTCGTTATTATGCCCAAATCGAGTAAACGGTTTTGAAATAGGCTTTGCCATTTTAAAGGATATTATAAAATGTTATAATGGATAATACCCTAAGACGGTTTTGAATAAAAATGAGTTTTGATAATAAAACGAGAAATTCATGAAATTAGGGTTTCTAAATATGATTATTTAATATAAAATAATCCGGAGGGTTTGGGGACTTGAATTTTGGTATGGTAACATGTTTATACATATAATAAGTATATATGAAGTTAAAATGGATAAATAATGAAGTATTGAAAATACCAAGTTAATCGAATATTTAGAATTTCGTGCGGACCGGAAGGGTAAACGCCTGTACACTGGGGTTTCTGGCATAGCGGGGGTGTCGCCATCCCATCTGGGCAATGGCATCCCAACACTGGGCGATCCCGGAGTGAGCGTTTACTTATAGGAATGCGTGACTTCATATTATCATTAAAAGAAAATGATAACTGCCTAAAGGGCATTTTGGTCATTTTGACCTTTAAAAAGGGATAAACTTAATAATAGAATATTATTAAGATAATAAGATGTTAAAATAAATATGGGAAGTGTTTATTGTATAAAACCTTGCGTTAACGCCATACGATACGCAAATTAAGTTAAATCGGAAATCATTGCGGAAGTTCCGTCCAAGTAACCAGTTAAAGAAATAAGGTGAGTTCTATGAGCCCACTCTTTAAATGTTTTAAATGTTTTAAATGTTTTCGGGCTGATATACATACAAGTGTTATAAAATGCTTTTAAATGAATTATGACTGAAATGTTGCATATCTGAACTGTTAAGTTGGAGTGTTAAACTGTTATATTGCCTTTAAATGAATATATATATATCAAACTGCTAGGTGCTAATTGTCAATGGATATATTGAACTGTTAGATTGCTATTGAATTGATATATATACGTGGACTGTTATGGAAATGCATATACGTGAAATATCTTGAATTGATAAACTGTTAAAAGGCGTTTGGGATAATATATATAGATAAATATATATATATGATGTGTTATGAAAATGATATTTTTACGTGTTATAACGTAATTATAATAACTGTGATATTATATGTGCTATATTGCTTTGAATTTTAAATAGTCAAGTAATAAAGGAATTATTAGTAAACGTTATAGTGAATATGTATGATTATATGAGAACAGGTGATGCATTCGCTTTATTATTATGTGGTGGATACGCCGCTGGTACTTCCTATATATAAGCATAATAATATTAGTTACCCGGTATATCAGAAGTGTGGAGGATACGCCATGTATACATACACCAACGGTAAATTGGGGGATGTCCACTTGTTGCAGTATATGAAGACCTTATCACTGCTTACTAATAATCTTAATTCACTTGGGTATTTAACTAGGGGCAGGTAGTAGTACAGAGGGGGGAGTTAGGAGGTAGTGTTGCTCAAAGGGATTGGAGACCACTACAAATAGAAGGGGGAAAAAGCTATTGTCCGTTATAGGGAATGCTCTAGAAGGGTAAACTCGGCAGTTAGCAAATAGGGAAGGTGGTGCAACTGTCCGTTACAGGGAATGCCCTAGAAGGGTAAACTCGGCAGTTAGCAAATAAGGGAAAGCGAGACAACTGACCGTTATAGGGAATACCCTAAAGGGGTAAACTCGGCAGTCCGCAAAGATGGTATCTCTGCCTATTATTAGCAGGGTTTACACTAGTAATAGATGTTGGGGTTGTAGAAAGGTATAGCGGGATAAATGGTTTTATAGGGGGTGTTTCCTGTTAAGGAATATTACGTATTGTATATTTGTGATATATATTATACTTGATAATTGTCTGTAACAAGGGATCTTGCAGGTCCAAGGGTTTTAAACCTCACACCGAGGTAAAGCTTTTAAAATATAGAACTCACCAGCGTAAGCTGACCTTTTCCAAAAATGTATGTATGTCAGGTCAGGGTGAGGCTTCGACTAGTTATGAGAAGACCCTGGTGATAAGGGATTAGACGGGCAAGCTATCGGAAGGAAGGAATGTTATGGCAAGCTGGCATAGATATAGTTATAGCAATAAAACGTAATGATAGTTAGTATTTCCTTATGTAAATTATCTCTTACTTTGTAGTACTTGGCAATTAAATAAAGGTTTAAAATTTCCGCTGCTTAGTAATCTCTGTTATTACCTTGTGTTCATGAGTAAATCCGATTAGTGACCCCTTCTGGAGCCAAGTCTGGAAGTGGGCGTCACAACAATCTTTTGTCCGTCCAAAATTTTTTCCTTGACAATAACGTTTTCTTTGAATTTCACCCTTTTTTCTTTTGTGTGAAGGATATATCTACACGCAGTACCCTACTCACGGGTCCAAGTAAAGATGGACTCTATTCTCTTGTCCTTCCACAGCTTCGGTCTGTTGCCAAGGTTGCTTATTTTGCTACACGTGCTCCAGCTACTGTGTGGTATCAACGTCTAGGCCACCCTAATCATCGTCTTTTAAAGTCTATGCTATCCAAATATTTGCTTCCTGTTTCGAATAAAACTCTTGATTCTGTTTGTTCTTCTTGTCAATTGGGGAAATCCCCTAAACTTCATTTGTATGAATCTTCTTTTCGTAGGAGCAATGTTTTGGATTTGATTTATTGTTATGTTTGGGGTCCGGCGCCAACCTTATCATTTGATGGTTATCGTTATTTTATATTGTGTGTTGATCATTATTCTAAATTCATGTGGATATTTCATTTAACGCAAAAATCTGACGTTTTCACAATCTTTAAACAATTCATCATGATGGTTGAACGCCAATTCAATCGTAAGATAAAACAAGTTCAAACTGACTGGGGTGGTGAATTCAGAATTCTTTCAACTTATTTTGCATCCATTGGCATCATTCATCGATGCTCCTGTCCGCGCACAAGCGAACAGAATGGCACCGTAGAACGTCGCCATCGCCATGTTGTCGAAACAGGCCTTGCTTTTCTTGCCACTACGCATGTCCCACCACTGATCTGTTGGATTTAGGTGTCTAGGCCCGACTAAATCAAGTACCTGGCCCGGTCAAGACCCGTAAGAGTTACACCGGAGGCAACGGGTTTTAAAGTCCGCTTACTTTTAATAACCGACAAATTCGCAGAAGAATTAATTACTTATATATTAAATGGCTTAATGAATAAATAATTAATTAATGAATTATTATAATTGTTAAGATTAATTTAAGCGACAGAAGACGTTAAATATTATTTACGTCTTAAACGACCATCAACGAATTAGTACTTGACTAATGTTCGTTGAAACTCGGCATGCAACGAATGTTTAAAAGTCAAAGGTTTGTCGCACAATCAAATGGTTGGAAAAGGATTAGTCTAAACTCGAGGGACTTAACATAAACTTAATCAGTTATAAATAACTGATTAAAGGAGGCGCGAAACCCTAATCAACATTAGAAGTTTCGTCCCCCTCTCCTCTCCCTCCCTCTCTGCTATTGTGACCAAACCCTAGGTCGCCATCGCCGCCGTTTTTCTTCGGTGTTTCTTCTGATCGCACGCGAGAGAAAGGAATCCTAAACCACCGCCGAGACCCAGTCGTCGTGACATCCCTGTCCACCGCCGTTGCCCCGTCGTTCCCCGTCGTCGACCGGCTCCCTTCCCCGTCGTCGTCCGCCATGCGCTCCTCCGCCGCCGCCGTAGCCGTACCGCTGCCGCAGCAGCGGGTCGCGATCACAGCCGCCGCCACCCCGTCTCATCACCGTCACCGCCTTAGCCGGCCACCGCCCTCCTCGCCGTCGCCGGTCACACCACCAACGCTCTCCGTCGTGAACCGCCACCGTAAGGCGTGTTCACTAGTCGTCCACAAACCCTAGTTCACGCCCAGTCCGACATACGTGTTTTTCCCGGTGCCTGAGTCATCGCGTAGAGAAACCGTTATTGCGAGGAAATCAGATTCGTTCGACGAATCATCGCCTGCGAAACCCTAGCGTCACCCGTTGACTTCCGGTGTCTCGAACGTCTGTTTAAATCAACGCTCAGGTATATTTAAACCCGTCATTAGTTTAGATTTAAATCGTTTATTTTATAATAATCGTATCACGTTTTTGTTTAACGCGTTTTAGGTGTTTGCGTGTTTGGTGATTTTCGAATCCTGTTGTTTTGGTTTACGTTAATTAACTGGTTTTCGCGTTAGTAAATTAAATCGTTTTTCGTTGCGTATTAAATTAATTAAATTTAATTTACTCGGTAATTGATTAAATAATTATTTGTCGTAAATAATTATTCATATAAAAAAATTACTATTACCGAGATCCGAATGCCACTGTCGTAACCCAACAGTGGTATCAGAGCCTTGATCACCACACGCAAATCCTAACCGGTTGATTTTAAACCGGTATGCTTTCGCGAACTGGGGTTCTGAACCCGAAAGTTGCGAAATAGAATGAATCGCTATTTAAATATGTTTAGTCGATTTATATCCACTAAACGTAATCCGATTCAATAAAGTTGAATAATTATCTTTCGTACATATTCGGCCCAACCTCTTTTAATTTTGTCATGGATTCGTTATGGTTTGGCCCATTTGGCCCATGTTGTTTTGTTTTGTATTGGCCCACTTTTATTGGGTTCAAGGTTGTATTTGTTTAAAATAGAATAGTTTTATTTTAATTTGTAATTGCTCACTTTCGCCTGGACGAACGAGACGAGCTTGGCACAAGGACCCATTTGAGATTATCCCTTTTGGGATTTTCAAAAATGGCTATAACCCAAAAACGAGACCGACGTTTCCTGATGACGCGCAGGAGCTTGTTGAAGTCAGTGGGAGCGACTAAGTCGATCAGGGAGTTTTCTGTTCTCGTGGTTGATTTACGTTTACGTCCCTTGACCTTCCTCAATATTGTCATAGGCTCTGACAATATTGAAACCCCTGCATGGCCGAATATGTGCATGTGTGTTTGCTTGTTTTGGTTGCTTGTCTTAATTTGATTAACATGCCAACTGAAAACCCAAACTTAGTTTTACCGATATAAACTAATTTTTCAATCGATTAAATAAAAGTCCTAATTTTATTACGACTTTATAAAATTTATTAACCAATTTAATTCGACATTAAATTCGGATTTTTCGATAAAGTAATCGAACATTATTAAAAAAAATTGGTTATCGTATCGCGACACGTAGATCATTAATACTTAGGTTATGTAAATGATCGTCCCGAGTGAGATAGGATTCACAAAATTTGTCGTCACATTAAATATTAAAATATGACCTAATAATCCTATCTGGTAAGCCTAAAACCGGTAGTCTATGCCATCGTATGTCAAGTCTAACTTGGAACATATTGACCGATGCATCCGTTTTGGAGTATTTCAACACCGCACGTGGTGTTTAGGGTATCTTCCAAGGTGAGCGTATTGGAGTATTTCAACACCGTACGCACACACTGACCACTTAGGACAACTACTATTTTCTTTACACGCACCTTTGGTATTAGAGTATTTCAACACCGTACCTCTGGTCGGCATGTAGACAGAATGGGCATAGATGGGGCTAAACGTATTTCGATGATCCGAACGCGAAAGCCCCATAACGGGAGTTGTGACTGTTACTCACAAGTGACCATCGTTGTCCATTAAGTTACTTAGAAATTTTGAAAGCACTTTACGCTGTCTGGAGAAATTATCTAACTAACTGAATTCCCAATTCCTATTCAAGATTAGCTTGCCATCCTTGAATACGAATCAAACATCAAAACACTAAAACATTTGCTTATTGTTTCAGATGGCTAACCGCGCAAACCAAGAGATTTTCCATCTCAAGTCTCTCCTTGAGAAGGAGAAACTTGATGGCGCCAACTTCCTTGATTGGGAAAGGAATCTGAAAATCGTCCTGAAAATGGCAAACATGAAAAACGTGTTAGAGGCTGAGGTTCCTGAGGAACCTAAAGCTGACACGGCTGCGGCGCGAAACGCCCATAACACATTGCGAACAAATGCCAAAAATGTCGAGTGTCTTATGCTAGCCACCATGAATTCTGAAATTCAGAAGAACATGGTTGACAGGACGACTTTTCAGATGATCAGTGATCTGAGGGGCATGTTTGAAACTCAGGCGCGACCGGAGCGCTATGACACCGTTGTGACACTCATTAGTTGTTGCATGGCGGAAGGTGCTCCCGTCAGCCCTCATGTCCTGAAGATGAAGGGTTACATCGACCGTTTAGAAAAACTGAATTACGTCATCCCCGCCGAAATGGCGACTGACCTGATTCTTCACTCACTGTCCAGTGCTTGCACCCCTTTCCGGGTAAACTTTAACATGCATAGCATGGTAAAGACAGTGACTGAACTTCACAGTATGCTTAAGACTGCTGAAGTTAACTTTGTTAACGGAAAGGCACCCGATGTACTCGCAATCCGATCAGGAGGCGTCAAGAAGCCCGAGGTCAAGAAGGGAAGGCGTGGCAACAAGAAGAAAGGCAAGGCAGCTGTCACCAGAGCGTCTGGAAGCTCCTAGAAGCGCAAGCCTAAGGCGTCCAAGGCACCGCCACCTGAACAGCGCGAGTGTTTTGAATGCCACAAGATGGGGCACTGGAAAAGAAACTGCCCAGAATATCTTGCCAAGGTGAAGAGCGGAAAAGCCCAGCCGGGTAATTCCTCGGGTATACACATAAGTTCATGTTTTATGATGCTTTAGTTATTCCAACAAAATATATGTATGACATACTTTACATTTTGTAGGTGCATGAAGCTGAAGGAAGCAAACCAAGACGACACTGAGCTACCCTGTGATTTTCGCAACTGAATAAAGTTCGTGTCTTGAGTTTTCGTTTTAAAACAATTCTTGGTGGTTTTGAAACAACTTGTTTTTTTTTGGTTTCCCTGGCTGTTTTCGAGGATGAACAATTACTTTCCTTGGATTTTGACTATGACATGTTTTGACTATGGTTGATTTTCGAAACATGCATGATCGGTATTAATCTACTTTGAATTTGATTCAACCTTTTGTTAGATTAGGTTCAAAATCCTATAACAACATACCTTATAACCTGGTGCACTTGATTTTATCAAGGCTAGCTGAAATGCGACATGATAACCTTTTAGTTATCATATCCCATCAAAGCTATAACGCCTTAAGCGTCTATCGTACTTGTTACGAGACAACGCACGACGTGACGATAGTTCACAAAAACCTATGTTTTCGAACCATCCTACGTCAAGAATATTAAATCAATTCGAACTGACTGAAGATCACCGTTTCGATCTACAACCATATGAACATATCAATCCTCTGCTTCATGCAGACGTTTGCTCATATAAGTTCGAATCACCAGCTGAATTACTACAGGAATAATCACTTGCTGATTATAACATTGTAGAATAGTCGCACCAATTCTCGTGCGCATTACCATATACATGTGCATACCCACACACATATTGGAAGTCTAAGACTACACTCGTTGTACTCATGTGTTTTTGAATCCGACGAGCACTAAGTGTTTAGTACAAGGATTCACGGTTTTATCTTGAAACCGACGAACACAAGACTAATGACTTGCCACAACAAAAGCCCTTGACATTTTGTAACCATAACGCCCCTTCACACATCACTTGCATAACTAACTCCCAATCCCAATACTTGTATTTTGCGTCAATGGAATTTAGTAATTACATGTCCAAGGTTAGATCTTTAAATATCTAAAGAAAGGTGATTCTGATAAGTCACTGGACTATGTAAATCAATTCTCGCATCTATACGAGACGAGCTAGATGGGAAATGTTTCACTAATAATGGATTGTTACTTAGAGAAACATGTTGACATTCCGCTTAGAGTTTGTATGTTTATCTTACCTGTATAAGGGAAACAACCTCTAATGTCGGACCCGAGAGTCCGATAGAATAAATCATTGTCTCGATCGTCACGAGATACTTTCAAACAATCACAGACGAAAGCATATTCATGCTATCAAACTCTGAAATGACTTTTTCAATCGTCTTTGAACTTATGAGTAAGTCATAACATCTGGATATCAAGCATTCGATTTCCGCACCACATGCTACGAAATCGAACAATTTCGTTCTTGAAAACGAAATTTAATTGCCACGTTTTCTTCGTGCAAATTAGTATCCAAACGGTTTGAAAGAAGAATGATAATATGAATGTCAATCTGCCTCAAGCAAGTGGGAGCATCGCCACTGATCCTTACCGGAATAACGATCAAATGCCGATCTAAAGATCATTTAAATTTACTGGATTAAAATTTTAAATGTCACCTCAATTAACTACAAGTTTCAAAATTAAAATTAAGTATTGATCATAATATGGCTGAGCAACCACTAACACGATCAATCTCTTGAAACGTTTCGAATCATACCAAATATGATACGAAAACAAATCCAATGCTTAGATATTGCAAGAAATGTCGCCGTAAAGTGTTACGCCATGACCATAGATGGAAAATCACATTATCACTACTAGACAGTGATTAAAGGAAATATATGTCCATTAATAGAGTACTAATTATACTCGTTGAACATTAATAGCCACCTTGATTGAATCTGAACTAAGAATGCCATAAAACATTCAAAGGGTTAATTAGACTCTGCAGATAGTCGGTTAACATGCTCAAGTGATAACACAGTCTTACATGTGCTCACCAAGGACACTACATTATCACAAGTTCGATTCACTTAAGAAGACTCATTGTTCAAGATAAACACTGAATCTTAAGAAACAACTAATATTGATAATACCAAAACAAAACTCAAGGACATGATAATGAATTAATGATTTCAATGATCAGGCTAGATCACTGGAATAACACTACTGCATAGTGCGTGAATTCTGCATCATATTGATTTTTGATCTTAGTGTTGGATGTCGAACATTAACGTCTTGCACCAAATCACTCGACTTCCTCTAAGATGTTAGACAAAAGTCTGAATTCTGCATAACGTGTTTGAATTTTTTATGTTTTATTGTCCATGAATATTCCGTTAATATTCTAAAGGTCCGTAGTCGATTAGACATTGCGGGGGCAACGCCTGAAGCAAGACTATTCTGACTTTGGACTCAAGGTGTAGACTTCCAGACTCACAAGGCCTCATTAGAGAATGACGTCAGGACGTAACTCGCATCAGATTGTCTTCATGGATTTAATCATAAGACAAATCTGATTGATGGTATACTCAAAGGTATCCTTTGACCTGAGATACATGAGCGACATCCCGTCTGCCAAAGAACATTCTTTGATTGTAGCTTAACCTTGTCGTGTAACTGCCAGCCATAACAGTTACTTTTGGGAATGGATCTGAAGCTTAGTGGGAGTTGTATGTAGTCAATATGGGATTCTGTACTCTTGCATTAATAATGAGACAGTTTGACATCGTGGGCCCTCTCGTTAGTTCCAAGTGTTAAGTGTAAGGCCTTACCCAAACTTACTGTGTGTTTGATTGGACCACTTCGAACAGTAAAACGAGAAATACAATGATCGAACACAGAAGAGAATGAATAAATCCATGTCTCTGGTTCGATTGATGTCTTATAGAAAGGATCTGATGACTTTACAAATACCATAAGTCTAAACTATATCACAAGTTTATTGATATGCCTTGGTTATTTGACTTGAAGTGTCATGACTGGTTGGGACAGCCACGTGTAGCTAGAGCACCTCTGACAGTTTCTTGATTTATAGTCGCGCTCAGTCCAAGTGGGAGACTGTTGGATTTAGGTGTCCAGACCCGACTAAATCAAGTACCCGGCCCGGTCAAGACCCGTAAGAGTTACACCGGAGGCAACGGGTTTTAAAGTCCGCTTACTTTTAATAACCGGCAAATTCGCAGAAGAATTAGTCACTTATTTATTAAATGGTTTAATGAATAAATAATCAATTAATGAATTATTATTAATCGTTAATATTAATTTAAGAGACAAAAGACGTTAAATATTATTTACGTCTTAAACGACCATCAACGAATTAGTACTTGACTAATGTTCGTTGAAACTCGGCATGCGACGAATGTTTAAAAGTTAAAGGTTTGTCGCACAATCAAATGGTTGGAAAAATATTAGTCTAAACTCGAGCGACTTAACGGAAACTTAATCAGTTATAAATAACTGAGTAAAGGACGCGCGAAACCCTAATCAACATTAGAAATTTCGTCCCCCTCTCCTCTCCCTCCCTCTCTGCGATTTCGACCAAACCTTAGGTCACCACCGCCGCCGGTTTTCTTCGGTGTTTCTTCTGATCGCACGCGAGAGAAAGGAAACCTAAACCACCGCCGAGACGCAGCCGCCATGACATTCCTGTTCCCCTTCCCTGCCCATCGTTCCCCGTCGTCGACCGCCGCCCTTCCCCGCCGCCGTTCGCTGTGCGCTCCTGCGCCACCGCCGTAGCCGTACCGCCGCCGCAAACTGTCACCGAGCCGCAACAGCGAGTCGCGACCACAGCCGCCGCCACCCCGTCGCATCACCGCCGCCGCCCTAGCCGGTCGCCGCCCTCCTCGTCGTCGCCAGTCACACCGTCGACGCTCTCCGTCGTGGACCGCCACCGTAAGGCGTGCTCACTAGTCGTCCGCAAACCCTAGTCCGTGCCCAATCCGACATACGTATTTTTCCCGGTGCCTGAGTCATCGCGTAGAGAAACCGTTATTGTGAGGAAATCAGATTTGTCCGACGAATCATCGCCTGCGAAACCCTAGCGTCACCCATTGACTTCCGGTGTCTCGAACGTCTATTTGAATCACCGCTCAGGTTTATCTAAACTCGTCATTAGTTTAGTTATAAATCGTTTATTTTATAATAATCGTATCACGTTTTTGTTTGATGCGTTTTAGGTGTTTGCGAGTTTGGTGAATGTCGAATCCTGTTGTTTTAGTTTACGTGAATTAACTGGTTTTCGCGTTAGTAAATTAAATCCTTTTCCGCTGCGTGTTAAATTAATTGTTAACTTAATTATTTAAATTTAATTTACTCGGTAATCGATTAAATAATTATTTGTCATAAATAATTATTCATATAAAAAAATTACTATTACCGAGACCCGAATGCCACTGTCGAAACCCAACATGATCGTCTTTACATCACTCGTCATGTTCGTTTTAACGAATCCATCTTTCCCTTCCAACCGACACCTCCATCCCCTCCCACCCCTCCTTTCGAACCATATACCACGTTCCTTCCCAATTCTCCTCCCTACTTCTCCGAACCAACACAACAACCTCCCACTCCTCCCCCAGATTCGGCTCCATCCTCGTCCAACTCCACAACTTCCATCCCATCGAGTCCCTCATCTACGCCTGTTACCTTGGCTCCTTCCTCACCATCCTCGGCTCCATCCGGTTCCTCATCATCCCCTATCCTAACTCCGCCCCCTCCTCTTCCACCCCCTCCTCGAACACGACCTTCCAATCTTCGTCCCAACCCGAAACAACGGGTTCCTTTTGATCCCTCTGCTTTCCATACTACAACCGCTTCATCTACCCCTCCTGACACTGAGCCCACCACCTTTACCGTTGCTAACAAACATCCTGAATGGCGTCATGCTATGGCTGAAGAGTACTATGCGTTGGTTAAAAATGGTATGTTGTCTCTTGTTCCACCTGTTTCTGATGTTAATGTTGTCGATTGTAAGTGGGTTTACAGGATCAAAGGAGACAAAACAGGGACACCGTCTCGTTACAAAGCCAGATTAGTTGCTAAAGGCTTTACTCAACTCCCCGGGGTTGGCTTTCATGAGACATTTAGTCCAGTGGTAAAGTCAACTACTATTCGGGTTTATCTCTCTCTGGCAGTATCTCACAAATGGCAACTTCGTCAACTAGATGTGAAGAATGCCTTTTTGCATGGTGATCTAGCCGAGACCATTTATCTTACACAACCACAGGGCTTCATTGATCCAGAGAGACCTGACTATGTTTGCAAGCTACACAAGTCGTTATATGGTCTCAAACAAGCCTACGTGCCTGGTTTGCACGAACTTCGACGGCTCTTTATCGACTTGGATTCCGCGGCTCCAAGACTGATCCCTCCCTGTTCATTTATAACTATCGGGGTACGTTGATTTACTTCTTAGTGTAGGTTGATGACATCATTGTTACAGAGAACAATATGGCAGCTATTGACAAAGTGGTCTCTCTACTTAGTGCTGATTTAGCCCTTAAAGACTTGGGTGATTTGGATTATTTTTTAAGCCTTCATATTGTCAAGCACGGGTCTGACACCATTCTATCTCAGAAGAATTACATACTTGATCTCTTACAACGAGTCGGCTTGGCTAATGCGAAACCCACTGCTTAACCTATGAGCACCTCTATTACTCTTCAGTTGCACGATAGTCCTCTTATGATTGATCCGGCTAAATATCATCAATTAGTGGGTGCTCTGCAATATGTTACTTTATCCCGGCCTGATATTACTTTTGCTGTCAACATGGTTTGTCAATTCATGCATGCTCCTACAGAAAACCACTGGACTGCTGTGAAACGAATTTTAAGATATCTTCTGGGCACCTCTAGTCTTGGTCTATTGATTCGACACAACTCTGGTTCCACCCTTCATGCGTTCACCGATGCTTATTGGAATGACATTCAGGCATATTCTGATGCAGATTGGGCTTGTCCTGTTGATCGTCGCTTTACCGGGGGGGGGTGCGATCTTTTTGGGCTCGATTTTAGTATCGTGGCAGGCTCGTAAACAACGCACTGTCTCCCGCTCATCGACTGAATTCGAATACAAAGCTCTTGCTGACACAGTGGCTGAGCTCACTTGGCTCCAGTCTCTTTTGCGTGAACTTAGTCTTGTTCCTACACGGGTTCCCACGCTTTGGTGTGACAATCTAGGGGCAATTTATCTCTATGCTAATCCGGTTTTTCATGATCGCACGAAACACGTTGAAGTCGATTTTCACTTCGTCCGATAAAAAGTTGCCCGGGGGGACTTCGAGTACAGTTTATATCTACTCATGATCAGATTGCAGACATTTTTACCAAGCCCTTTCCTACAGAGAGATTTACACTTTTACGATCCAAGCTACAGGTCGTTTCCCGGCCTTAGCTTGCGGGGGAATATTAGACATATATTTAGTCATATTATTATTTATCATATACTAGAGGGGTGTCGTATGTAACTTATACTTATATATATATTTGATGTAATCTCTATTCATAATTATTATACGGAATACAATTCCTTGTGATTCAATTATATTTTATTAACCTTCCACATCCCATCCTCTATCTCTATGTTATCTTTTATGTTTTTTTTCTTTTTCTTAATTCATAAGGTACAAACTAAAATGCTTAAAATACAAACCATTAATGCTTTATATTTTGAAAAAGAAGATGTTTTTTCATATATAGTTTCATTAAAATAAAAGATCTATATTTTGAAGATAGAGATGAAAATTGAGATGAAGAAGAAATATTAACGAATCTATAATATTTAAAAATGAAGAAGTAAATAGAGATTGTGTTGTGAACGCTCTAAGGTGGTGTTTAGAATAATTTTTTTTAAATAGTTGTTTAAAAACTATTTAGAATATTTTTTTTTTAAATAACTGCTTAAAAAACTATTTACAAAAAATATTAAAAAACTGCTTAGAATAATTTTTTTAAAAACAAGTATTAAAAAATATTTTTTTTTGAAAACAAAACTATGTAAAAAAAACCTTTGTAAAGAGTTTTTTCAAACATTTTTTAAAAAGTTTTTTTAAAACGTTTTTTAAATAGTTTTGTTTAAAAAAAACATTTTTAATAGTTATTTTTAAAAAATTATTCTAAATAGTTTTTAAATAGTTTTTGTATACAATTTCTAAAAACGCTTTTTAAACAATTTTTTTTTAAATGTTTTCAAACAATTATTTAAAAAACATTTTTAAACAATCATTTAATATAAACGTTTTTAAATTGTTTAAATTTTTTTTTAAAAGTTTTTAAAACATTTTTTATAAAACATTTTGTAATTTTATTTAAAAGAAAATTGTTTTCTTAAAAAAACTATTGGTTAAAATATACTGAAAGAAAATCAAAATGTTTGAATGCTAATTGTCTATAAGTTAAAAAACAGTTTATTTAAATTTCAGTTTATTTTAGCAATCTGTAGAAGTTAAAAAAAAAACATTTTTCTTCTTACAGATTGCAGAGGTTTAGTCCACATCTTATTTCACAGATGTCTGCAGATGTGGTCCGCTGACTACAGACATTTTATTTCTTAAAAAACAAACTGCACTTAAGAGACAAAAGAGTGATATTGATTTTTAACAATAAAAGTAGGTCCCTGTTAAAATATATTGTTTAGCTTTTTATAAATAAGGTCATTCTGGTCATTTAAAAAAAAACAATAATTAACAACTTACGTAAAGTGTTATAACCTTATTATATAAAGGATAATATTCTTTTTATCAAACAAAGTTGGTGTAGTAGTTAAACTTCTACCTTGTGGTTGAAGACACACATGTTCTAGTCTCACTCACACCACCTTGTGAGATATTGTTAATGAATGACCGGCGTTGTGTTTGATCCCGAGTTACAAGGGAGGATTTACGGATATGTCTGGTTCCCACTCGATGGTGTAAATGAGGGGCCTCTCGGGTTCCCTCGTTATGAGGTTTGGACTCAAAATAGTGGGTAGGTTAAGAATAGCCAGTCCCAATACACCGTTGAGCACTTGAGCTACATTGCCGTTAAAAAAAAAACATAGTGGTATGGTGATTGCCCCTCCATGTAAATGGTTGTGGGTTCAAATCTTTGCAAATGCAAGGTTGGTGGTATTTGGTAAAAAATTTAGCTGTTAAAAAAAAAAAACATAAAAGTATAATTTTTATTGTTTTCTTAATCTAAGAAATTAAATTTACTATAAACCTAAAAGATGAAAAGTGTAATTTTCTCTTTAATTATTATATTAATTAATTAAAATGTTTATTCCGACAATTCCGCAAAAGTACACACTAAACACTTTGGATTCCCAAAACCCACGTACGCCTCTGTCACTCTACCAATGAGAACATGCCACGTGTTTCATTTTCATTGGCGGATGTTTATTAAAATCAAAGGCTATTAAGCGTTTCCGAACTTAATTTTGGCGGGCGTTTCAAATTGCTGATTCAAAACCCTAGCAGCTCCCATTTCCCCAATCAATCGACGGCTCCCTCTTTTTCTCGTTCGATTTCAGGTCTGTTTTTATGCTCGTAATAATCGTTTTTTTTTTCTTCTGATTATTGATTAATTGATGTTTATTGTGCGCCAGCTCTGAATTTTAGTTGATTTATTTCTGTTTTTGGAGCTTCGATTGGGATTTTATATCCATTTCGATGTGTAAATTTGATTGATGTAATCTAGGGCTTTGAATCTACGTATGTTACTATTTTAGATTTAGTGTTTAATTGATTTAGGGTTTAATTTTGCTGATTTTTGAGGTCATATCTTCGTTGATTGCAAGTAGTTGTTTGGAATTTGAGAAATTCAAAAGTGAATTCACCAGTAAAGATCAGACTTTAAATTGATGTTTAATTTAATTATAATGATTTGAAGCTGCTGAGAGTGTATTTCTTTTTTGGGAGAACAAAGGCATTGGAATAAAAAAGTAGGAAGGAAGCAGAATGGGGAAAGTGTCTCATAAAAACAAATCATCCATGAAATCAAAGCAGAAGTTACAGATTCATGACTCTAACAAATATCTGAAGCCGGGTGCTCTTGCTCAGATTTGTAATACCAAAGCATCAGCATCGGCATCGATGTCTTGTCTGGATCTTGGGAAGAAAAGGGTTGCGGTTTTGGATGCTGAAAAAGGTGGTTGTAGTATTTTGTGCCAGGATAAGTCTGGCAATGAAAGTCCTATAATTTTATCTCCTGAAAGATTAAGATGTGGATACGCGTCTGGACCTGTTGATTTGGTGAAAGAGAGTAACTTACAGAAAACGCCACGCCTTGATGAAGGGAAGGGGAGTTATGAATCAATGCTGGAGTCTCTTCCAATGGAACTGCTGGTAAGTGCCATTTTCATCCCTGTTTTGATGGATTGAGTAGTGAAATTTATTTTCGGTTATGCTACTAAAGCTGGTATCTTTTATGTTGCTTGAGTTTAGTCATCAAGCTTATCATACTAACATTAATATGATTTGAAAAAGAGACAAAATATGGACAAAGATTATTGATCACAGATGAACCATTTAGTTTCGTTTTCTTGGGAATACTTTATTTAGAGTGACTTATGAGACTATAAACACAAATGAGGTGTTTAGTTTTTTGTGTAAGCCGAGCAGTTTTAGATGAAGTGTTTGTTGTGTGTTGCAATTGATCATAACTGAAGCAAATACACCATCATGAAACCTGGAAAGCAACAACTTATCTTCTGAAACTCAAACTAATGCTGTCTAGTTGTTAATACTATTGATAAGCAGTTGGCATAGGGGAAATTGCTTCAAATCAAGATTGAAAAGCTTCTTGTAATAAAGTAATAAACAGATCTATCTACCAACAAGTTTGTTCAAAGTTCTTTATTTAAGTTCATATAGATTCATATGTAGTTCTGGTTTTTTATCTCCATCTGTATATGTAACTGGATGAAAATGTTTTGAACTCTATCATCAACATTTCCAGTTTTGATCTGACTAATTCATCTTTGTTTTTTATTCAAGGTCAAAATACTTTGCCACCTGCACCATGACCAACTTAAAGCTGTTTTCCATGTTTCTGAGAGGATCAGAATGGCTGTAAGTTTCTCTTTGTGTTTATTACTTTTTGCATACATACAAAACTATTTCTTCATTACAGAGTACAGACTAGAACTTGTAACTATAAAGGGGGAATTTTGGAAACTGACTGCTTATGCATTGAATCAGGTTACTATAGCTCGGAAGTTTCATTTTAACTACACCACCCCGGATAGGTCTCGACAAGAAATGCTGAATACAATGACTCCACTTCCTACACAACGCTGGCCTTTTGTGAGGTTGGTATCTCAAGTATTGTTTCTTAGTCCTTACTCTATGGAAAGTATCACACTATCACTGCCATAGAAATGAAAAAAAGGGCAGTACGAATGGTCAAACGGGTATTTTTTTTTTCATGGGTAACTCTAGCTGACTTGAAAGTTGAAACGCTTCCTGTCCAAAGTTCAAAACTTTTATAAACAATCAAATATAGAGAAATATGACCTTAGTGTAAGAAAGCATGCCTCAGGCTTTTTTAAACAAGAATATGATTATAATGATATACTTTTGAAGGTTTTAGGCAGTAAAGGTACACTTTTAATGATTTTTGACCCGTTCGAGATAAAACATAACCCGCATTGCCTATTCATTAATTTTCGTTAATTGAATTGAAACTGACACATTTAGCTAGTAATAACATGATTTTGCATCTGCTACAGTAAGGAAGATGAAAAAAGGAAAGTATTGACAGTACCAAGAACTCCAAAAGCACCCAGGCATGGAGCCCGCCCTCCTTCACGTTTCAAATGGATCGAGATGCGCCAAGTGGCAGCTGTTTTGTTCCAGGAATCATCATTTTCTCCAAGGCGCATGGTTCCACAAGTCCTGCCAAAACCCATATGCAAACCGTTTCCTTCCAGCCGAGTTTTGTTTGATGAAGAACTCGAGCTTTGTCAGGCTGTTGCGCAGAATAAACTTCGTTAGTATTCGAATGGACCTTATTTATATGCATGTACAGTAGCCATTTCTATCCCACCTTTTTGTTATCTAGGTTCCTACCATTTCCTCGTGGTAGATCTTTTGAAACGTATAATAATGGCGCTGTGCTTCGTGTTAGCAGGATAGATAGATTGTGCAGGGAATAATGTTTCAATCTTTTAGATGTTATGAGGACATGTGTTTTCTATCCTTGAGAAAGCATACTAGTTATTACTATAGTATTATAGAGTTTCTTCTTGTATGGTTTATATTTGTTCACTTTTGAACCCAAGTTTTATGCATCTTACATGATTGGAATTTGGAAAATCTTTTTTTTTTTTAATTGTGCTCAAAGTACATGATAACTTGTAAATCTTTATAGTAGTTTTTATTTTGTGCTAGATGATGTAGGTTTTGTAGAAGCTGACAGTGGTTTGCTATAGGATTTTTGTCAGTTGGAGTGGTTTGGTGTGTCTTTTTCTACTTAGGGACCTTATCATGTGATAAGCTCTAAACACATAAAAGAGTAGTTGTCAATTGTCATGCTTCCTTGAGACCCTTATAACTATTCGTGTTGTGTCGAGCCACTTTAATTCGTGTTATGTTAGGCTCGTGTTTCACGTTAACTTATTTTATATTCATTTATAAATAAGTACATTTGGGTCCTGTCCATTTTAACCAAGTAATTTGTTTCTTTACATAAAACCCATTTAACCTGTTAATATATGAATTTAACACAAGTTCAGTCGTCCATTGCGACACAAGGTAAACAGGCTACAAGTTGTGCCGCTAGACCTTTTTGAATAGCAAAACTAAATTTTTTAAAAACTACATTCATAGTTCTTGGAGTCATAACATTACTTCTACTAAGTAGCTCTACGGCTTCAGGCGCAAGGAACACAAAAGTATCAAAAGCAAATGGTATGAACCAAATGGCATAGTAACGATATAAACAATTAATTAATATACTTAAATGAAAACATTTTTTCTCAATAATTTGTGTCATTTTTTGTTTCTTTCTCTCATCCCTAATTAACATTTAATGAAATTAAGTTTATATATTAAAAGTTAGGTTAAATTGAGAACCATTTGATTTTGAAAACTTTTGAAAACCATTCCGCTAAATTCATGGGGGCCACTCAAATTTATGGAAAGTTTTTCTTATATATAACTAGTGGTTAATAATTGTTTTTAAAAGTTCTCAAAATTAAATAATTTTCAAATGAATATACTCTATATGAGAAAAAACAAATAGAAAATATTGAGAATAAATACTTAGAATTAATGAAATAAAATTGCTGTTAGTATGGGGGTTTCCGATATAATCTATGTTTTACTTAAATGTTTAGAGTAATTTATGGGTAAGGTTCACTTAAAAACACTTCTTATCCTAAAAACCTAAAAACCTTTTTTTTTTATTAAACTCTTCCCTCAAAACACAAACACAGGTATTTGAACATCGACCTCCAGGAAGAAACCGTCGAAGTCCGATCCTCTCTCCGGCCAGTGGCGAAGCTTGAAAAAAACTAGTGGGGGGTCGGGATGTATATAAAAAAATTTCACAACTAATATGGGGGGTCGAAACCGGAATATATCGAAATTTTCTATACGAAAATTATATACGCACTACATCGCAAAAAAAATTTCGGGGGGTCGGGCGCCCCTCCCCGCCCCTTATATCCTGCGCCCCTGTCTCCGGCGACGACCACCGTTCCGGCAAGCTTGGCATCCGGCCGCTATTCATTGGAGGTTTCAGTTTCTTCTTGGTCCGAACAACATACGACAGCGGATCTAGGGCAAAGTGTCGCATCTCCGGCGACGAGCACCACTTTCGTTAACAGTGGTGGTGGTGGCGGTTGCTCCGTCTAGAACCCTAATAAACTCAAACCATTTCTAGTTGTAGATGTGTTAGTTTAATTATATGTTGAGGCTATTGAATGTTATGTTATTCATGTGTACAAGTTGATTGAGAAATGAGTTGCATTTGATACTTAACTATAACCTGCATGAACTCTTGATATTTGGCATAAACAATAGTAACTTTAGAAGTGAACTAACTAGTAGAGTTCCGAAGAATTTGTCAACAATAGAGACTAAAACAGCTCATTTTGAGCTAACGATGCAATTTAAAATGTAAGGAGCCATTAAGTTTACACAAAAGTTGACCAGTATGATTTTGTTTCTATTGCAAATTTGTTAGATGATAAGGTTATATGCGTTGGTATTTCTAATAGTGATATATCATCATTGTGGCAAACATTTGTACATACATTTATACAAACAGGTTGAATAAAAAAGAAAATAGAAAATAGGCTGAACTATTCATCAGTAGTTCTCTATTTAGAAACAGGTTGAATACAAACAGGTCTGTTATATTCATTGTAGATTAAAATGACCAAGGGTGGTAATTTGAAGAAATTACGATCTCAAGTGGAGACTCAGGTGTGAAATTTATTTTTTCCCCTTTAAAGGGCATATCTTTAACTATTGTTAAATGCATTGTATGATCTATGATATTCTAGTGAAATTCATAAAATTATAAGTATTTGGTTTGAAATGCTTTTTGATATGTAATTTATTAGTGTTCTTTTAGAGATTAAAGAAGGAATATCTGGTTATAGGTTATAGTGGAATCATCAACTAATCTCATCCTCGTATGTCATATGTTTACGAATCCAAAAAGTTTGATATTTATTCGTTTGTTAAAAGTATGCAATAACTACAATTGCTAACTCCTGTTTTTGGTTAGTTTAGTTTTTAGTATTTGATGGTTTGAATCTGATTCTATTGTATGTTTGTTGTTCCAATGCTTTGCTTAGTTGTATGTTTCAATTGCTTATGTACCGTTACGAATTGCAGATTTTGCCTTGATTGTAGTATCATTATTGTACTTTTTGGTACTTAATAAAGTCATAATTGACTATTGATTTCTCATTATTGTGGTTATGTTGGCTTTGTATGTTTTCCATTGCTCATGTCCACTTTCATTTGGCGAGCTCGCAAAAACTTGGTCCACAATAAGAAAAGAACCACGACTGAAATGTTGAGTGGAGAGATCAAATCCGTTGTATATTTATGGATCAACAGTACGAGAAAGTTTAGTTTGGATTTGGAGAAATGGTGTAATTTTGATATCCAAATGTAACTTATTACTACAGTGTTAATTCATGGATCTTTGTATGGTGTTTTCTTTTAATGCTTGTACTTATAGCCATTAGCTATTTTTTTCTATAAAATCTATCTTCGCTGTTCAAAAAAAAAATAATTGTGGGATTTTGAGGTGGGTTTGAGCAGCGGAAGTTGTGTTCGATTTGCAGTTGTTTTAGTGATTCATCAATATCTAATGGGTGATGACAATGTGCAAATATGTGCACCGCAGAGTGTTGCATATGTGCAACGTAGAATGATGCATATGTGCAACGTAGAATGTTACATATATATGCAAAGTAGAATGTTGCATATGTGCAACATAAAATCTACATCGTAAACCACCAAAAAATCTACATAAGCTAAAGGACATAAACACAACCTTTTCGATCTGAAAAAATATAAACACCATCAAAAAGTAACAAAGGGAACGACATCATCCAAAGAACCAAAATATACATATATAGTGTTTAGAGTTTACGTTTTTGAATAGCAAGATGAAACATGAGGGTGTTGTGTATATGCAACTTGCGGGGGTGGGTGGGGGTTATATATATGCAACACAAGGGTGTTGTATTGTCACACCCCGGTCAACGGTTTCGGGTGTGAGCGAGAATGGAATCATAGTCGAGGATACATAGAACAACTTCTAATAAATTAAAACTTCATAAAACATTACTTCATTTCATTTGCAGCGGAAAAGATAGTGGAAACGATAATGTCTTACAATTTGAAAACATAAAGTCTTAAATTAATATTAAAAGAATAAATCAGTTTATTTGGATAGTCGGGACTATGACTCCGAAAGCAGGTCCGATAGCGTACGTAAGCCCCCATTTGCATGTCTTCATGAGTTGCGTCAATTACCTAAGAAATCATGAGTTTAAAAGGTCAACATAAAGTTGGTGAGGTTCACAGGTTTAAGACTCACAGTTTAATCATTGTAAAAGAGTTTTCAGTATACTTAAATATTACGTTGGTTTACCGTTGTGGTTGCATGATCTCACCTGAACCTTGATTTCAAATACTAACGGTTTACCCACCCAGCATCTCTTTCCCAGAGATGTTAAACAGAGCAGAATAACTGACGTGTACCCCCAGACAAATCCGGAGTTAGAACTGGAGCTACCAATTAGGGTAGGGTTGTCAACCCAAATATATCTATTCACTAGCTATCGTTTCGTACAGAACTAATTGAAATCAATTAGTGGTGGGATTACGGTTGTACAAACGTTCATAACGATAATGTACCAAGTTGGGCAATCAGTAAGAGAACAAGTAGTCATACGGCTTAGAGATAAACCATAATATTAAGTAAAAAGCATTTATCAGATTTCATGATTTATCCCCCAATTATAAAACAGTTAAAAGGAAAAAGGGGCCGTGAAACTCACTGAATCAGCAGGTAGCAGATATTTAGCAGAATAGGAACGGTAGCACGTAACGTCCTAAATAATTAAATAAACATATGCATAAGGTCTTATGATCATTTGAGTAACAAAAGTCACCCAAGTGATACCGGTCAAGTCTTGACGTTTTAATCCGTTTGTATCTTTGAAAACCCGTTAACTTGTATTTATCAAACAAATACGTTCGATGATGATTTATATTTATGTTAAATAAATATAACCAAAGATTAATCATTTTTAACAATTCAACCAAGTCTTGAATATTGAGTTTAAAATAATAATAATGTTTATTATTATTTTCACAAGTTCATATAATTATTTTTAATTAAATAATTACATATTCGATTTGTTAATCTTGCAAGTTATATTTATATTAAATAATTATGATTAACAATACCTTGGTGAATAAAGCATGGTTTATATCTTTTGCAAATAATTATTTGTCAGGAATAATTATTAAACGTTTGCTTTACTTTTAAAACATGAATCTTTAAAGAAGACATTCGAAGTTTCTAACATTTAATCATTTATATTTCGAAAGTGTTTAATATTTCATTTGCATGAAACATATATATTTCTTTCATAAATATTTTCAGAACGACGCTTGGATTTATAAAATCGTCTTTCATAAAAACTTGCTTTTACTTAAAGTCTCCAACAAATGTAAGTCCATTTTTGGTTACTTTGTTTTTATTAAAGTAACCTTAAAAATCCATGTATACACTTAAAGTTAATAGTTTGTCTTTGATTTATTTTTTATAAAATCCCTTTATAAAAATATTTAGTTTTCACAAGTGACATTTTTATAGAATAATCCATTTATCTCCAAAGTTTTAGAAAGGTTAAAACTTGTAATAAATCCAAGAATTTATGTCAAATTAATCATTTGACATAAATATTATTCTTACCATTTTTTGTAACAAAATCTATATTTATTCTTTTTGTCTTGAACACATATTTAATGTGTTAACTTTCCAAATCAAGTAATATTCTTTTGTTTTAGTCATAGGTTACATATGTAACATTTGTTTAATTATTTCATCTTGTTTTAATATTGTTTTAACATGTAACATATCTAAACATAAATAACAATCAACTAACACATTGGTGTTAGGACTTTATAAATGTAAATAAACAATCAACTAACACATTTGTGTTAGGACATTTAAATATAAATAAACAATCAACTAACACTTTGGTGTTAGGACATTTAAATATAAACAATCAACTAACATTTTCATGTTAGGACAATTAAATATAAACAATCAACTAACATTTTCATGTTAGGACAAATAATGTAAACATGTATAGATTAGCATTTATTTTATATGAAGAGGCTTGGAGGTTTGTTTGAAATCAACTAACTTATGAACCCAAGGTTTCATAAACAAGATCATGGTGCACACTTGTTACTTTCCAAAGATTTCACAAATGTGTTTCACCACACTTCTTGGCTAACTTTAAGCCTCAAAGGCACCAAAGTAAGTGTTTGATCTTGGAAGAAAGGGGATTAAGAAGACATTTTTGTTAGTTGATCAACCAAACACAAGCATTCTAATTAGTTTTGATGGATTATTGTCAAGACTTCAAGGGTTCAAAGGGGTGTAAGTGAGTAGAAATGTGAGTTAGAAAACTCACAATGCAAGAAGGAGAAGATCGGTGGAAGGTGGTGGTGGTTTTCCGGCGGCCGGCGGCGGTGGTTCTCGACGGCAGGAGCGGCGGCAGCCCGGTGGTGGCGGTGGTTGGCGGTGGTGGTCGGCCGAACCAAGAGAGGGAGAGGGAGAGTGGTTGTGTTTGCTTGTTGTGGTGCAAGGGGACAAGGTGGGGGGTTTGGTCCTTTTTATAACCAAGATTAAGGTTATTATCCTTTGGATAATTATGTGTTGTCAACACCATAAATCTCCTAGCTAATCCAAGTGTAGGTGATTAGTTTTTATAAATTTTATAAAAGGTGAAAAGCGTTTATAAAATATGGAGGTGATAGGAGTTAAATAAAATCATAACTTTTTAAAATAAAACCCAAGTATAATTTATCCAATTGAATGGTGGTTTTTATTTTTATAAAAGTTGTTAACCCAAGTTTTATAAAATATTAGTGGGTTAAAGAAATGGGATTAACTTTTATAAAAACTAGTGGGCTTAAACAAATTACCAATTTGTTTACCATTGGGCCGAAGCCCAATCGAGTTTAAAATGGGAGAATGGGCCGAAGCCCATGGATATCGGGTTTGGACCGGGTCGGGTTGGGTTCGATTTCGGGTTGGGCCACGTAGGGTGATGGGTCGGGTTCGTGATGCGGGCCGCGAAGGAGAAAAGAAAAAGGATTTGGGCCGGTTCGGCCCAATGCAATACGGGCCGCGGGTCGGGTCTCCGGGTTAGGGAATTCACTCGGTTAGTCGAGGTGAATCTTCGGTTAAGTTTTTGGGTCAATTCGGACATTTTTGGGCTTGTTGGGCTTACCGGGCCCAACAGGTGAAACGAGTAACTTGTTTGGCTAAGTCTTGACAACGAACTGCTTTTTATAACATTTTAAATTCATAAAACGTTTTAACAGTTCATAACAATTTGATAAAATATAAAAAGTTTCATTTTTATATTTAATTTCTTATTTTTGAAATTCCACATTTAATTATACGAAAGCCTTCGTATTTTACGCATGTATATTACTAGCATAAACGTGGGATTTAAGGTCGGTTAATCATTTAACTATCATGGTTAATCATGTATTAAAGCGGTAATGCACATAATTGTCACGTAATTAAAAGTCAACGAAAGTCAACGGAGAGAGAGTTGACCTGATTTTTGGGCCGGGTGTCACATGTATATATGCAACACAGGGGAGGGGGGTGGCTGGGATGCGGGTTAGGGGTTATATATATGCAATGTAATTATGTTGCATATATGCAACGCATGGGGGTGGGGTGGGGGTTAGGGTTATATACATGCAATGTAATTATGTTGCATATATGCAATATAATTATGTTGCATATATGCAACACCGGGGGGGGGGGGGGGCGTTAGGGGTTATATACATGCAATATAGTTATGTTGCATATATGCAACATGAGGGGTGGGGTTAGGGGTTATATGCATGCAATATAATTATATTGCATATACGCAACATGGGGTGGGGGGTTAGGCGTTATATACATGCAATATTGCATATATGCAACACGGGATGGGGGTGGGGTGGGAGTTAGAACCATGTACATACAATATAATTATGTTGCATGTATGCAACAACCGGGGGGGGGGGGGGGGGGGGAATTATGTTGCATATATGCAACACGAGTGAGGTGGGATGGGGAGGGGGTAGGGGGTGCGGGTTACACGTTATATATATGCAATATAATTATGTTTCATATATGCAACACGAGGGTGGGGGGTTATATACATGAAATATAATTATGTTGCATATATGCAACACGGGGATGGGGGTGCGAGTTATGGGTTATATATATGCAATAGAATTATGTTACATATATGCAACACGGGGAGGGGGGGGGGTTAGGTGGGGTGGGAAGAGTAAGGGTTGTGTTGTAAATATATGATACATGGAGGTAGTGTGGTAGTGATAATATTTAAAATTAAATATTAAATTACTTTATTAACATTCATTTAAGTGGTTTTTAGGCTAAGGAGGAGTTTTCACACGATCTTTACCCAGTAATTTATAAGAAATTAATGAAAGGTTTAACTCAAAAAAATTAGGCTCAAAAATACGTTTTAATCATTAATAAGGTTTTTGGTCATTTTTTTCAACCTAAAAATTTTAAGACCAAATGTAAAATCGAGAAACGAAAACTCAACTGAACCCATCATGAAAACCAAAAAAACATAAACCAATTGGGCTTCAGACCAAAATTTTTAATTTTGGTTTTGTTGAGAAAAAAAAAATTAAAAAACAACTCAAACCAATCCATACACGTCTTACGATTTGGTTATACAATTTACCACTTTACTATTTAGGTTATTCAATTAGAAGTTGGAACAACATTTTGGTATTCGAAGGTATGTTTTTCATAATACAAGTCATAACAAGTTCAGTTCAATGGTATGTTTTTTCAAATTAAAATTTAAAAAAAGATTATTAATTAAGTAATTAAATTTACGGTCTAATTAGAAATTTCAATAAATTATCACAAAAAGAGCGCTTGGCGCATTCATAGACAGAAAAGAGTAGTAATGGAACATTTTCTCACTTATTAATTCATAACATAAGTATTAAATAAAAATCTGATCTCACATAACATGTATTGTTAAATTATAGTCACACGGTCATCCAGGAAAATATATTTGACGGTCACATGACTAATAACTCAAATGGGTCGTTTAAGAGGCTTGAAAAAGTCAAAAGTTTTAAAAGACAAAGTTTAAAAAGTCAGATGGTCGTTCAACATGTCAATCTATTTGTTGATGTGAGATTAGAATGCAGATGGTAAGATGGTGGGAAAAATAACGGCCCGGCCTCTAGAAGCTTGGTTTACTCTTCCCTTTGATCATCCTCACACCATTTGAATGATAACCACTTCTTCATTCCCCTTGCATGCTCCCATTGAATCCTCCCATCAGTTATTAAACAATTACGTCTCCGGTGTAACTTACCTACTCGCGGTATAAGTTACATACGCTCTAGCAAACTTTCGACACGATTACAACTAAAAAAAACTCACCCCACCTTTTGTAAAAACTCATCCATTCCCCATGTCTCCATGCAAAACCTCCACATTCTCACCCCACTGCCTGCTGTTACTATTTACCGTAATGACTATCTTTAGCACCAACCATAAAAGTCTCTTATTCGCGGTTGCACAACATCAACACGCGACCCAATCTCCACCCGAGGATAGAATCGGAGGGCTGCTCGGAGGCGGTGCGAGGGCTCAACAAGTGATGCAATGCTTCACTGGGTGCGGTCAAGAAATCGTGGGGTGTGGTGTCACATGTACGCTTGGATCGTCGCAAAGTATCGCGCCTTGTTTTATGGATTGTGGTCTGTCTAACTTTGTGTGTATGAACACTTGTTTCCAGCCCTCTATTCCTGATGTGGATACTTCCATTTCTGGGCCTAACCCTCAGCCTGCACCCATGGATTAGTCAGTCAATCACCATGGTTAGGTTTCTGGTGGCTCAGATATAATAGTTCAAGTTCTATCTTATATCATATAAAGAATCAATGTTATTGTTATGTGTTCCCATTTAATCGTTTCATTAATACATCTTTTATGTTACTAGTAGGAATAATATATGTAGGCATATGACTGTTCATTGGTTCAGATATCGGTTTATTCGGATTTGAAATTTTTTAGCCGAGTTCATCCTGATTCAATTCCCCGTTTAGAACAATAAAACACGTACAAAACCTGAATATAGCCTTAATAAAAATAGCGAAGTTGGAAGTTGAAAGTTGAAAGTTCAACTAATGAGAATCTTGAGTTTTTTCAAAACATTCGGAAAAAATAAATCTTTAGTAGTCTATTAGTCTACACACAACTAACGCTTTAGTATGTTGGTTTAATTTATATCGGGCTAAACTTAAGAAGGTTAAAACTTTGGTTAAATCGGATATCTGAATAAAGCGATTGTAAAAATAAATATCCTATATCTGAATCGAAATCCAGATAAAATTAGGATATGGTTAATAACCGAAACGAAATCCAAATTTATAACAATTTGGTTCGATTTTTGATTTTTTCTGGTTTTTAACTTTTTTACAGACCCATATATATTGTAGGTTGTTACAAATGAATGATGGGTTTTTGTATTCGTGTTTGGTCATTAAAAATATAAATGGGTTTTGTTTGTTTATTTTCATTAGTTAATAAATGATGTTTCGGTGTAATTTAGGAGTAGATTAGAGGGTGTGTGTTAACCGTTCAAAAAAAATTATCTAATGAACAAGACTAAACACTGTTTAAAAGTAAATAACAATATTCAAATTAATGTTTAAACGTTGTATCATCACATTAGCATTTTAAAAGTAAGCAATAAACCATATCTAAACTAAATTTTTTAATACCACAAAGAGTATGTCAAATACGTACAAGCTTAAAAATAGAAGGTAAACAAGAAATCACACATGAACACAAACTAATGAATATGAAAATGTGACCCATTTAGTGTAATTATCTTAAAAAATTATATTGTATAAACTTGTTTTTTTCTACGTTCTGATTTGTGATAGTTATTAAGTGGAAAAGGTGATGCTGTAACCTGTCTCTATGGCCAAACTGAACCGCAATAGTCACCTGATGTCATATCAAACGATGTAAAGGTAAAGGTAGGAGCTCATTTCTGACAACTCTAAAGTATAACGTCATTTAATGAATTATCAAATGGCCGTTTAAATAAAAGAAAACCTTAAAGCAAATGGTTTTTCTAAGGCAACGTAGCGGGCGTAAAGGAGACTATATGACGTCCCCGCATTATGGGGCAAAATCTTACTTCTGGCGTTACCTCCATGCCCCCCCCCCCCCCCCCCCTCCCTCTTTTTGATTGGATGATTTTTTTTAGGGGTAATCACCAAAATAACCAACTTTGACCTATTTTATTCACAAATGACCACCTACTTTTATCCTTACTAAAATGATCATCCGGCAACCAATTAGACTCACCTTCCAATCATTGAATATTTTATAGGCCCACCTTCAATCCAATAAGAACTTGACACATGTCAAAGTATTTTATTAAATTGTTTAGAATCCAACCACCACTATTCCAGCAACCACTATTCCGGCTGACCACTGTGTTTTTTAAACTTGATTAAAAAAACAAATAAATGGATCGGTCAAATTTAAAACTTTTATTAGTTTTGAATTTATTTATTTATTTGGTTGTCGACGATATTGAAATTTTTTAAATTAATTTGACAGTAAAATAGGTACGTAGATTTTAGTTTTCAATTTATTTATTTGTTTGGATGATGCAATTTTAATTTTTTTTATAATTAACTTGACTATAAAATAGGTACGTGGATTTTAGTTTTGAATTTATTTATTTATTTGGCGGTCGGCGATTTTAGTTTTGAATTTATTACTGAATTTATTTGATAGCCAGATTAGTTGTTTGCCGGAAAATATTATCTGGTAGCAAAGAGGTAGCCGGCAATTTATTTGGTAGCCTGAATGACTACGTGGCAGCATGTATGTGGCTGATTTATGTCATCTAGTTGTTGGATTTGGTGAGGTGTCACCATACCATTGGTAGACTAAAAGGTGGTCATTCTAGCAAGGTTAAAAGTAGGTGGTTATTTGTGAATAAAATGGGTCAAAGTTGGTTATTTTGGTGATTTTCCCTTTTTTAGGGTGTTGCTAGAGACACCCAAAAAATTGCTAGGGACACCGCCCTTAATGGACCATTAAGGCCATAATGCCCCATTTGTACAAATCTAAATGTTCCATTATGCCCTTAATGCCCAGTTAAGTCTTGACAGCTCATTTAACACCATTTCATAGGGATCGGCGCCAATGATTAGAGAGAGGTATGAGCTAAATGCCCAGTTAAGCCCTAAATGGGGCATTAAGGATCTCATAAATTTTTTGACCCTCTTTTGCTTCAAACTTGTATTTTTTTAAAATTAAAAGTAACTTTTTATAAAGGTTTATAAAATTTGTTTAACTTTTTAGTAACTTACAAATATTGAAATGTTAGTTTGTTTTATTCGTTACTAAAAGTTTATAAAGTTCTCGGGGACTAAAAGTTAAAAAATCTTTTTCGTTAACACGAATATAAACGATCGTATGGTCGTATATTATAAGTTTTTTTTCTATATATTTTTAATTACTTGTTCAACGTTTCTTTTTAATAACTTACAAATTTTAAAACGTTAATTTTTTAAATTCGCAACTAAAAGTTTATTTCAATTTAATAATAAAACGTTAAATTCTATAAGTTGTGTCGTCGAAGTATATAAAACTATAAAAAAAAAGTATACTAAAAAATGAAAGTAATATTATTATTATTATTAAACTTATTATTATTATTATTAAACTTATTATTTATTACTAATATTATTATTACAAAGCCAAATGTGGCATTACTGAGGAGCATAATTCTAAATGGCCCATTAAGTTTCTAAATGCCCCACTAAAAAGCCAAATGTGGCATTACTGAGGAGCATAATTCTGCTTTATGCTCTTAATTGGCCACTAAGGTTCACAATAATGCTTAATTAAGGCCTTAATCCTGCACTAAGATTTTTACATTTTCAACATTTTATATTATTTAGATGTATATAAACATATATAAACTTAGGGGTAAAGTTCATGTAAGAACCATTATCTATTGTAAGAACTTAAGAACCAACTTAAATGAGGGATAATTAAGTAATTTTGTCCTTTCTTTTTAATTCACCCACTACATTTATGGTAAAGATATCTTGTTTTCTATTGTACAAACTTGTAAGAACCAAGGGAAATTATTTCAAATAAAGTTTTTTGCATAATTTGATATTCTTTTTAAATTTAAATTCACGTATATCCACCCATATCCAACCGATGACTTTAAAAAAAAAAATTTGTTTTTTTTTTTTGCATGTCCGACTATGTTGCATATATGCAACATATAAAACATACAAGGGGCCTTAACTCTCCACTAAGGGGCCTTAACTCCCCACTAGTGGGCCATAACTCCCTAGTAATGAGGTTAGCTTAATTGCCCATTAAGGCCTTAATGGCCCATTAAGCTTCTAAACGCCCCACTAAAAAGCCAAATGTGGCATTACTGAGGAGCATGATGCTGCTTTATGCTCTTAATTGGCCACTAAGGTTGACAGTAATGCTTCATTAAGGCCTTAATCTTGCATTAAGATTTTTATATTTTCAACATTTTATATTATTTAGATGTATATAAACATATATAAACTTAGATATATTTTAGTATACGTACACACACATATATAGGTACACATATTCATATAAAAATAATTATACATACATATATATACATATATAGATACACATATTCACTCCATGCAAATGCAAGTGTTTATGGGTATCTCGTCCAATACAATGAATTCGGAACTTATAATAAGTTTAATAATAATAATACTAATAATAAAAAGTTTAATAATAATAGTAATAATAATAATAATAAATAATAGTTATAAGTTTCAAATTCAGTGTATTGGGCGAGATACACAGAACTAGTTGCATTTGCAAGAAGTTAACATGTGTACCTATATATGTATATATATATATATATATATGTATGTATGTATAATTATTTTTGACATGAACATGTGTACCTATATATGTGTGTGTACGTATACTAAAATGTATATGAGTTTATATATGTTTATATACATCTAAATACTATAAAATGTTAAAAATGTAAATCCTTAAGGCAGGGTTAAGGCCTTAATGCAGCATTATTGTCAAACGTAATGGCCCATTAAGCCCTTAATGCATCATTATGTTCCACTGTAATGCCAAGTTTAGCTTTTTAATGGGGCATTTAGAAACTTAACGACCCACTAAGGCCTTAATGGGGCATTTAGCTTTTAAATGGGCATTTATTATTATTATTATTATTATTATTATTATTATTATTATTATTATAATTATAATTATAATTATTATCATTATTATTATAATTATAATTATAATTATAATTATTATTATTAGTAAACTTATTATTATTATTATTTATTATTATTATTATTATTATTATTATAAACTTATAATTATTATTATTTATTATTATTATTAAACTTAGTGTCAAACTTAATGGCCATTAAGCCCATAATGCATCATTGAGCTCCAGTGTAGTGCCAGGTTTAGCTTTTTAATGAGGTATTTAGAAACTTAATTGCTCATTAAGGCCTTAATAGGACATTTAGCTTTTTAATGAGACATTTATTATTATTATTATATTATTATTATTATTATTATTAGTAAACTTATTATTATTATTAATATTAAAATTATTATTATTATTATAAAAATTATTATAATTATTATTTTTAGTAAACTTATTATTATTATTAAAATTGTTATTATTATTATTATTATTATTATTATTATTATTATTATTATTAATCTTATTATAAGACCATAATGCCTCATTAAGGTCTTAATGTCCCATTAATGTCACATCCACTTTATTCCCTGGTCTGTTGTCAAGTCAATACCTTAATGATTGGAGAGAATAAATTTTAAGCTTAATGCCCCATTAAGCCCTTAATGGGGCATTAAGCCTCAATAATTGACACTGGGGATCTGTGCAAATGATTGGAGGGAATAAAGTTTAAGCTTAATGCCCTATTAAGCCCTTAATGGGGCATTAAACCCGGTGTCTCTAGCAAAAAAATGAGGTGTCTAAAGAAAGGGGCTTTTTTTATTGACTACATTTATATGAATGGTTTTTTAATTAAAATAAAATAATTATATAATAGTTAGAGATGCGTTATGTGGCTTTATGAATACACCACTTTCACTCATTAAACCTCTTACTAATTAGGATAACACGTGTCGCAATTCACCCAACGCAAAAACTCTATAATTACATATAACTTAAATTAAATACTGAATAGCAGAATGGTTCTTTTTAGTATCAATTTTTCTCATCAAAATACCATCAATTTTATATTTTTACCTCCTAAGATTTTAAACCGGGTTACTTTTTTAATGAATTATTGGATGAGTAATCACGGTACCCCACACTTTGAAAAGTTATGGCAATGATTTATTATTTATAAACCTCGTTAAAGCACATTTTTTCCGTTTAACACACCCAACAAATTCCGGGTTTTCCGATCGGATATCCGCCCAAATCGATCGGAGACTTTTTCCGGCCATCTTTTCTCCCACTCGCCCGGTGAACCCACGCAATGAAGAAGTTCTCTCATTCACATCAAATTCTATCATATTTCATTCTCGCCGTTATAGTGTCGGCGGATCCGTCTCTAGGGATTCGGTTTCCTAATCCGATCTCTCAAGCCAGCGGAAATCCGCCGGATCAGTTTCTCAGAACAGCGGTTTTTTCTCTCGGAAGCTTCTGGAGGGCGGAATCCGTGTTCGGTTGCTTGGACGGAGTTGTGAGGACCACCGTTGGTTACGGCGGCGGATCGAAATCGAATCCTGAGTACCGAAGCTTGGGCGATCACGCCGAATCCGTACAGGTATGTGCCTATTGTAATCATATTTTCGATCTGGATCTGTAGTTGCATTTCGCGTTAATTTCAAATTCAATTTTAGATCTCTATGAAGATTAGTCATATTGATAATTGGAACATTTTGATGTGCAATCAGTATTATTATAGTGCCTGTAAACTTATTTATAGTTTATTAGGTGAACAGTTATTTGAAAGTTAACATTAGGACAAAGAAATGCTACCCTCTGTTTACTTGGAAAACTTAAAATAGGTTGGATTTAGGTTTGATAGATTTGTTATTAACTGAAAAAGTCTAGATAATCTATAGTTGTCAATTAGGTGCTCCGTCCAGATTCCGGGCAAATCCTGTAAATTTCGGTGAAATTATGTGGCCAAACTGTTCTAAAACATTCAAAAACAGCCTGGAACCAACTTAAAACAGGCTAAATTAGCTCTAAAAAGTCTAAAACATGTCTCAAACCCGTAAATATGGTATGTTTATGCTAGGGCCTGGCTTATCTCGGGCTGTTGCTTTTAAGCGCCTAGTCCCAAGGCTCACTTTTTGCGACTTGAGCCTATGAAAACTATGGTTTACTCTCTTTTCATGGATATTGTGCATCTCCTGATCTAATCTTTGTTATAAATTCCAAGATTATTGCATGTTTTGATGGTATAATTGATGAATATGCCTTTAGTTTGAATCTAAGAAATGGTGAAGTGTTTGGGGACATGTTTGAGCTCCTCACATAGAGTCATCATCGCTTAATTTATTGGGTTGCTCAAGGTACAAAGAGTCAATATAGTTCAAAGTTGTTTCAGGGAAGAAATTGTAAATTTGAGATTGTACTAAACTAGAGAATAAGAAAAACTAGTATCAGTTGATACAGAAAAGTGAACATGAGTATTTATATTTATACAGGTAATTTAGTCAAGAACAAGGCACCATTTCCTCTATTACTTCTATTTCTATAAAGATCGATGTGGTAAGTAGTAAGGATGATGTTGGACTATTGATATGTAGTCAGGACGAGGCTGGTAGGCTATGTGAATCATGTAATGTCCCAGACAGGCTCGGCTGGGCTCCTCATATAGTTGTATTAGGTCCACAGCTGAAAAGCTTGAAGCATGTTAGGCTTTGGTTCGCTAAACCTTTTAATGTACTTGCTCGTCTTCTTACACTCCGAATTGTAAATAGGCAGTCAGTGATGTGTGCTAGCGTACTTTAGCTTCATGTGATAGCATAGTGTTTTGCTGAATGTCACTTTCTGAACTAATGGTACTTTATATGTTACAACTTCAATTGTTTTATATTTGATGGCGATGCTATAAAATTTGACAGTTCAATAAATTTTTAAAAGAGAATTTGCATCATGGTCGTCCATGAACTCTCTGCAGATTGAATATGATCCTCGGGTGATTAATTTCAGGCAACTTTTGGAAATCTTCTGGTCTAGCCACGACTCTAGGCAAGTATTTGGCCAAGGTCCTGATGTCGGCAACCAATACAGGTGGAATATTGTCTTTTCTATTTCTTTACATTTTTCCATGTTTACATCTTTCTTCCGTTAAATTCCACGCTTAGTGCAAGTATTTTTTGGTTCAACAGGTCTATTATTTTTGTCAATGGAACTGAGGAGTCCAGATTGGCTGCCGTGAGCAAAGAAAGAGAGCAAACTAAGTCAAGGAGTAGCATTGTAACAACCCAAGTTCAACAGCTTGGAACCTTTTATCCTGCAGAGCCTGAGCACCAGGTTCGTTTTTATGATTCAGTTGTCCCAGAAGTTTCAATACCAGGGTTTCTTTAACAAGAATATAATGTCAGTTACTTTGATATCAAGAACAGTATAAGCATAGCCTTGTTCCTTCCCTACTATCTTCTATAGTCTATAAAAATATCATATACCCAAAGAGTAAATTAAGAGACATATTATACTATGTTCCTCCCTTAAGAAAGCCCTCGCTTTTAAGCACCTTGCGCCTTTGACAACTATGATACAAGTACATTTGTCGATTTGTGTTTCGTAATGTAGAAAGCACTAAATTTAGGATGTACTAACCCTGGCCCTTAGGGCTATGGCTAACAACCAACTTTTGAATAAATAAAAATAAAGATAATGATATATAACCGTAGACCACACCCACATGAAATTGCTTTCTTAAACACCAACCACCTGAAGATAGTTATGGTTAAATTAGTAATTATCAATGGAAATTTGGATTCTTAACCACCAATCACCAGCCGGTTGCCCGGTTGTTACCCATATCCTTAGGGGCTATCGTTAGATTTTCCTTAAATTGATTATAGTTTTACTATAAATGTGCTGGAGTAGTAATAAATTAATAAAATACATGAGTTGCTGATAAATGGAACTTTGTATCATCGACATCAGACACTCATACGTTGTTTATTCAATTTTCATGTATTACGTAAAATATGTAAATTTTTACAGTAGCACTACACGAATCTGATCGAAATATATATAAATGAAATAAGCATGTTCATAATTGCTGCAAACAGATGTAGATATCATCACATATGATCTGTATCCAATCTGTTTAGAGAACTAGAGTTGGTATATAAGTGTTGTATGCATTAGGTGGTGAAATAATTAATGTGAAAGAATGTATATGGTATGTACCAAAAAATATCAATTTGTAAATTATATAAATTAAAATATATATTTTAGCATAAATTATGTGTACTCGCATCGTTTTAGAACAAGAAATTTTTCAACACCAAAAAGTGAAAATAACTTAACATGTTAGAAAAATATAAAATACTTCTTGCATACATGCATCATATTTAAAAATTGGAACCTGCAAATCTTTTTAAGCATTTGTTTTTATATTATGATAATCTATAATCTATATGCATCTTGATCTTCTCATATAAGACTGCCCTGATGGTTTCGAAACAGTATCTAGGCCTTAAGGCAACCTACTGACTTGAATATGATGCTTTGAAATGTGCAGAAGTTTGAGCTAAAACGAAACCCGTTCCTTCTTCAGTTAATTGGTAACTTGGCGGAAGAAGAACTGGAAAAATCAAGCTTGGCAGCAAAGCTGAACGGGTATGCAGCCGAGTTGTGTCCACCAAGAATTCAAACCCGGATCGATGGGAAGGTCAATGAAATTATAAGAAAAGGGTGGCCTATTCTACAAGACGTGTAGGTTTTTCTAAAGAGTCGCTTGTATCGGTAATTTTCGGGTTAATATTTTGTGGATTTTGAGTACTTTTAGTAACTATTTAGGGCTCTCATCACTCTGTATCTCTATTTCAAGAACAGTTACAACATTGACAAATCTGTAATGTTTACTAAATGAGAGCCAAACACTTTTTGATCATGATTTCTGATTGATGATTGAGACCCCCATCTTAGGGAAGAGTAAACCTCTATTTTAGTCCTTGAGGTTTGTTATTTTAATCCATTTTAGCCCAAACGTTTTAAAATATCCAATTTGATCCCTCACATTTCGTTTTATAATCAATTTTAGTCCAATTATTAATTTTCTTTTAATAATATCTTAGTTTAAATTTGTTGACCCAACTTAAGGGTATAATTGTCCAATTATTAATTTCTTTTTCAAATAATCTCCTATATATATTTAAAAAGCCATTTTTGCATATTTTATGGGTATATGGATGGAAACCATGTTTTCTTATTAACTGTTTTTTATATATTTATGTTGTTTTTGCTGTTTTTTTAAATATATTGTATGGATATATGAATGCGGTAGTTTATACGTATGCTATTTGTTACCATTGTTACTATGAAAGTGGGTTGCATTACTGCAGTAGCTTATAAATGGGTGTGAAGAACACAAGTATTTAGGTGACAACAAGTTATATGTATGCTATTTGAATGAATATTTCATTTAAATATATTTAAATGAATATTTCATTGAATTTAAATAGGCAAATTCTATACTCACACCCCTTAATTCTATTTTAACACCCTTTTACGACCCCGTAAATGTATTTACGCCCCCGTATAGCTAAAAGACAAATTTTCTGACAGTTGACCAGTCAAATGTAGGAAATTCTAAATTTACACCCCTTTACGGCCCCGTAAATACATTTACACCCCCGTAAAAGGCTAAAAAGGCCCAGGTTCGGTTTTTATGGCCCATTTAAGTTATTTTAGGCCCAGTAATTTTTTTAAGTTTAATTTTTTTTAATAATTTTTTACATATAAACCCTTATAAGTTTATTTTTTTTAAATAACCTTTTGAATGAAACAATATTTGCCACAAATTATTTTTTCAAAAATTAATGAAAATTATTAAGTTTATAATTTTTTTTTCTTATAAGTTTAAAACATAAATTTTAAAATTATTAAAAAATAAAAAACGATTGAATTATTGTATAAAATCTTAAGGTTTGTTGAAAATAACTCTTATAAGTTAATATATTGTTAAAAAAATATAAAAAAAATAAAAAATTTTGGAAAATTTTCTAAAATCATTGATTCTGGGTGGATAAAGTCATAAGAATGACACAATATTTGCCATAAATTTTTTTCCCCAAAAATTACCTAAAATTCAATAACTGTTGAATTATTGCACCAAAACTTAATATTTCTTGCGAAGATTACAAACGTTGCGCTAACATCTCACGAGTCAAGCTCAAATTTGCACAACTCAATAAGTTTCCCATTGAAAAGACGGCAACGGTTGAAACGCATTTTGCAGAACTTTAAATTTTTACGACCCCGTAAATATTGTTACACCCCCGTAATACAATCAAATCAGTCAGGAAATCTCTGAATTTTCTCGAAAATAGCGTTTTACGACCCCGTAAATTAATTTACGACCCCGTAAAAAATTTACGACCCCGTAAAGGGGTGTAAAAAAAAAGGAGGTGTGAGTATAGGAGGACCCTTTAAATATATTTGAATGAAGAGTACTCTTAAATGAATATTATAAAGGGGTGTGCAGATGATATCTTTTTGAGTTTTTTTGTTTGGTTCCTTTTGTGCATGTTACCATTTAAAAACAAGTCAAAATGGCAATTGCAAATATATATTAGCAGATTATTTTAAAAAGAAATTATTAATTGGACAATTATACCCTTAAGTTGGGTCAACAAAGTCAAATTAAGATATTATTTTAAAAGAAAATTAATAATTGGACTAAAATTTATTATAAAACGAAATGTGACGGACCAAATTGGATATTTTAACACGTTTGGACTAAAATAGATTAAAGTGACAAACCTCAAGAACTAAAATAGAGGTTTACTCCTTAGGGAATGATACGTGTTTAATTTATAGAGTAAATTACGGCAATGGCCCCCAAGGTTTGGACGGATTTCACCTGTCTTTTAAGCTAAAATATTACAGCTATGGTCTGTTTGCTAGATCGTAACACCCAGCATGGATGTCCTTTAGATTATAGTTAATTTTTTTTTAATGATGATTCTATGCCTGTATTTAAAATACAAAAGTAAAGAAAATATGGAATTAGGCTATGTGTAGTGACGTTATATGGGCCACATGGCGCCTCATAGTGCTTGGAACACCTCCCCAGACGCTATGTGTGAAAGTTCCTCCTTGGCCGTTTTCTATGTAGCCCTCCATGAAAACTTAAACAACTAATCAAATCTGACATATGTTTTTTAGAAGAATTTTTTTTTTTTTTTATCAATCCATGATCCAAATTTCATTTAACAAGAACGGTTACAACTCAACATGAAGTACAAGGGAGGCGGGTAACAAGCTGCGCCGCTAGCCCTTTCTGAAGATTAAAAATAATAATAACAATTGTGTAATAACGAGAGAGGTTTTATGACTATACAAATATACAATCTTTTGTCATGGAGCCCCTTGATGACGTGGTTGTTACATAGCGAATTATGTCTTTTTAAGGGACGTAATACCCTTTTATTCTCAAACAACGTTACCAAATCATCCACACCCATCCGATTGTTAATAGCGTATAATGTCTTTTTAAGAGATATAATACCCTTTTATTCTCAAATAAAGTTAACAAATCACCAAGACCATCCCACCTCCTTCTCCGACTATAAAACCGGCCCCCACCCGTATCTTCTCGATCATGTTTCCTATTGCCTACAACAATTTTTGGCAACCACCATTCAACTCGGGTCATTCTGGTAACCTTCGTTCAACCGTCAAACAATTGAACCCAAAATTTATTAATTAAAAAATATAATACCAAATTGGATAAGAACCATTTACAATTTACAAAATTTAATACCATTTACCTGCAAATAGAAAGAAAAATATGGAAATGAAAATCAGGGAAGACAAGCATTACTTACATCTGTCAATTTTAGATTATTAATTTAATTAGTTGAACATATATATTCTATTTACTATATGAGAAACCTATGTATTTATTATATGGATTGAGTAAATGCAATATATTATAAATAAGGAAAATTGAATTTTAATAATATCAGTTTTAAGCTGTTGGTGGAAAATAATATGAATTTCAAAAATAGCATAGAATAATATCAATTATTAAGGGGGGTGTTAATAATAGAATGTCGTTACTAAATTCATAACGCTGTTAAAATCTGTCCAACGTGGACAATGACGTGGCATAGTAGAAAACATATTTATTTACATTTACCTCTTTTTTTAACCTTAAAGCCTTATTTACTCAAACCCTAACCCCAATTAACCCCCATTTCCCTCACCTGCGTTCCTCCGATCACCCTGCTCATCCCTAAATCCCAAATCGAAATCGACAAACTGGCTAAGATATGAGTTCGAAGGTGATTGTGAAAATTTGGCATCAAGGAAAGTTCATAACGAGGTCAAAATGGGAGTATGTAGGTGGTGGAACAGTTACATTTCAACTTGAGATCGACAAATTTTCTTGGAACCAGCTTGCTAACTATGTGATGGAATTCGGTCAGTATCCTAGTCTAAATTTTCGAATGTACTATCTTATTCCTGGAAAATCATTTGAAGTTGGGCTTGTTGAGTTGAAAAATGACAAGGATGTGGAACAAATGCTTGAACAATTGGGTGAAGAAGATCTGAGGTACATGTGTTGTTTGTATGTGGAGTTGAAAAAACATCCAAGCAAGGCTGCCATATTTCAAAAGAAAAGCAGTTGTATCACAGCTCCTGTTCAAGCCCAAACCAGCTATGTGCCAGGCCCAATTAAAGCCCAACCCACAACTCCGGCAGCCCACACCACCACCCAACCCATAACTCCGGCAGCCCAAGTTAAACCATATACCACAACTGATATACATCAGGCTGACATAGTTGTCAATGATGTCAATGATACAGTTGATATCCAAGTAGATGAAGTTGAACCAGATCTGGTTGAGGGTGAATGCTCATCAGATGAATGTAAATCTGATAGATCTGAGAAGGATGAGGTGATTTGCTCAGAATCTGATACAGATGATGAAGAGTGGAAGTTGCATAGTGTTAACATAACTACAGTGAATAGGGAAGATGAGATAGTAAAGAAACAGTTGCTTGAGAAGTTGTGCCAACCTTTTGATGAAAAATTCAACTTACATCACCATAACCTTGTTTCAATGGCCATCACAAAAGACTACCAAAACCACTACCATCTAGACAACCAAAAAACAGTGGCAAGATACTAATACCAACTGCACCCTAAAGTTACTGATGCCAAACCCAAAAGACAAGGAAAACAAGAACAAAGATCACAAAATTCTTCATTGTGCAGGGGCCATTGAACTTCTTATGTTTCAGACATTTAATCTCCTCATGAAGCTTCATTTTTTCCACCTCCAAACCAGGATTCATCAGCTCGATTTCTTCATTCCTCAATTGTTCAAAACCTACATTGTCTCCACGCCCAATTGCATTATCAACCTTGTGACGCCCGGCCCCTTGCGGGCTGGCGCCACGTCGTCGGATTTACTCATCAACACGTGATTTAATCAGAGATTACAAAAACTGGGGAAAATTAAAACTTTTATTTATATACTCTGATGATTCTTACACAGCGGAAGCATAAACGTAACATACGATATATTAAACATAAGGTAAACTAAACGTAAGATAAGATATTCCAGCAACCAACGTCTTCACCGTCTCCTCCTAGAGCGTGACCAAAGCTTGACCCATAGGTGCGTCAGAACCTAGCATACATACTTTTAAAAAGTCAGCTTAAGCTGGTGAGTTCTACCGTTTAGTTCGAGGACCGTTTTAGGTGTTTACCTGATTTTCACAACACACATTTATAAATCACATATAAATTCTAGCACGTATTTATTATGATAATATATCTTATTATCTTACCCATGACCCTAGGCTAAACTTCTAGGTCACTATATTTATCTGACCTTTTTATTATGAGCAGACCTGCCACTGCATTCTCTAGGGCACCCCCATTGGAGAAGCAGCGCCGTCCGTACACGGTACTCTAGGGCACCCCCATTGGAGCAGCAGCGACTCCTCATTCTTACCAGTAACCCTAGGCTTATCATCTGGGTTACCGACTCTTCCTATGAGAAAACCTGACACTACAGTCTCTAGGGCACCCCCATTGGAGAAGCAGCGCCGTCCGTACACGGTACTCTAGGGCACCCCCATTGGAGCAACAGCGATTCCTCAACTTTATCCACCAACTTTATACTTAACTATATTAGGCCATTTTCTCGTCTTAATGACTTAATTACCGATCACGTATACTATCCACCCCTAGTTAAATAACCAGATGCTTTAGGTTTGTTATTAAACAGTGATAATGCATTCATATACTGCAACAAATGGACATCCCCCAATTTACCGTTAGTGTATGTATACAGGATGTACCAGCGGCGTATCCTCCACACTTTCAATATACCAGGTAACTTATACTACTATGTATATATATAGGATGTACCAGCGGCGTATCCACCACATATTAGTATAAGCAAATGCATCACCTGTTCTCATATAATCATACATACTCACTAAACGTTTACTAACAACCCCCTAGTCACTTGGCCACCTAATTTCAAGCAAGTATATACACATCACATTATAATCAACATAATTGCATAACACATATAAGCAATTCAACAACAATTTCATCATATAACACGTATATATCAAGTCACAATTATCTTGAATATATGTTCACAAGTATTGTATGTATACTAGCCCGAAAACATTTAAAATATTTAAAACATTTAAAAGTGGGCTCATAGAACTCACCTGATATCTTTAATCAGTTATTCAGACAGAACCTCCGTTATGGTCCACGATTAACCTAATCGCGTATCGGATTGCATTAATGCAAAGTTATTATAAATAATACCTACATTTATTTATATCTTATTATCCTAATAATACTTTAGGGTTTATTTCTTTTAAGGTCAAAATGACCAAAATGCCCTTATAGGCATTATAACCTCTTTATTGATAATATGAAGACGCTCATTCCTATAAGTAGACACTCACTCCGGGATCGCCCAGTGTTGGGGTGCCATTGCCCAGATGAGATGGCGACACCCCCGCTTTTGCCAGAAACCCCAGTGTACAGGTGTCTACCCTTCCGGTCCGCACGAACTTCTAATATCCGATTAACTCGGTATCTTTAATACTTTATCATTTATTCATTTTAAACCCATATATACTTAATATACATATAAACATGTTATAAGACCAAAAGCCAAGTCCCCATACCCTCTGGATTATTTTAGATTAATTAATCATATTTAGAAACCCTAATTTCATGAATTTCTCGTTTTATTATCAAAACTCATTTTTAATTCAAACCAACTTAGGGTGTTATCCATTATAACATGTTATAATATCCTTTAAAAGATCTAAGCTTAATTCAACATCGTTTAGTCAATTTGGGCAGAGTAACGTTATGAAAACCCTAATTTTGACCCGTTAATAAAACCTTAACCAAACCTTTTCCAATTGTGAAATAAACTTAGGGCTTTCTTAAAACACATTAAATTAGGATTACCTACAAAAATTTAGACCCTAATTCCCACCCGATCACCCGATTTTGATAAAACAAGCTCAAGAACCCTAATTTTGCATCATTTCTAAAAAGCATACTTAGAGATTGAATTTGCAAAAACTGAAAGAGGTTATTGTTAATCATACCTAATAAGGGTTGACTGCAGAAATTCGGATCCAAAGCTTTCACCGTTTGAGAGAATTGCTTGTTTGAATATCTCGGCCAGAATAGGGTTTTTAGAGTGAAGATTTCGTGAATTGGTGAGGATCTAAGGCCGATATGGGGCTGTATTTATACCCATGAGTGGCGTCCAAGGTCCCTACGAGTGTCCATGGTGACTCAGCCTCAAAAACGACACGTTTGGATGGTCAATTTGGTCAAAACTTGGCCTGCAAGTCGAAAACGTCGAATCTGGTCGTAATTTGGGCGGAGGGTCGCGAGGGTTTTGCCCCTGGGTGTCGCGACCCGCGAGCTACTTTGCCAGTTTGGCAGTTTTGGTCCCTGGACTTCATATTTACATTTTAGCCCCCAAACTTCTACCAATTGTTATTTTAGGCTATAAAACACTTAAGGGTACATTTATAAAAGTTTCTAAGGTTCTAAATATGCCCGATGATATACGTATATATACGTTTTATATTTTTCAATTATTGACGCTTTTAGTCCCTTAACTTTTATTTTAAGCTATTTACCTTTGTATCTTTCGATGTAACTATTATTTTATGTTCCATAATCTTACTAAACATGATTTTAACATTCTCGAGGGTTCGGGTTATATATATTAATATATATACACATATATACATATATTTATTACATAGTTTACACTTTCTACCCTTTTACTTTTCCATTAACTACTAACACACGTATTCACATGTATATATCTATCAATTCACACATATATCATCATGTTATTTGTACCAACACATATCCATCTTATATTTTACTTTCTTTGCCGTTTAACTTATCCATTTATGCATTTTTCATCATTTTAGCTATAGAATACGTATTTCTAACACATGCAATCTATCTAATGCATAGTTTACCATATTTATCAATTAAACTCATGTAGTGATAATATAAACACGTATTTATCATGTACCTGTGAAATTTGGGGTGTTACAAACCTGGTCCTTCCACATGAAAAACCTATAATCGAAATTCTGCAAAAAAAAATGTCAATGGTAGAAACTGTATTACATAAAAGAACACATTTTTAACCTAATATTAACTCTCCGGCCACAATGGACATCCATAGAAATGAGCTCCTCTTCTCGGACTACGAAATCCCGCAACCCTCTTAATCGCAGCCATATCGTGGTAGCACAGCAAGTTTCCCTGAAGATCAAACCTCATGATGTTCGGATTGCGGTTGGAAGCCATCATCTTGGTGGAGATTGAGGTCTGATTTGGTGGAACGGAGGGGGGAGATAAAATTAGGGTTTGGTTTGGGAAGAAAATTGGGGAAGATTATACCCGTTTATATTTGGGACGAATGATTCCATGTCACTCTGTTTTTATGCCACGTCATTGTCCACGTTGGACAAATTTTAACAGCGTTATGAATTTAGTAACGACATTCTATTATTAACACCCCCCTTAATAATTGATATTATTCTATGCTATTTTTGAAATTCATATTATTTTCCACCAATAACTTAATACTGATATTATTAAATCCAATTTTCCTATAAATAATAATAATAATAGTTTCTACGAGGATTTGTATATTAAATGTCATCAGTTGTATGTGAAATTAGAAATAATTAATTTAGAAATTATAAATTATAAATAATGAAAAACAAAGATTTAAGAATTATAAAATTATATTTTAAGATAAGATATAACTGAAATTTTCTTATGATTTATTAAGTTTTAGTAAATTATTAGAATAAGAAATATTTTTGATATTTAGTTATGTAATTTAGTTATTTAAAATCATTAACCAATGATCTCTAGCTCATCGCCTAAGGTGAAGTATCCAAATACATTAAAAGTGGGTAGGAGATCTTGGGTTTAAAGTCTCACATGTGACAAAAAAAAAATAAACGGGGGTCCAGATTGAGCCAACGAGTTTTCTTACTTATGGTGAGTTTCCTCCTGACGGGGAATGAAAATGATGGGGTGGGTGGGTAATGCCCCTGTCAGGGATCCAAATTTGCCATTAAAAAAATTATTTACAATCATTAGTATATAATAGAAGAATGATTGGTATTAATAGGAGAGATGTCACCGAACCCAAGACACCCCACTTCTAATTTCTTTGGGTACTTCATCTTAGCCAATTGAACTAAGGATCAATGGTTAGGGCATGTGGTATACATGGTGTGATGGTGTGGTGTTATCATGCCACGTAAGCGATGACTGGATAACATCATTTGATAACACCGGATGTGGTATACATGGTGTGATGTGGTGTGTGATGTTGAGTTGTTTTTTTAATTAGTTTAAACAATTTTTTTAAAAAAATAATAAATGTCATTATGTAATTGGATGAAAACCCTTACCTTTCTTCCCTCCACTCTCCTCCACGCCGTTAAAAACTCCACGGGAATGGATCACACCAAGCTTCAACACCACAGGGGGGTGGTTATCACGTCGTGAAGGAGGCGTGATACCCTCACAACGCGACTTCCACGCACCCATACCGGGTGCTCTTAATGATTTTAAATAATTAAATTACATAACTAAATATCAAAGATACATATTTTCTTATTCAAATAATTTACTAAAACTTAATAAATCATAAAAAGATTTTAGTTCTATCTTATCTTAAAGTATAATTTTATAATTCTTAAATCTTTGTTTTTTATTATTTATAATTTTTAAATATTAAATTGGGTTCTAGATTGGGTCAGGGGGTTTTCTCACTTATGGTGAGTTCTCTCCTGATGGGAATGAAAATGATCGGGTGGGTGGGTAATGCCCCCGTCATTGATCCAAAATTGCCGTTAAAAAATTATTTACAATCATTAGTAAATAATAGAAGAATGATTGGTATTTAATAGGAGAGATGTCGCACGCAGGGTTTGGCCGCAATTTTTCACGTGGTTATGGCGAATGAGACCACCAAATTGACTCCACCAGATCTGATATCATGTGGTGATGAGGAAGAAGGAGTTTCGATGTGGCGACAATTTTTTAATAGTGGTGGCTAAATACGAAGGCAATGAGAGTGGTTACTGAAGAGCTTGATGGCAACAATGAGAATGGTGGTTGAGGTACTTGATCAGTGACAAGGATAATATTGGTTTGGTTAGGGGGGGGGGGGGAGGGGGGTTGTAGCAATAGAATCAGGGATGTGTAGGGTTCGTTAATAATCAATTCACGTCCATTTAACATATCCTTTTAACGCACAACCATGCTAGGGGTCAAAGATATTACGTTTTGGCAAACCTTGAGATCATAACCGTTTGTTTGGAACTTAAATGCCTATAGTGAAATCCGTTAACACCTTAGAGATTGTTACCGTAATTTGCTCTTTAATTTATGCATGACATGCTATTGTTAGAGATACCAACTGTTACAGAGACGAACTAAAATGCTATAGTAGATAATAGACAAAACTGTGGAAAACGTCATTTACGTTTATATAAAGTTTCAGGTTTCATCTTTTATGTTTATAAAAAGCGTCATAATCATCATTTATGTTTAGTATTGTAACGAATTGCGTCATTTACACTAACAGAAGGGTATAATCCTAATATATTATAAGTAGAATGGTTACTTGGCAAATGTATCAAAGTTGAAGACTTATAGTTCGTTGAAAGTTTTAAATGTGTATTTAGGGTGGGGGGAGTGGGTCGGCAAAACCCACTCGGCAAACCCCATTTCTTCGGCAAAAAAATCGGCGACCACTCCCCTTGTTTCGGTGGCTACTACCTTGCTGATGGTATATACCCCACTTGGTCTATTTTTCTAAAGGCGTATACACATCCATATGTAATCAAGGAGAAGAAGATGAAAAAGATACAAGAGGGTGCAAGGAAAGACGTCGAAATAGCGTTTCGTAGGTTAAAAGCTAAGTGGGCGATAATTGATCGTAAAGCACGCCCAATGGATACAGATTTGATGGAGAATATCATGTACGCTTGCATGATACTTCATAACATGACGCTGAAAGACGAGGGTGTGGCTATATCACCGGTACACATTCCTGATCCTCCCGTGGAACCAGTCGTCGATGAGAATGTGTATCTGGAGATACGGGATAGCGAGGTACACACTATGCTACGATTTGATATTACGGAACACATCGCCGAAAACATGGATGTCATACTAACGGAAGAAGAGCTAAACGCAAATCCTACAACCTAGATTGGTGTTTGTTTATTTATTTTTTTTAGAAATTTGTACTCTTTTTTTTTATTGTATTGAATGTTTTATTTTTATGTTGTATTGAATTTTTTATTTTTATGTTAATGTTTTAGTTTTAGAAAAAAAGTTAATTAAAAAAGATAAAAAAAATATATATATATATAATAAAAGTTTGCGTAACCATTTCTCAACCACTCCTACCACCAAAATAAACTATTCTACAAACTTATTCTCTCTCCTCACTATTGGTTGGTTTTTTTTGCCTAAACACCCCATTCTATAACCACTCCCCCCACCCTTAGGTTATTTTATTAGTATTATTTTCTTGTTACCCAAGTTAGAGTTTAAGTCAAATTAAGAGTCCAATGGAGTCTATAAATACATAGTTTGTAAACCCCACATATAATAATTCAAGTGTAGTTTTCCTTTCAAGCATAATACGTAAATTTTTGTTGTGTTTAATCTATTGATCTCACAATCATATATTCATCATATATCAATTGTCTTATGTTAAATATTTTAGTTATTTTTTTCTAATTATAATTTTACCCTTAGCTTTAAAGGACCAAATAGGGAAGATGTCCTAGGGTTTCAAATGAACCTTTCAGTTAGACCCAATTAAGAATTAATTTGTATCTATTATCTTCACACACATAACTTTACCCCAAATCACTAAATACTCACAATATTGCATATATGTTACTATTATATGTGTAACACCCCAAAACCTGTTTTGAATTTAAACGTATTATTTTATGAATTGTGGGGTTATTTGGTGAAGTATATTTTAAGTGATGGTTAATATAAATTAATCAATGTTTTTTTTATTAGTTACTTAAGTGCAAGTAACTAGTAGATATGTCATGGAAGATGAGGGTGTTATATGTAAAATATAAGATAGTGGTTAAAACTTAGCAAAATGAGTATTATAAAGGGGGGCAGTATGTAAATATGGGGTTAAAAGGAAAATTCTGAATTTCTCCCATGGAGAAATACGCAGAAGCAAATTTGGGAGGAGGAGGTTCTAGGGCTTTTCTTAGAACTCGAATTTGAGGCAAAATCTAGTGGATTTGGAGGTGGATTTCGAAGTCTAAGCTTGATTCTATTATCTATATGTGATTCCTTCTTCAAATCTTGTCTAAATCATCAAGTAAGTTCCTATTCATTGAGTTGTTAAAGATGAAGATGATGAATAAGTTGAATTAATGAATAAAACTAGTGGTATGAACCTTATATGGGTATAGAAATCACAAAATTTGCTATGCATGGTGTGTTTCAATAGAAACTTAGTAGAGGATGTAAATGGGGTAAAACCCCCATGTATGGTAAACGATTTTGATGATGTATGTGTGGCTTGGGTTTGATTAATTAAACCCTAAGTATGCACATAAATGAAGTAAAGATTGTTGATTTGGCATAATGTTGTGATTTGAAATGCTAGTAAGAAATGTTGGGATGGACTAGTATGTTAAACTTGTATGTGATAAACTAGGTGAATGTATGCACACAAGGTTTTTGTGAAAATGCCTAAGTGAGTTGTTGAGTTAGAAAGTAGGTGGTTTAAACTAAATTGATAGGTGGGGTAATACTTGACTATTATGGTTGGTTATATTATTAATTTCCAATCTAAATGATCAAGTAATATTATAGGTGAAGATGGCGAAGACACATGCTATCAAGGAATGCTAAATTGGAAGACTTGAGGTAACGTTTAAGTTGTTGTGCTAGGTTACAAGATAGATTACAAAGTGGTTTGACCACAAGCATGATCATAATTCAAATGGGATCATGAAAATTGTCTGTGTTGTATGTGAATGGGTGTATTATGACCCCCTTGGGTAAGAATGCACAAATGAAGTATGTTATACGTGAATAGGATAATATGACCCGCTTGGGTAAGAGTGCATAAATGAAGTATGCTGTATGTGAATAGGTGTATTATGATTCGTTTGGGTTAAGAGTGCATAAATGAAGTATGTTGTGTGCAAATATTTATAATATGACCCGTTGAGGTAAGATAGTAAAGAATGACCCGGTTGGGTAGAATTATAGCGAAAGACCCGTTTGGGTAAGATAGTAAAGAATGACCCGGTTGGGTAGAATTATAGCGAAAGACCCGTTTAGGTAAGATAGTAAAGAATGACCCGGTTGGGTAGATTTATAATGAATGTCCTGTTTGGATAAGATAGTAAAGAATGACCCGGTTGGGTAGAATTATAGCGAAAGACCCGTTTGGGTAAGATAGTAAAGAATGACCCGGTTGGGTAGAATTATAGCGAAAGACCCGTTTGGGTAAGATAGTAAAGAATGACCCGGTTGGGTAGATTTATAATGAATGGCCTGTTTGGATAAGATAGTAAAGAATGACCCGGTTGAGTAGAATTATAGCGAAAGACCCGTTTGGGTAGATTTATAATGAATGACCTGTTTGGGTAAGATAGTAATGAATGACCCGTTTGGGTAAGATTGTAATGAATGACCCGTTTGGGTAAGACTGTAATGAATGACCCGTTTGGGTAAAGATTGTAAAGAATGCCCCGTTTGGGTAGAATTATAGCGAATGACCCGTTTGGGTAAGATTGTAATGAATGACCCGTTTGGGTAAGATTGTAATGAATGACCCGTTTGGGTAAGATAGTAATGAATGACCCGGTTGGGTAGAATTATAGTGAATGACCCGTTTGGGTAAGATGGTAATAAATGACCCAGTTGGGTAGAATCATAGTGAATGGCCTGTTTGGGTATAATAGTTAAAATGACCCGGTTGGGTAGGATGTATGAGCCAAAGTACGCTAATATAGTGTATGCTGAATGAACCTGTTTGGGTTAAGATGAATAGATCAAGGTGTGTTTAGTTAAGTGTGTAATTTGACCATTGAGAAAAAATGGATAAATCATAGTGTGATCACGTAAGTTGTGTAATGTGACCCGTTTGGGTGAAGATGGAATAACACCAATGTGTGTTATGCAAAGGGTGTATTATGACCCGTTTGGGTAAGATGGAATAGAACCTTATGCAAAGTGTGTATTATGACCCGTTTGGGTAAGAATGAAATTATAACTCTTATAATTCTAAGATGCGCACCTTTGGGTGAGCGCACATTTGGGTGAGAAGGGCGAGCCTAACTTAATCTTATGTTAGGGTAAAAAGATATGTGCAAAAGAATGTGTGGTAATCATATAGTGTAATGCTTAAATTACACCCATTATACAAGGTTATTGTATGATGGTAAATGGATAAATAATAGCTTGGGAATGGGGAAATGGACGGGAGGACGAGATATAAACAAGTGTGTCGTCTAACCGTCATAGGGGTGGTAACATATGAGGTGTTTAATTTCTTATAGTATAGCTATTATAATGATTACTATGAGTTTGTTGTCTTATTTGAGAAAGTATTAAGTTTGAGGATTAACCGTTTGGGCATTTCACCCAAACGGTAAGTTATGAATGATAAGAGATGTGAGATTGACCATTTTGGGAAGTGGAGATTTCTAACCAGGTTGGGTAAGAAAACAGATCTATGACCCAATAAATATGACATTCGGGTAAGACGGGAATCATATTGAATATGATTCCAAGTATACACCCCTTGGGGTGTAGGTAAGTTAATAGATTGCAATTATATGATACATTGCAATGGGTAATAGGCGGGAAACAAGGTAGGGGAGGAATGAATGATTACCTCGTTACTAGTGGGGGTAATGGGTTGGAATGACTTGTTATTCAAGACTTAGTGTAAATAGAAGTTGACGTTCATTTTATAGAATGATTTCATGTTGTATGGTATATATAGAAGCGATGGAAATGGAGATTTATGGGAGTATGGACGAAGAGGGCAGAATCTGTGATTCGTAGGCTACGAATCAGGGCAGCCTACGAATTGTGAAATCTGTCTTTTTATGGAAGCTTGGGGTGAAGGGGGCAGAATCTGTAATTCGTAGGCTACGAATCAGGGCAGCCTACGAATTATGAAGGCTGTCTTTTTATTGGGATGGTGAATTGTAGGCTACGAAATCAGGGTAGCCTACGAATTTTGCAATCTGTCCAAATTTTAAAAAAAATATATGTTTGTGCTGATTGGTTACCCCAATGCCATTAATACTAATACGTTACTAGTGTTAATGATAGGTAACAGGTAGGAAGGGTAAATGGGTCCGGATTGAGCATGCCGATGAAGAACCGAACACCAATGGGAAGTTTGTGGAGACGCATGTCGTTTCTACTTTCGTTTAGCTTAAAACTGTGTACTCTGATGTTTCCTTCCAAAGACGAATAACAAACGAACTAAGTGGGTGTTAATGCTTATTTTGGTCTAGTGTGGACCCGTTTATAAAGAAATTTTCTGGGTCATCTTTTATAAACTTAAACCTACTTAAAGAGGTGGTGGGATGTCACAATATGTGAGTTAACATATACTAATATAATATTTTATCACGGGTAAAGTTCAAATACAAACCATTTTTATTGTACAAACTTAAGAACTAATGTAAAAACCATTAAATTTCAATTGAATGAAGGTTATTTAGATAATAGTTGTGCTTCTTCTTCTTTTTCCTTCATGTCTATACATATGATGTCAACTTAACGATATAAAAAACAAAAAAGTAAACAAAAATCTTTTTTTTTTGTATGTCCTGAAACATATAATGTTGCATATATGCAACATGGTATGTTGCATATAAAACATATGAAACATACCATGTTGCATATATGCAACATTGTATAACATTGTATGTTTTATATGTTGCATACTTGCATATATGCTACATAGTCGGACATGCAAAAACAAAAAAAAAACAAAAAAAAAAACAAAAAAAAAAAAAACAAAAAAAGAAAACAAAAACAAAAAAGAACTTTTTTGAAATCAACGGATGGATATGAGTGAATATACGTGAAATTAAATTAAATAAATATCAAATTACCCAAAAAAACTTCATTTGATACAGTTTCATTTGGTTCTTACAAGTTTACAAGTTTGTACAATAGATAATGGTTCTTACATGAACTTACTCAAATAATCTTTATTTATATATAACAATACTAGGTTAGTAACCCGTTTACTACACAGGTTGAATGTAGATTCATAATATTAGCTAAATACTTAAAAAATATTAAGAAAATTGAAAATTATAAATCACATAATCCATTATAAAATATTAATTAATAATTTAATACATTAAAGATGACAAAATTTTGATTTTTTTCTTTAAAAAGACTCAAATTATTGAGTAATTTATCAAATGTACATTATGTTTGCCCATTTTTTTAAAATGAAAATTTAATTTTGATAAAATTGGTAATTAGTCTTAATTGGTAGTTTACTAAATTGATAATTGAATCTGGTTTTGACATGTGGCAGTGCTGATGTGGACACTTTAAAAAGAAGACATGTGGAAGACATTTTATTTCTTTATTAGGATTACTAGTTTAGTAACCCGTATAATACACGGGTTGAATATTAGATTCATAAGATGAGTTAAATTAAAAAAAAATCTGAGAGGTTTGAAAATCAATAATGGATCCAAACGAAGTAAAGAAAAAATCATGTTCGGGTCCCTCAAAATCATGGCATTTTTTCACAAAAGTTTTTGAACCCAAACAGACCTTGTTTAACTTGTTGGAGTATTTTTCATTAAATGAAAACTATTTGGAAAGTATTTTCATTAAATAAAAAGTTTTTTCCATACAATATATTTTTTCATTAAGTATTTGAAACTTATACAGTTGTAAGAGCATTCACGGTAGATTCCCTAAAAATTATGTGAGTGTAAATCTGTATAATTTAAGATTTGGTTGTGAGTGGTTGTGGGTAGAGGAGAGGGAAAAACTTTACAAAATCTGTATATTTGACAAAAAAAATGGTGATTTGCTAAAATTTGAGGATTGGAAGAGAGAGAAAAGGTAATGATAAAGGTATAAAAAGTATTATTTAATTATGGTTGTGAGTGGAAGAGAGAGAAAAAGCAATAATAAAATGATAAATTATAGGGATAGAGATAGAGAAGCTGATGTGAATATTTTGGTCCATAAATGAAAAGTAATTGAAAACTTATACAAATGTAAATTGAAGGAAAAATCGTACATAGACTATTTTTTTGGTCCATAAATATTTTGTCAGTGATCTGACGTTGTGTTAAATCATTATTCAATAGAAAATCGGAAAAATATTGTGATGTTGTTGAAAAGTTAACATGAATTTAAATCAATAACAATGTTAGATAAGGTTAAACTTAGTATCGAAGACCAACACATATTTTGTATATATAAAATAAGAAAATTAGGGGTAAAAAATTGCAAATAACCTAACCCGAAGGGTTGTGGTAATTACCAAACATAAATATACCAAAAATAAAAGATTTAATTGATTACGAATTTTAAATATTGGAGGTTATATGGAATGTATTTTAAAATTATACAATTGGAAAATATTTTAATTAAATGAAAAGTATTTGGAAAGTATTTTCATTAAATATTTTTTTTTAAATTGATTAAGGGATTGACAAGTGGATGTTGAGGTGGAGGATGATGTGGACACCCTTGTAAAGTGACATGTGGAAACCTTTTTATTGCTTTATTAGGATGTAGGATATATACATTTATATAAGTCTAGGATTATATATACATTTAAGTTAAATAATTGATTTGGTTAATTATGATCGGTAGTTAAAAAAAAATCTTATGAGAGTTTTGAACCATGACATCTAATTATAACTTTAAATAAAGCAATTTTTAACTAATTTTTTTATATAATCCTAGATTTACATAAATGTTTATAAATTAGATTATTCAACTCGTGCGTTATTCCATGAACTTTGGTGCCTTAAAGCTTTATTGTTATGTCAAATACATAGAAAATATGCATTGTATCCGATAAGGCTCAGACTTGCTGAAAATAATCATAAATTAACCATGACTACAAATTGGTATGCCTCACCAAGATGTGAATTATTTTAACTTTGTTAAAAAAGTAACTCATCATAGCTCCCTCTTATGCTTGCCAATTAAACGTATCATATCATACTAATGTAAGTAGAATAAGAAAAACAATTTGTAGACGACACGAAAGCAAACCCCCGTATGAACAAATTTGTAAACCAAATCAGTCCAATGTATCGAAAAGTAACACGCATAATTGTCTTTAGTATAAAAAAACGGGATAAATATGTGAAAGATGAGAGGCAAATGAAAGAGTTTTAAAAAACTGAAAGCCTGAAAGTGAACACATACACACAAATTCAATACCGCTATCAATGGTACAAGACACGATAGCATAAGACACATGTACATTAGGTAACCCCAAGACGGAGATATGTGGGTTTGGAGGCTTGGAAGGGATGATGTTTTCATTATGGGATCAATCCTTGAAAAGTTGATAAATAGGACCATGGGGGAGATATGTAGAGCATGAGATGAAATAGTTGGCTTCCTCTAAAGGGGAATGTTTTTAGTTGGCGTCAGTGGCGGAAGTAAAAATATATTTAACGAGGTCCACAATTTCTTAAAGGGGCACACACACATATAAAATCAATAAAAAATTTCCACTACGTGTATAAAATTGAGGTGGTGCATGGCCACCCCCTGTGCCCTTAAGGGTTTCGTCCTTGTTTAGCGCATATTACAGAGTCAAATTCCGACTCATCAGGCTCTTAACAAAAGATAGATTTACAGAAGGGGGGGGGGGGGGGGGTTGTGCGTAGTGTAGTAAAGGTGTTGAAACACCATAGCATGTTTTCGCTTCTTGTCGTATTACAACTCGATTGTGGAAACTTATCAGCAATTGGATGATATCTCTACCGATTTATATGTTCTCAACGAAGGATGTGGTGGACGTTAAGAAGTTGCCCTCTATTCCTCACAGACCAAAGAAGCTTGTGCAAGCTGGTTTTACGGTTGCTAAAAAAATAGAAACAACAAAGTCTCTCATGCCAAGAACTTAACTCTTGGTGAAGTTTTTACGGATGTCAAAGTTTATGCTTACCATTGAATTAAACACCGGTCAAAGAATTCAAATTTGGAGTGGGAGAAACGATAAGCTTTTAATATGTAATCGTTGTCTTGTTTTCTAATATTGTTTACTCTTTCTTCCTTTCTTCTAACGCCTTGCTAGTCGAGTTTTTCCGTGCTTAATAAAATTTCTAAAACCTTTTAGAAAAAGTAAAAAAAAAAATGATTATCACACACCCATAAAAAGATTTAGAAACTAACCTTAAATCCCACAACAACAAAACCCAAAGACAGTGAAATGGAGTTTGAAATTATCTTGATTTTGATGTGAAGAAATGATGACGTGTGATTGACTGTGGATTTCGTGATAACTTCAACTCTCTCTCTGTTTCAAAATTTAAAACCCCCCTTTTCTTTCTCCTCCAATTTCCCGATTCTCTACTCCCAAATTCTCTAGGGCATATGCACTTCACCCACCAACTCCAGAATCAAATCCCTCCTCAATCTATCTGTAACTCGTGTTCATTCGATTGAAATCAAGTCTGCTTTTTTATCCAAATCAACCAACTTGATTCGATTCTAGGGTTTCTGTAATTATGGTTGGTGAGCAGGAGACACCAAATGGTCATGTTTATGATTCGATTTGCAATATGGCGTGCAAAACTGAAGCAAACGACGATGATAGCGGTGGATTATTGGTCGATGGAAGTAGCGGTGGGACTTCTTCGGAAGGGGTAAGAACCTACAAGAGGAGAAAACTCAGAAAGTTGAGTAATTTGGATGAGATTACCAAGAGGGAATTCGATGATAAGGTACCAAAATAGTTTTGTTCATTTTCTTGATTTTAATTTTGTTTTTGTCTGTTGGAACAATTGGTTAAACTTGTTTGCTGATTGAATATATTTGTAAGATTTAGGGTTTAAAGATTTTGGACTTGCTAAATAATGTATATTCATTGTATAGACTAGGAGACCACAATATTTGAGGGTTATATAGCTTTTTCCTCTGTTCAAGAATTGAAAGCTCAACCTTTTGGAGTCACATTTAGAAACCTATATCATTTATGCTCAAAGCTCAATACATGTTTTTCTTTGTAATTCAGATTAGATAAACTCAGAAAGATGAGTAATTTAGATGAGATTACCAAGAGTGAATTCGATGATAAGTTACTAAAATGGTTTTCTTGATTAGAATTTGTTTTTGTCTCTTGGAACAGTTGGTTAAACTTGTTTGCTAATTGAATATATTTGCAGTGATTTAAGGGTCAAACTTTAAAGACTTGCTAAATAATATGTATATTCGTTGTATAGACCAGGAGACCACAATATTTGAGGGTTATATAGCTTTTTCCTCTGTTCAAGAATTGAAAGCTCAACCTTTTGGAGTCACATTTAGAAACCTATATCATTGATGTTATTCCGTCGAACTTTAGAAACGAAGAATACCATGCTCAAAGCTCAATACATGTTTTTCTTTGTAATTCAGATTAGATAAACTCAGAAAGATGAGTAATTTAGATGAGATTACCGAGAGTGAGTAATTTAGATGAGATTACCGAGAGTGAATTCGATGATAAGGTACTAAAATGGTTTTCTTGATTTGAATCTGTTTTTGTCTGTTGGAACAATTTGTTAAACATGTTTGCTAATTGAATATATTTGCAATGATTTAAGGTTCAAACTTTAAAGACTTGCTAAATAATGTATAGACCAGGAGACCACTATATTTGAGGGTTATATAGCTTTTGCCTCTGTTCAAGATTTGGAAGCTCAACCTTTTGGAGTCACATTTAGAAACCTATATCATTGATGTTATTTTGTCAAACCGTTAGAAACGAAGAATACCACATGTTTTTCTTTGTAATTCAGATTAGATGTAACTGTACGAATTACAATAAATGTATTTTAGGTAAAAATATCGAAGGTAGGATGATAATGGAAGTCGTTATAAACACTATATAACTTGTGACTGAATTGAAGTTTGCCCCTCTGGATTATTAGTTTATTAGGAATTGAAAGTATTTTCTTTTTGTTGACCATCCAAAGCAATTGGATAGGAGGCATCTGAGTCAGTGTTGTAGAAAGCGCTAGGCGGTAGCTAGGCGGTCGAGTACCGCCTAGCATTTAATCGGATTAATCGATTTGTAATTTTTTTAATTTATATATATATATATACACATTTATATGAAAATAATACTTTCAAATCCACATTAATACTTCATAATATATAGAATTCAAGCTTAGTTATAACAAACAAGTACTTATAAATCCATTTTTTTCGATTTTGACCGATTTTTTTCCGATTATGACCGATTTTTTTTTATTTTGACCGATTTTTGACCGGCTTTGACCGATTTTTACCGCCTAGCTATTCCACCGATTAATTGACCGCCTAGCTTAAAATTCCAAGAGAAAGTACCGCCTAGCGATTAATCGCCGCCTAGGCCGATTTTTACAACATTGATCTGAGTGTTACATGATGGATACGACTTGTAATTTGTTTATTGGTTTAACCTTTTCGTGTTGACAAGGACTAGTATGATATCTCATTTTGCCACCAGGTCTCCAAAGATGAGGTGGCTCTCAGCTTAGAAGAATTATATATTAGTGAAAATAGAAAAAGGAATACCAAATAATAATCAGACTGGTACTGAGAATCTCCTTAACTGCTTATTGAACTGTCACAAATTTTTTGTATTTGTAACTTTCTAAGCAATTGTCAGCCAGTTTATGCTCTGGGTCCTCTCCTTTATTCTTCTTGTTGTTATTACTTTTTGTTTAACTGAATTGTGAATAAATGAACCCGGTTTCTTGCAGATAAATGATGCTGATGGTACTAGCGGTCCTGTTCAAGATAAGCAGATGTTGAGTTTTGGTGCATTTACTAATGGGCCTAGTGAATGTTCTCTTAGGCACAATAGCAATATTGTCTTACCGCAGATGCACCAGCCACGTAATGGGCATGAAGATGGTTTTGGGGGATATTATCAAGAAAATGGTTGTATGTCTGAGATTAAGGTAAAATATTCTTACAAGTATCTTTTTTTATAATATTAGTTGATTTCTGAGGTGTGATTCTTACTCAATGAACTCTTGCTGCTTTTGTAAAAATGTAATCTTTTTTTGTTTAAAATCGTATTAGTTTTTTTTATTTTATTTTTTTTTATTTTTTTTATGCAGAAATCTCATGACAATCAAACAACTAGTTCCGCCCAACAACTTCCTCATGTTATGTCTTGTGGATTGTTAAAGCAATCAGAAGGTTCTACAAGCTCTGAGTATTGTTGGGATGCATTATCCGACATTCAAAACTCTGATGAATTCTCTGAATTAAGTGGTCTACTTGTCAAGAATTTATGTGTGGTCAATGTTAATGAAGTTTTTGGCATTGATACTATAAGCTTGAAGATTAAAAATGGAGTTTATGAAACTTCACCAACACTTTACGTTAAAGATATCCAACAGGTATTTACTTTGTTCAAAGTTAAGACTTTTGACACTCATATATTTGATTTACTATATAGCTATATAGCCTGTAGCTTAGAGTTTGATATTTCCCAGTTGATATTTTTTTCATTTTCTAACTGTTTCCATGCATATAGAAGTTTCATACTTTATCTAACAATATAAAGTATTAACAGCACTAAAAGTTCATTCTGCCATACTCCTGAAAATAGATAAGGAAATAAGATTAGCCAAATGAGTTTTTTTATAAGTTTCAACTTTGATATCCATTTTTCTAGTGGCAAGTGGGTGAGCTTAATAGCAACCACTTTCTTTTGTGATGGGGCAGTTAGGGTTTTTAGCGATAGAATTACCTCGTATCAAAATGCATAGAACCGATGCGTGCAAAAACATCTGCAGAATTGTCAATTGATGAACTTGATGTATTGAACTCATCCCTTTGTTTGGATAATATTAGTCATAACTTATAAGTAAACCAATATTACTCATAAAGATTGGTTTTTTGGTAACTTAAATTGGAGGAAAGCCATAGATTTAGCCGTAAAGTCCAGGATGGAACTTCAGGAGATGAGTGTATGCCGTTTACTTTACTTTGTTAGTATAAGAATTCGATGACAAAAAGTCACTTAAGAGCATACCATCACCCAAAAGAGACAGAATTCAAACTCCCTAAAAAACTTACTTTTGACACTTGTTAAGAACATAACCATCAGAATTCGATCTCCCTAAAAAACTTGTACTTGCCAAATGTTGACATTTTGTCCGATTTTGACCCTAAGTGAAATTTAATTGAACTCAACATACTAACATGGCATTGAATAGAAGGAAAATGAAATTAAAAGTCAGTTAGGAGTTCATTTCAATCTTTTGTCTCAAACACTAATGTGACTGTAATTTACTATTCAAGTAACACCCAAAAACCATTCGATGAAACACCATTCTTCCATCATCAATCTCCAAATAGCTTCTACTTTTCATCATTGATCATGGATCTAGTGTTTTTTCATCGGAAGCTTACTGCCTGATATCATCGATGGACCTGCACAAGATGCAGTTTTGCTTCCAAAAAACTCATAATGGAATTAAGATTATAATTGATGGACCTGCACAGGATGCAATTATTTCTGGCCTTTTGGTGGGAGCCAGAGGCTAAAAGAGGGATTTGATTATAACTGACCCCCAAATTTATCATTAGAAGTTTGAACTTAAAATTCTTGTTAATCATCACCCTTTTGTTATCTAAAATACACAGAGCATTTAATCACATATTTTGAAGAATACACATTTCAAAAGTCTTCTATATAGACTCCCTTCCATTTTCCATGATTTGTGCTTAATGTCAAGACATTATAGATGTGTGTCAGAAATAGGAGCTATTTGCATAATGTTCATAGAGATTTAAGGGCTATAACTAGAAGGTAGGATATCGGTCATTCTGCTACTTCTCCTTCTTAAAACTGTCAAGCATGATGTTTAGGGCTAGTAATTATAATTTAGTCAACCATATCCTCAAGACCTCTAGGATATGATGAGTGATTGATGCTGTGTTTCTTCCTATGAATGTGGAAATTCGCATACATGGTTCTCTCCATTTTGATTGCATTATCACAATGAAATTATCTCAGTTTTACGTGGAGATTTTTTTTCTTCTTTATTTTGAAACTTTTGTGGGAGCCAAAAGAATTTGTACAAAAATATTGTTTTTTGTTTACATGAAAAAATAATTTCTTTTTTATTTTGCCTTTTCTAGTCTCTATAAAGTATATAATTTAGTTTTTCTTTAATAAACGTCTAAGTATATAGTTCTGTTCAAGTTTTTTGCTACATTTCGATATTACATTTATTGAAAACTGAGTTGTGACCAAAAGAAAGTATTTTGGGATATTACGAGAAAAAAATACTTATATCTTGGATATACAATGAAGTTTCAGTGAAGTTTATGTTGAAAAGGCTTAACAAATTTATATATGTAGCTTTATTTTCTAAATTATGAATATTACAAGTTATATAAAAACTTAATTAGATGTTAAATGAAAATTGAAAAAACAAATTTAATATATTTTACATTAGTCTTAGAAACCAAGAAAAAACTTTGTATTTATACAAATTGTTTTGGCTTCCACAATAGTTTTATAAAAAGATCATTTCATGTGACGCCATACCACCCTGTGACAACATGTAATTTATATTTAATAAATGGAGCATGAGCTAATAAATGGAGCATGAGCTACATAGTTATAATATTTACAGGCTATTAGCCAGTCCGTTGTAGACCCAATTTGCTTGTCACATATGTATTGTAGATACAAAAACATTCAGTATCTTTGAAGGGGAATAAGGTTTACTGATTTCTTGAATTTGACCAATGCGGATAGGCATGGACAAAGTTTCAACAAGTTTGCAATAAGATGAATACACTTATAACGAGTCTTTCTGATAGATCGAGGTCTCACTACGAACAGGTATATTGGAACAAACTTACAATTTCAAATACGAGTTAACTTCCTTTTTGGTCCTTGAGGTTTACCAGTTTTCTCACTTTTAATCCAATTTTTAGGAAAATCGATTTAAAGGCCTCACCTTTGGTTTTTTTTCTCAATTTTGGTCACCTTTAAAAACCGTCCAAATTAACCGTTAAATGTGGGGCATTTATGTCCAAATTAAACTCTCATTCAGCGTTAGATAGATTGACTGCCTTTTTAAGTTGGTGACTGAGAGTTCAATTTGGACATAAATGGCCTACATTTTAACGGTTAATTTGGACGGATTTTTAAAGGTGACCAAAACTGAGAAAAAAATCAAAGATGAAGCTCTTAAATCGATTTTTTTTTTAAAAAATTGGACTAAAAGTGAGAAAGCTGGTAAACCTCAGGGACCAAAAATGAAGTTAACTCTTCAAATACTGATACGAGCTTCTTTTTAACATTTAATCATTTATACAATAGTTTTTCAGGAAACCAAGGTCATTAGAAGCTCCTGGCTGCAAGGCGTGTGGAGAAAAAGCCGACGTCAATATAAAGCGCTTAGTGTGCGATTCGTGTGAAGACATATACCATCTCTCTTGTTCAGAGCTTGTAGGTACCGAAATTCCTCCTTCAAGTTCAAAATGGTATTGTGCAAACTGCGTTTCAAACGGAATAGGATCACCTCACGACAATTGCATAGTCTGCGAGAAGCTAAAATCCGAACCACATGTTAACGGGGTCCCAACACAAGATGTACCAAATGGGTCGGGCGAACATTCACATTCGTGTAACATAACCGACGAAAAACAAAGTTCAAACATTTGTTTTATTTGCAAAAATGAAGTGAAGCTTGGAGACAACTTTAGAACATGTGGGAACTCTGCATGTGGTCACAAGTACTTTCATCACAAGTGCCTAACAAGCAAGCAGTTGGGTGTTTTCGGGCCGTGTTGGTACTGCCCGTCTTGTCTATGTAGACGTTGCCTTATCGACGAAAATGACGATAAGATTATTCTTTGCGAGTTTTGTGATGAAGCGTATCATATCTACTGCGTATCACCGCCACTTCTTTCCATCCCGGAAGGAAATTGGTTTTGCGGGAAATGTGACAGGGAACTAAAGCGAATAAGAACGCAAAGAGAGTTATATGAGAGTATACAAAAGAGAGTGAAAGTGGAGGATGGATCAGAGAAGGCGGAACATGAAGAAGGAGAAGCGATGATGAGTGAGCGGGAAGGACTAGATATGCTTGTAACTGCAGCGAAAACGCTAAGTCATCGGGATACGTTTTGGAGTACGCGATGATGGTCAAACAGGTTGTAGGACATGTAACTGAAAGTTTTTGATACTTGTAACATCGGTGATCAGGGCTATATTTAGGCTTGTATACTTTTTTTGTTTGTTTTTTTGACGGGTTTTCGATCGGGTAAAGGTTCTTTTTTGACAATTAGTAGCGAAAAATATCCATGGATACTTGTTATGCTGCTACTGTTGGAATGTTAACATGTTGATTCTTTTGACTTCAACTTTTGGTGTATAATATGCTGCTGATATTCACTGCTTGTTTTCTTAAACTGGAATGAATAATCTCTTCTTGATTATGTTCCATGTGCTATATACAAGTTTTTTTTGTTTGTTTTTTGTTATTTTTATTTATTTTAAGTTTCTTTTAACGTATTACTGACTTGCTCGTAATTAAGCCAATTTTATAATGTTCCTTGTGTTTTTACTTCATTATCCTTTTTCAGGTTTGTTTTTATTTTAGTACCGTCTTTCCCATAAGTATATATTTTTTTAGAACGATAAACACATTTATAAGTCTTACCAGTTTTAAAATTGATTTTAACAAGGCTTATGATTCTTTTGATTGGAGTTTCTTGGATAGCATTCTTGAACAAATGAATTTTCCGGCTAGATGGAGGTTGTGGGTTTCGGGGATTTTTAAAGCTTCTAGAGTTTCGGTCTTGGTTAACAGGTATCCGTCTAAGGAATTTGATTGCTTCAAGGGGGTTAGACAAGGTGATCCATTATCCCCTTACCTCTTTATCGTGGCAATGGAAGCTTGGCATTGGATAATGGAAAAGGCATACTCGTTGGGTATCTTTTGTGGGATTCGGATCCCTAATGGGGGGCCTTTAATCTCGTACTTGCTCTTTGCGGACGATGTAATGTTTTTGGGCTAATGGTCGGGGGCGAATTTTTCGAACCTTAGGAGGCTTCTTTGGTGCTTTTTCATTATTTCGGAGCTGCAAATTAACTTGAGTAAATGCGGGCTTCATGGTGTCAATGTCGAGGCTGAGGATGTGGGTCATTGGGCCGAGCTTTTAGGCTGTAGCATTTGCGATCTGCCCTTTAGTTACTTGGGGCTGGTTGTGGGGGCCAACATGAATAGAAAAACCCATTGGAGCAAAGTGGTGGATGTGTTCCGGGATCGCCTCTCTTCTTGGAAAGCGAAAAATCTTTCCATTGGACGACGATTGACCCTGATTAAATTGGTGCTCGACTCACTTCCAACGTATTATTTTTCCTTGTATCGGGCTCCAATCGGTGTGTTAGAGAGCATTAAGAAGATTCGGTTTAACTTTTTATGGGGTGGTGGTGATGAGCGGCGCAAAATCCATTGGGTGTCCCGTGAGAAGGTCTTAAAACCTGTGGAGGAAGGGGGTCTTGGTCTCGTCCATTTAAGGATGGCTAACGTGTGTCTTCTAGCGAAGTGGTGTTGGAGATACACTATGGAACCGGAGCACCTTTGGAGGTGGGGGACGGTGTTTGTGTCTTATGTAATGACGGTGCTGAATCAATCGATCACATCCTCACGGGTTGTAGGTTTTGCGGACTATATTTGGACATTGGTGGCCCAATGGTGTAAATTACCGGATATCGTCATTTTCTCCCCTAAGGACGTGATGAACATTCATAAGAATGGCCACTTCTCTACTCGGAAATCGGAGGCTATTCACACGGTTTGATTGACTATTTGTTGGTGTATTTGGATGGAAAGGAACAATGCCATTTTCAAGCAAAAGACCCCTCGGTGAATTTCGTGCTTAAGAAAATTAAAAGTTAGAGCTTTTTATGGATGTCAACTAAATCTAAAGGGTCGTGTATTGATTGGAACTTGTTGTCTAAATTCTCGATGTAATTTCCTTTTCGTGTTTGTTTTGGGGTTCATTACCTCCTTGCTAGAAGTCTCTTGTTTTTTTTTTGAACGGCCAACGAATGCCCCGGAAAACCCGGGGACTATTTACACCAGTTGAGCTCATTCCAGGGAAAATCCACCTCCGCGAGCGGCCGGGTGGTAAAACCTGGGAGCTCAGGGATTGAACTTGTGACCTTTCAGCCCCAAGTCTCCCCTCATCGCCAATGCCCTTTCCAAAGTGTTGCCCGTAAGAATCGAACCTGTGTCTCAAGTAGAGAACACAAGCTTCATACCACTACACCACAATGAAAGTTGCAGGAGTCTCTTGTTATTTTAGTGTAGTTACCGTTAAAAAAGAAAAATAGAACTGTCACAATAAATGACCTATGCCCTTTGATGTGACCATATTTATTAGTTGACTCAAAATATAGATGTTTCTTTCTGCCTATACTTATGAACTTAGGCTATGTGTAGTGGTTAAGGCCCCATAAAGCCCCAAATGGAGCATTAACTGACACGTGGCAGCTGACTGGGCAAGGGGCTTTATGGGGCTTTATGATGTAGTGGATAAAACCCCCATAAAGCCCCATCATCATTACTTAATTATTATTCAACGGCTATATTCCCCACCTTCTCCCCTCTTCTCGGCGTTAAAGGGCTAACGCCCCCCGCCCGATCCCCCTCTATAACGCCCCTATAACGCCCCACCGTAGTGGGGGTGGGCGTTATAGGGGGCGTTATAGAGCCCTTTGACGCCCGGCCACGCCCCACTACGGGTAGTCTTAAAAGATTATATCTCTTTTATCAATCACCGTCAATTAAATATCCTAAAAGGAGAGATGCATAAATTCAATAGTTGCCATCTTGTACCGAAAACTATTCAACCCATGCCGCTACACTTTAATCTTTTTAAATACAAACAAAAAACCGATTAAGATATTTTAAAGTTATAATTGACGTAAAATCTTTATAAATCATTTAATGATAATTTAATAAATTAAAAATATTTATTATGTTTGACAAATTATTGACTAAAGAAATTTATTATGTTTGATAAAATTGGTAATTAATCTTTAATTGATGATTTACTAAGTTTGTAATAATTGTGAGTTTGACATGTGACAATGGTGATGTGGACTCTCTAAAATAAAGACATGTGACAACAATTTTAGTGTTTTATTAAGATTAAGATAAGATACCGTAAGTCATCATTTATGGGTTTTAAGAATGTGTAATGGGCGTTAAAAGGGTAAAATGGCCCCCCAAACATCACTCCTGGGGCTTTATGAAGCTCCACCCACTAGACACCTTAAGGCTATAAAGCTTATTGCTGGCTGAACCGTCACATGTTAAAAAACGCCCAAGAGTGGGGTTTTATCACTACCGTAGCATAACAAAACCGTAAAGCCGTATAGCAATAAATCAATAAGCCTACATTCTTTTACAGGCGGTGACAACTTTTGTAAAAATCCCTCTTTTGAACCTATAATCGCTTTATCATATAACAATATTTCACATGTCATGTAAGTGAATTTTTAAATACTGTGTTCGAGTTTGCTAATTGCTTCCCTTTAAAACGAATTTAACAGATTTATAACAAATTACAAAAACCATCCTGAAGTAACAAGGGTCTTCTTAAGTCATCTAAACCTAACCAAAAAAACCTTCGACGTATAAGTACAACACCCCCTTATCATACTTTTTATGTGGGACAAATATGTAAAATGGTAAATAGATTAGGGACTGTTTTTGTAAATAAACTTAAAATGAAAAGTTGAAAACTAACTTGACGGCAGGTAGGGTTTCTAGACCCTTCCACGGTTCCACCACCTTAAATACCACCATACATCCCCTCGAATTAAGCATCTCAAAATCTTAAAAAATACGATGCCGGCGGCTCTTAAAGCTTAGAAAAACGTCGTCGATTTGGATGTGTTTCTTCTTATGCACGACGTTTTTCTAGGTTTTAGAATTGCCTACACTCGTAATTCACTCGTTCAATTCACAGTCTCAAGTAAGCAAAATCGTTAAAATTCTTGGTTGATTTTGTGTTTGATTCATATCATTAGATTTCTCGAGATGATCGTTGTGTTAATTCATGATCTTTCACGGTTTTCATGTAGCGATGAGCTTTAAATAGAAATAGATTCACATCCCATTACTTTTGAGAAATTGCTCGTATTTTGTGTGAAAAACTGGTGCGATTGTTATTTTGTGTTAAAAAAGACATTGGAACTGAACTAGTTTTCTGTTTGAAATAAGTTTTTAGTTAAAAAAAGGCAGGTGTATCCTAACTAAAACCAATTTATCAAGCAAAGTTGGTGTAGTGATTAAAACTCTAAACCTGTGGTTGAAGAGACCCAAGTTTTAGTCTCATCCATACCACTTTGTGAGATATTGGTGGGCAATGAATGATTGACCTTGCTTGATCTTGAGTCACAAGGGAGGGTTTACGGGCTTGCCCGGTTTTCGCCCGATGGTGCAAATGGGGGGGGGGGGGGGGCTCCCGGGTTTCCTCGCTATGAGGTTTGAACTCGGGACAGTGGATAGGTACAGGTTAACCAGTCCCAATACACCGTTGAGCCAAATTTTCATTAAAAAAAGAAAAAACTAAAATCATTTCTCAAAACAAACAAGAGAAATAATTAATATCTTTGTGTTCACTTCCTTGGAGGTTAAAGAAAAAAAAGAAAAAAAGAATCCAAAGTGGTTGGGTGGGGGGGGGGGGTGGGGTTGGTTGACCACCCTATTCTGTCCATATGTATATATTTTTCCAATGCTAAACACAAAGTTCCACCAATTACCCATTAATTTAAACCTACACTATTAAAATGAGAACAAAAAACAAAACTGAACCGTTAACTGATGTCTCTTTTCGCTATATTTATGAACTCAAAAGATAATGTGACAGGATGTAATAAAAAAACTAGTAGTAAGAGGTAATGTTTTTTTTGTTGGAAACCCAAGTTTAAAACTTGATAGTGATATAAATTAGTGTGTAATTTAACCGCTAAAAAATAGATAATAACTTAGGGGGTGTTTGATAACCTCTTACCGGGTCCGGTAAGGGCTGACCCATGACCCGGTAAGTGGTCAGTCTGTTTGATAAAATTAAAACACAGCTCTGACCGAGTCAAGAGCACTGACCGAATCCCTCAAGAAAACATAGTTGACTGAGTCTTTTTCTTTCCCTCAAAGAATACGCAGATGCCCTAAATTCCAAATACGCCGCTCCTCCACAAGCGCTCCTCGCTGATCAAAACTCCTCCTCCGCCGCTGCTCAAGCTCTTCCACCAGCGCTCCTTCGCCGCTCGCGCTGCTCCGACATCACTCCTCCGCTACTCGCACAGTCGTCCTCCGCCGCTCCAACCCTAAATCACTGCCGGCAACAGGTAATTCCTCTTTAATTTAATTTCTCAATTCTTGATATTGAAACATTGATGATACTATTTCCTCAATTTCTGATACAATTTTCTGCAATTTTGTTGGTAATCCCTTTGATGTTAATATGGTTGTGAACATACCATCGAGTTTATATTGAAATATGATTATGATATTCATCGATGATGCAATTTTTTATATTTTTTTTATATTGATATATGATTCTGATGGTGGTCTGATCCATCGAGTTTGAGGCTGTGGTTTAATTGGATGTTATAATAGAAAGTTTTTGGGGCGTGCTTTTGTGGGATTGCTTTTCCATTTGATGGTCGGAAAAAATGAGTCCCAAAATGAGAAATTGCTGTCTCATTTTTTGCTTTCTGTGATTGCACTGTTTTAAAACATAAATGTGTAGACTTTGATATTTGCAGTATATAAACCCTTGTTTCATAGAAATTGAAAGATTTCCCTATGATGAAAAGTATTTTTCTTTGACCAAATTTCGTTAAAGATAATTGATGGTATTTAGTTGATGAAACTATATAACTTTAAACAAGTAGAAAGAGTACACATAAATATTGTGACAAAGGTTGGATTAATAGAGTACCTATTTTTTTATATTTTAATCTTGATGATTGTGTGGATTTAGAATGTGTTTTTGAGAATTATGATGTGTTTTTTAGAGTAATATCATTAGGAATTGATTTGTTATATGTGTTTAGTCATGTGTATTTTTCATTAATTTTAAGTTCTCATATGTATCTAGATATGTCCGAAAAAAACCTAGAGTTAGTTGGAAGTCGAAAGCTGTGGACAAAGCTTTTCTCGAAGCATGTCTAGACGAAGTAACAATTAACTGTCGGGAGGGTACTAGCTTGAAAGGGTGCTCATGGAAAGTAGTCGGGGAAAAATTGAAAAATGAACATAATTTCATAGTTGATCGAGCACAAATGAAAAACCGCTATGACTACATAAAAAAGAAGTTTGGCGCTTGGGTGAAACTGAGGAACAAAACAGGGAATCTTTATAATCTTGTAACCAATACTGTGACAACCGGACCAAAAATCAGGTCAAACCTCTCTCCGTTGACTTTTGTTGACTTTCTAATTACGTGATTTACTGCTTTAAACTGCATGATTAATTGTGAATGAATAAACGAATTACTGATATGAAATTCGCGTTGAAAAACTGTGAATTATGAATGTTTCATATTATTATTAATGGAATTTTAATAATAAGAAATTAAATATAAAAATTGACATTTTATATTTTATCAAACTGACTCAAACTATTAAGTCATTTCATGAACTTAAAACGAATACAACACGTTACGTTGTCAAGACTTAACCACCTTTCCAAACGTTTAGTCTATTGGGCCCGGTAACCCAATAAGCCCAAAAATGTCCGGATTGACCCGAAAACTTAACCGAGGGTTCACCTCGACTAACCGAGTGATTTCCCCAAACCGGATACCCGACCCGCGGCCCGTATCGCATTGGGCCGAACCGGCCCAAATCTATTTCTTTTTCTTTCTCGCGGCCCGCATCATCAACCCGACTGGGCTTCGGCCCAACCCCACTCGCGAACCCGACTAGGCTTCGGCCCAGCCCCTCTTCAAACCGAATGGGCTTCGGCCCATTCTCTTTTCTTTTATCCCGATTGGGCTTCGGCCCAATTAAAAACAAAATAATAAATTTGTTTTAAAGCCCACTAAGTTTATAAATTTTATAAACTAACTCAACTCTTCAACCCATTAATATTTTTATAAAACTTGGATCAACAACGTTTATAAAAATAAAAATCACCATTCAATTGGATTAATTGTAATTGGGTTATATTTTAAAAAGTTATAATTTTTATAAACTCCTAAACACCGTCCATTTTATAAAAGCATTAAAATTTTTATAAAACACTTGAGGATTTATAAAAATAATCAACCAACTCTTGGATTAAGCTAGATGCCCTTAGAACTTGACAACACACTATTATACAATGGTTAATCACCTCCCTTTTGATTATAAAAAGGAGGTTAAGGCCTCATTTGTTCCCCACACCTCCAACCACCCTTCCTCTTGTCCCCTCCCTTCCAACCGGTCACCACCACCGAAACCAGCCCCACCGCCGGCTGCCGCCACCGGCTCCGCCTGCTGCCGCCACCGGCTCCGCCTGCTGCCACCGTCCGGCCACCGTCCCGCCGCCAAGAACCGCCACCAAAACCGTCGCCACCCTCCCTCCTTCTCACGGTTTCTAGCTCACATCTTTGTGAGTCCTCTCAAACCATTTCTTCTATGTTTTCTATCATTATTCACTACCCAAATGAACCACCAAGTCTTGACAACTAACCACCATGATCAAAACCTTTAATCTTTCATGTTGAATGCTTGGTTTGCAAAAAGACTAACTCAAACTCTCTTCTTAATCTCCATTTCTAATCAAGATCATTTGTGAAACACTTAGTGAACCCTTATGGATAGTAGCTTAAGTGCACCATGATCTTAAAAATCCATGGATTTCTTAGTTAGTTATTTGCAAACCCAAGCCTCTTCATAAATATAAATATGGAAATCAAAGACTAACTAATATTACTTGTTAATACTTATTTTTTGGTCCTAACACATGCAAATGTGTTAGTGATTGTTATTTACATTTATTTGTCCTAACACAAATGTGTTAGTGATTGTTATTTATATTTCCTTGTCCTAACACAAATGTGTTAGTGATTGTTATTTATATTTCTTTGTCCTAACACAAATGTGTTAGTGATTGTTATTTATTTTCTTGTCCTAACACAAATGTGTTAGTGATTGCATTTATATAAATCATTGGTCTTAACACAAAGTGTTAGTAGATATGAACTTATGATTATGTTATAAAAATGCTAGAAAATGAAAGAATATAATAAACATGATCATGAACTTATTTAAATCAAGGAAACTAAATAAATGTTACATATGTAACCTATGACTAAAACAAAATGAATGTTACTTGTTTTAGTAAAAGTAACACATTAAATATGTGTTATAAAAAGTTCAAGACAAAAAGAATAAACATAAAGTTTATTACTAAAAATGGTAAGAATAATATTTATGTCAAATGATTAATTTGACATAAATACTTGGATTTATTACAAGTTTTAACCTTTCTAAAACTATGGAGATAAATGGATCATTCTATAAAAATGTCACTTGTGAAAACTAAATATTTTTATAAGGATTTTATAAAAATAAATCAAAGGCAAGCTTTTGACTTTAAATGTTTCTATGAATTTTTATGAAGTCAAAGTAACCAAAAATGGACTTACATTTATTGGGGATTTTAAATTAAAAATCAAGTTTCTATAAAAGACAAATTTATATAAATCCAAGTGTCGTTACAATGTTTTGAAAATACTTTTGATAAAACTATATATTTCATGCAAATGAAATATTAAACGCTTTCAAAACATGAATGATTAAATGATAAAGACATTAAAAGATTTACGTTTTAAAATAGAGCAAACGTTTAATAATTATTTTTGACAAGTAATTATTTGCAAAAGATATAAACCATGTTTTATTCACCAAAGAATTGTTAATCATAATTATTTAATATAATTATAACTTTCAAGATTAACAAATCAAATAAGTAATTATTTAACTAAAAATAATTATTCGAACTTGTAAAAATAATAATAGGCATTATTATTTCTTTTTAAACTCAATATTCAAGACTTGATTGAATTATTAGAAATGATTATTCTTTAGTTATATTTATTGAACATAAATATAAATAACTATGAACGTATTTATTTAATAAATACAAGTTAACAAGTTTTCAATGATACAAACGGACTTAAAACGTCAAGACTTGACCGGTATCACTTGGGTGACTTTTGTTACTCAAATGATCATAAGACCTTATGCATATGTTTATTAAATGATTTAGGACGTTACGTGCTACCGTTCCTTCACCGCTTTCATATCACTTATCTGCTGAATCAGTGAGTTTCACGGCCCCTTTTTCCTTTTAACTGTTTTATACTTTGGGGGAGAAATCATGAACTCTGATAAATGCTTTTTACTTAATATTATGGTTTATCTGTTAGCCGTATGACTACTTGTTCTCTTACTGATTGCCCAACTTGGTACATTATCGTTATAAACGTTTGTACAACCGTATCCCACCATTAATTGATTTCAATTAGTTCTGTACGAAACGATAGCTAGTGAATAGATCTATTTGGGTTGACAACCCTACCCTAACTGGTAGCTCCAGTTCTGACTCCGGATTGTCTGGAGGTACACGTCAGTTATTCTGCTCTGTTTAACATCTCTGGGCAAGAGATGCTGGGTGGGTAAACCATTAGTATTTGAAATCAAGGTTCAGGTGAGATCATACATCCACAACAATAAACCTTTGTAATATTTAAGTATACTGAAAACTGTTTTACAATGATTAAACTGTGAGTCTTAAACCTGTGAACCTCACCAACTTTATGTTGACCTTTTAAACTCATGATTTCTTAGGTAATTGACGCAACTCATGAAGACATGCAAATGGGGGCTTACGTACGCTATCGGACCTGCTTTCGGAGTCATAGTCCCGACTATCCAAATAAACCGATTTATGCTTTTAATATTAATTTAAGACTTTATGTTTTCAAATTGTAAGACATTATCGTTTCCACTATCTTTTCCGCTGCAAATGAAATGAAGTAATGTTTTATGAAGTTTTAATTTATTAGAAGTTGTTCTATGTATCCTCGACTATGATTCCATTCTCGCTCACACCCGAAACCATTGACCGGGGTGTGACAAATACTTTTAGTATGAGTGATGAAGAATGGGCCGCGGAGGGAAAGGTATTTATATATTGTGAGTATTTTTTATCTATAATTATTATCTTTTAGGTTTTTGATTTTCTTTATAAAATTTTCGAACAGTTGGACAAGTATGTGAAGAAATTGAGAAATGCGCCCCTCATTTGTCCTGATCTTTGTACCAAGTTGTTTGAGGGCGTGGTATCAACCGGTGTTCACTGTTGGGGGCCATCTTCTACACTCCCCCATCCTGCTGAAGAATTTTCAGCACATGATACGGATGAAGATCATTGCACTCAAATGGAGACAGATGCCCCACATGCAAGTGATGAATCAAGTGACCCGTCAAAACATAATGAAGGTCAAGGAAATAGCAAAAGAGTTCGTAGAAACACATTTGATGAAGACTTAAGAGAAGTCGGGAAAAAAATTATTAATGTTGCAAAAATGTTGGTGGAAAGTGAACACTTGAATAGAGAGAAAGAAGATGATGTGGATGCATGTATGGAAAAGTTAGAGAAAATGGGGTGGTGGAAGGAGATCCCAGATATGACATGACTATTTTGCTATTTGGTGAAAGTGCTGATCTTAGGAAAGTTTGGCTGTGTCTTAAGACGTCGAGTTGCGAGTCGTGGGTGCGAAATGCTGGAAGGAAGTATCGTTTATTTGAATGATTATTCTTGTTTTCTTATAAATGACTGATCGTATGACTTATTGTTTTCTTTTATTTGGTATGATGTGTATGACTTTTGGGTGACTTTGGTATGACTTGTATGGTTTTTGTATGAATTTGGTATGACTTTTTGATGGCTTTTATATTACATGTGGATGACTTTTTATATTAAATTTAATACGAAGGGTGAAATTATAGCTTTCCTTTTACTTTCGTGGTATTGGTTGATGTTGGCCCGGAAAAGGAAAAGAGGAATTGAAAGAATAAGAGACAATGATTCTGCTTTAACCGGTCATGCGTATACACAAGAACTGCTACATGGATCATCTACACAATGTCACGAAATGATGAGGGTTTTACGCGAGGCTTTTGTATTATTATGCAATCATTTTAAACAACAAAATTGGTTGCAAGCTAGTAGGACAATAAGCGCGGAAGAGAAGATGGCTATGTTCTTACATATTATATGGCATAATGAACGTTTTCGAGTGGTTAAACGACGATTTCAACACTCTACTCAAACAGTTCATCAATGTTTTCACGAAGTTCTAGTTGCAATGATATTTTTTGCAAAAGAAATTATAGTGCCAACATCTTTCGATGGAACTACAAATATATCAGAACGACATCAAAAACATATTTCCCGGAGCAATAGGTGCTTTAGATGGAACTCTTGTACATGCAGTTCTGCCTGCTAATCAACAACCTTGTTTTAGGGGAAGAGGAAAGGGTGAATGTTATCAAAATGTGTTAGGAATATGTGATTTTGATATGATATTCACATATGTGTGGGCTGGATGGGAGGGTATACATGATTCACGAGTTCTAAAAGAAATTGCATCTAATCCGACTTTTGGATTTCGATTCCCTCCACCAGGTTTGTTTTCTAACTATAACTTTTATTATTAAATACATTAAATTTATTCTTTATATAATAGATGTCACACTTATATTTATAGGTAAATATTACCTTTGTGATGCTGCATATACAAACACTCGTGGATTTTTGGCTCTTTACCGCAATACGATGTATTGGTTAGCCGACTTTCGACGGAGACGAGCGCTAACTAAGGAAGAAAGATTCAATCATGCTCATGCACAACTCAAAAATGTTATTGAGCGTGCTTATGGTGTACTGAAGGTGAGATTTCCAATATTAAAACAAATGACTCCTTATCCTTTTCCAGTGCAGAGAGACGTAGTCATAGCTTGTTTTGCGGTCCATAATTTTATACGAAAATACAATATTCAAGATGAATTATTTATGGACTTTGAAGAGATCACTATGGTTACTCCTAATGTGCAAGGTGGAGGAAGTGAGGGCATAGAATGGGGTTCAGAAGGCGTTGAATATATGACTACTTTGCGTAACCAGATTGCTAATCAACTATTTTCAAGTGCTTCAAGTTAAATTTGTATGAGTTATGCTTAATTTGGATCTTGTATGACACTTTGAATTTTAAGCTATTATATGTGTTTTAAAGTTGGTTATTTTTAAAGATAAGATAAAACAGAAAGTTTGTTATTAATTTTTTATCGTTTCTATTAATGAAGATACAATTATGGTTTTTAACTTTAAAAACGTATTTTCATTTAATTAAAAAGAATTTTTTTTATTATAAAAGAATCTGTATCATTTCTTTTTTAATACGTACAACAAAAATTATTGTATTGATTTTTTGTTTCAAAATTTATAATTTTTTTTTTATAAAATGTTTTTAATACATAAAAATAAAATAGCTATATACATTACTCAGTCAGCTATCGTTAAAAAAAAAATCAGTCAGCTCTTACCCAGTCAACTACTATCAAACACCCAAGTCTTAACCAGAGTTTCTTACTCAATCAACTCTTACTCATTTAGCTCTTACTCAATCAGTTCTTACCCAGTTAGCATTTATCAAAGAACCCCTTAATAGATAATGTCCCTTTTATCGATCACCGTCAATTAAATATCCTATAAGGAGAGATGCATAAATTTCAACTAGTGTTATAATAAGGTGAAAAAGTTCAACCCTTTGTAGCATGGGCAAAACATAGATTTCTCTAGAGGACCCAAAACTTTTAATGCAATTCAAGAAAAGTGTCTTGTCCAATCTAATGATGATACTAGATATGGTGGGTTGGCTTGGCCGTAATTACAAATTTTATTTTCCTTATGAGTGACCAATTTTAAATCACAATGATAATAAGAGGTGAGAAAAAACCGGTGGAACAAAAAATTGGTTTGAAAACCAAAATATGTTTGAAAAGTATTCGGTTAACGATAAACCGGCCCGGCTTCTAAACTAAACCGTCGACTCAAAATTATTTTGGCCTTTTGAGCATCAAACCTATTCCAAATTGGGTTTTCACAAACCGGTTCTAAAAAACCAATTAAAATTGGTTAAAAACCGAACTGGTTAATCGGTTACAAATCGTTATAAACCATTCGTATAGGTTTCACATACTTTCACCTAGAACCAGTTAGAAACTGATACCAGTTGTAGAAAGAGGTTTGTAAAAAAAAAAAAACAATTTGTGCACATTTAGTAGATCCAATACCGGATACCGGGTTTTGGTACGTTGGTACGGTACCGACTGATACCTTTATGGCAAGTCCCAACAAGTTTCTTGATTTTGGAATGATTATAAAAGACAAATTACTTCAATTTTATCTTCACAATTTGTTTTAGAGCGAAAATTATTTCTTTGTAATCACAATTGGAAAGCATAGAATTTCAACTGGGACCGAAGTTCTTTTTTTGTTATCCGGAAGTTTCGCAGCACGTTTGTTGATCGTCTCATGTTATTAAGTGATTTGGATACATATTAAATCTCTGATATTAATTTGGGTCAAAGTTTAAGTTGATAAGTATGTGCTTCTAAAATTTCAAAACAGATTTTTTTTTTTTATCACAATTAAGTTAGAAATAACCATGGATAGATGTAATAGTAATATAAGATTAAGAACATACGGGATCAACATAGTAGTCACAATTTGTTTTAACTTTTTTCTTTGTAAAAAGCAATCCATATTCTCAAATATCGGTATTTATTTGGATATTTTTATCTTTACTGGTCCGTTAGTACTGATCCTGAAATTAGCCAAAATCGAGTATCATTAGTACGGGTACCGTTTATGTACGGTCGGTACCTGTTTGGTATGGTATTTTTGTAAAAGACCATCCATATTCTCGGATATCGGTACTCATTTGGGTTTTCTTTTCTTTTTTTACCGGTTCTGAAATTAGCCAAAATCGAGTATCATTACTGGTACCGTTCATGTTTGGTCGGTACCGGTTCGGTAAGGTACCGGTAGCCCAATGGCAAAGGGTCATCGCCAGCTGACCCAATTTAGTCGTACGGACCCCTTAAGCACACCCAAGTTATCTCAAGTTCCGGGAAAAACCCACCCGCCCGAAGGCCCACTGGTGGTAAAAGCTGGTCGCTCTCGGGATCAAATTAGAGACAACAAGATCATGGTCTTCCTTCATAGAGCTCTCATGCCCCCGAACAATATTGCTAGGAGCAAAGATAGAACCTGAGTCACATGGACACAATATGAGAATAACTAACAGAAGTGTCACACTAAATGCCCAATGTTTTTTGATCTTATAATTTATACTTTTATCATTACTTTTTCTCCCTCTTTCTAGTGGCGGACCTACATATAATTGGGGGGGGGGGGGGGTCAAGCGAACCCCATCGGTTTCGGACTAGTGGTAGAACGTTATTAAACGCAAATTTCAATGACCCCCATATATATATATATATATATATATAGGGAGAGGATCATTTGAGAACTAATTGGTTTAGAGAACTTTTGAGAACCATTTTAAGCCACTAGTTATATTTACATATACCCCCCTCCCATGAATTGTAGTGGTCCCCAACTGAAATTAGTGGTGCAGATTTAGTTCTCAAAAGTTCTCAAAATAAAAAGTTCTCATTTGAACCTAACCCTATATATATATATATATATATGTATATATATTTGACCCCCACTAGGCCAAACTAACAAAGTTGAATGTAGCGCAGTGGTAGAAGGTATGAAAAAATGCGCAGGATAGAAAGGACCCGGGTTCGATTCTACTCAGTTCCGTCTTTTTTAAACAGTTTTTTTTTAATTCCTGGTTGGTAAAACCCTAGCCCATCTTTCTCACGACAGAACAGATCTGTCTCGTATCCCTCTCGCTACTTCGCTGCTCTTCGCTGCCTCTCACTCTCCCTCTCATTCGAAGTTCGAACAGACCTAGTCTCCTCTCCCTGACTACCTCTTGACCGCTCCTGCGACCTCCTTACTCTCCCTCTCGCGGTAGTCCGCTCTCTCTATCTCCTGCTCGTTCGTTCGCTCCTACTCGGCAAGTCGGTGCCTTGGTTGCTCTCACTCAAATACAACACAGATTGGTATGTATTTCTCTTAAATTTTGATGCCATATAGACCAAATTAGTGATTAGAAGCATATTTTGAAAGATTGTTATCTTGTTTATTGTTTAGAAAGACATTTGGTCATTATTTGAGGATAAATCTTAAGGATTCTTAAATTGTTCAAGTCTTCAACCAAATTAATGGGTTCATACATCTATTCTTGCAAAGCCTTTTCTGTCAATGGGATTTACATCTATTCTTGCAAGCCTTTAGTAGTTATGATATACATACATTGAAGGTGCTCCCATTAATATGTGAATATGTGATGTTTGAAATCATGAGTAGACTTGTAAATTTGTAATCTACTTATAGTAGATAACATGCAGTGAACCATCTGATCCACTTCTTGTGGTGGGAAATGATAGTTTGTTAAAATTAAAAGTGAGTGTAGGGATGTACATCAGCTAGCTTTCGTAGTTCAGATGGTTAGAGCACCTGTTTAGTAAGCGGGAGGTCTTGTAATAACTAGTGTGTTTAACTTCTTAAGTCAAAAGATTGATTTGTGTTGATTCTGGTATCTTAGATCAGGTTTGATTCACTATACTTATACTTGGATGATGATATTCGAGTTGCTAAAGATATACGTGGAGACTATCTGGTTGTTGATCATGCTCCTTGTTGATCGAATCCTGAATCGTTATAATAATAAACAGATAAACACGTATGTAAAGGTTACCTATTGTCATCTGATTGAGATCAACATCAGTTAGGTTGTCCATCCTGTAAGTAGCCTTGGTTCCCCTTTGGGGTGTATGCTAATGATGGGATTGAGAATCGTAAAGGGTTTATGATTTTAGAGAGAGAGAGAGAGAGCAGAGAGAGAGAGAGAGGTCAAAAATATGTGTGTGGTGATTAGCCTCTAATCTCTCCAATAAGCTCTATATATATATATACACCCAAGGGGAAACCCTAGTCTATCTAATAAGGGCAATTATGTCCATCAAATAATGTCAGATAGGGTTAAATAGGTAATTGATTATTTAAGATAAATGATTAAAGGACATAATATATATTTATATTATATACATATATATATATATATCCAAAATACATATATATATATATATATATATTTAGTAAATATATTTTGTCTAACAAATTTCCACTTGGCCGAATGATCATTTATAATGAGTTATTAGCTAAGTCTGATCAGAATTTAATACTCATTTCAACTTTAAACCAAAATTGCAGCAGAAAAATACAGTCATAGAGTTGATTATCCAACTCAAGACCCCCATTAATCATACTACAACCCCAAATTTAAAATTCAACTTAAATTCAGAATCAATCACAAAAGTAAGCCCTTAACGTTGATTTATAATAAAACTGTCTATATGTTAATAAGGCATGCATAACATATTCAGAGACAAAATCAAACGAGGAATAATTAATAATTAGTCATTCATATTGTGATATGCTTGGTCATTAGTAGACCTCGTCTTTATTGATGAGCTCTTAAAAGACTTATGAGGATAGACCTTAAGTTATAGGATCCTTTAAGCATACCATGAATGTTTTCAATACAAGGACTTAGATTCCTACATTTGTTCTTAAATGAACAATAATCTTGTATCGAAAATTTAATGCAGCTCCGCTCAAAACTGTTATTGTTTTAAGAGATTAGGGCAGCTGACTTTATCATAGTAAGTCTTCAGTATGTTATATATTGGAGTTTAGGAATCATGAGTCTACTGATAAATTTACCAACAACATCTAGTGACAAATCATGCCATAATAACTTAGGTTGTTGTTATCAAGTTCTTATGACTCCTCCATGATCCATGAGATAAATCTGTCCGCAGACATAAGGATATACCCCTGAGTTGACATTTAATGTCCTTTGAATAAAATAAAGTCAAAAAATCAGAGATAGTCAACTATTTTAAGTTTCTCACTTCTTCTATAGTTTAAATTTTATAGTATTTCGTTTCTTATAGATATTGAAATGCCATTTTAAATGCTTTATGATGCACTAAACTTAGGAAATGATTTTCATCATTTCTTAGTATTTCAGCAATGAAGGCAATATCTTAGAACGAGTATAGACTTGAACATAAGATTTGAACCTTTATTAGTAATCTCCTTTAGTTACTAGAGTTACAGATAAAGAGCAATGTTGCATGTTGTAATGTGTTCAACACATGGTTAAATCTAATAACACTTAATTAATGTCTTATTAGTTTGATCTTGATGTATTTTGATGTTTATTGTATAAGAAGCATCTTCAAGACTTTAAGTCAAAATTATGCGAGCATAAGTCGCTTTGACTCATGCAACAAAACTAACATATTACTTGCCTAAAATAATGTATATATAAGGGCAAGTATTGTATTAGTTGCTCCCACTCATCTTAAGGTAAGCCCAATTTATCCAGTTATTCTTGATGAAGAATTGTTACACATATAGCTTCATCTAATTTTGAATTCACTTGTAAATTTGCTTATATTAACCCTTTATATTTACTCATCTTAAAGACTAAGTGTTCTTTAACTTTCAGGCATGAAACTTAAGTTTAGTTTATGAACATGTCTTCATGTTAAGTGAGTATTAAGGAAAGATATCTTATAAGGCCGTTAAATGTCACTCGTAATTATGATTTATGAGTGAGTAATAAGGACAATGATTATCTCTCAAAGAGCCCTTCAGAAAAGGAATTCTTAACTTGTTAATCGCCTTTAGAAAACAACAATTTATAACGTTTAATTTCTCCTTTCGGATTTCAGTTTAGCTATGGAAAACTAAACTTCTAACGTTATTCGGATTTAGGAAATTAAGCTCATTAATAATAGCTTTATTCCATCAGACGATTTGACTGATTTCTAATAATGGCTCTTAAATCAGAGATACGATTAGTAATCTTTCCAATATCCATGTAAGCTTTATTAAGGTAGGTTCATAATCATCGAAGTTAATAGGATACTTCATACCTTGATGACCTACTAAGCTGTATCTAACGAGTTGAAGCAAAAGATTAACAGTTTCATAGATTTTTTCTTGAGCATTTAAGTCAGGTATATTAGGAGTAAAATTATTTCTAAGTGTGTGGAAGTGGATCAGTGTTACAGTAGCGTGGTGTACAAGAGGTGTAATCGGAGTTAAATTCAGAGTTAAATTTACCTATGTCTCTCCCCCGGCCTCTTGTACTTTCAAGCAAGCCATGCATAAGGACTTTTCACTACTCTCACTGACCTTAGAAGAGAAGTCATTGATAAGGACTTTGATTGCTCCCACTAATCTTAGAATTCCTTAGGAACTTGGCATGCAACATGCTTAGTGTTGAGGATTTTTAAGGTTTAATTGCGGCTAATAACTAATCATATGGTTTATACTTGGTTTCCTTCATGTCCAGATTTCAGAAAGAATTTTAGGGACATATTTGGTAACCTTATTTTAGCATATGAGTTGTTGTATTTAGAGCCTTGGTCTATAGATGTATAACTTAGATGACATATTTATTATCATGTTTATAAGGATACTTAGATGCATAACTTAATGATGTATCTTTAGAAGTACCATACATGATCTACTGGTTCACACTAGTATGATCCTAATGGATTTGAGAGTGTTGCCATTATTTGTATGTCATCTTAGTATTTAATCTATTAAATCTAATCTCACAACCTTTTATTTTATGGTTAAGTTGATTTTCAACTTCGTCCTTAAAAGTTTAAGGTGAGAAATATATTTTTCCTTATTTAAGTACAAGAATAAATAATCAGTAAATGAGTGATAAATGTTTTATGCCCAGATATTCCATTTTGGGATAAGGTCCACTGATATATTTGAGTTTTGGTGAGTTAGAACTCTTAGTGGAAACTTGTTTATTCCCTTATACACATATTGTCTTTGTTAAATTCTCACTTACGTGATAACAAAGATTGTAAACACTTATTATCTAGTTATAAGTTATAAATATTTCAACCCACGTAAAGACAACTAGATAAGTATAATCAACAACTTTGAGAGTTTAGGGTAGTAGTGACATTTGTCATAGTCGTTTGAAACCTTATAACCGTCGATGTCTTACTTTAGTGATGATACTAGGTTCCAAGTGATCTTGGATCATAATAAGGTATCATAAAGTGTAGTACATTGATAGATTTTCATGGTTTGTACAACTTTGACATTGATTTTGTCACTCACTCTCATAATAGTGGTTGTTTGGTTTATTCCCAGTGTATGGATTGTCAGAGATCTTATTAGAACTAGTTGTAATTCACTGTGTTAGTATGAGAATTAATGGACACAATTATTATTATTGATTATTCTTTCTTAGCCAGTTGTTCCATTAAGGATTTAGAACTGGACTATTTTCTTGTATCTTACCTTAGAAATTAGAATTATCCTCCTTATCTAAGTTATTTTAATTATATAAGGTTAGTGATTGTGAGGTGAACAAATCTGCTTTTCTAATTTAAGGCATTATATATCCTTTATGCACAATGCTATCAAACACTCATTTTTCTTCTGGTACTTATAAGTGTCATGACTAATTTTAAGTAGCATGTAATTGTGCTAAGAAAGGATTCACGAACAAATGCACTAGAAAAACTTCAATTTGAAACATGTGTAAGCCCTTTAAGGGTCATGTTTTATGATGTGTTCACAAAATCATTAACCTAATTTATACTTTGTACTAAGCATATTAGATGTTAAGTGTTTGCATGTTTTTTAGAAGTTCTTTTAAAATTTATTACTTACATGATGTTTAGATTAGGAAATCTGAAACATCTCCCCTGATAGCATTGTTTAAAGGGATTTTGATTATCATGATAGACTTTACTCACTTTTAATATTGTTCTGGCTGTAAAGCCTTTTATCAGAGAGAGTAATTAAGAGTCTTTTGTCTTAAGAGATAATCAAGATCATAATGATGAGAGGAAAACTTTATGGAAACATTTAGTGATTTAAATTTAGAGTGGATTAGTTACGGAGATTAAAGGTTAAATTGAAAAAAAGATCTAAGAGTGATTCTATGGGGTACTTAAAACTAAGACACAATTAATAATGCTTAATGATAAGCTAAGGCATAATAATGATGCATAATAATAATAATGTATTATCATAAACTAAGGCATAATAATAATGCATGTTTTTAAATTAAGGCGTAATAATAAGGCATTCTGATAATTAATAATAATGTTCAATTATGAAACAAAAGAAGACGTGATATAGTCTGTTATATCACCAAAATAACAGACTAGATAGGTTCTACTTAAATGAATCGGCTTTCGCTTTGGTTACTTGCCTATCACCTAAGCATTATGAACAAGATAAGGGTATGTGCAAAAACAATGTAACACATCAGCTTTGGCCAGAAATGATACACTTAAGTTTTATGCATAAATTAGTTTCGCTTAATACAGGTCTGACCCATCAGCTTCGGCCAGAAAGGAAACACATGTATATGTAAGGCGAATGCTTAATTTTAGTTGACAAACACCGTAAAAACAACGAATCAGCTTTGGCCAGAATCGAGGTTTTAAATATGTTATCAAGTTAAGCAAATAAATTAGTTTAATTTAAATAAGTCAACTTGTATTGTAAAATTAAATGACATTAGTTGAGGTAGTAAACCAGCTTTGGCCAGAATTACTACATGTCAATAACTAATTCAAGTTAATAAATTAATCTAATTTGATTTAAAAGTGACAATAAGTTGACTTGTAAGATAAGGTTAGATGACATTATATAGGTAACAAATCAACTTTGGCCAGAATTTTAACTTTTATTAGATGTCTATTATTAACTATGAATAACACAAGTCAATTAGTTATCTGATTTTAGTTGGTGTTAGGTTTTGTAAAAACGTAAGCATATAAGGTTTTAAAAAAACAAAATTTAATGTTAAGCCCCAAATTTTCTGAAGGGTATCCGGTCGAAAAGCGGGGTTTTCGATCGAGAAGGGATACCTGATCGAAAAATAGGTACCCGATCGAAAAGCAGGTATCCGATCGTGAAGGGATACCTGATCAAAAAATGGGCATCCGATCGGAAAACAGTTATTCGATCGAAAAAGGGTGTCCGATCAAAAGTAAGTTTTCGGTCGAAAAATAAACTTTTCGATCGGATCGGAAAACCGGTCGAAAAGGTCGGTCGAAAACCCGATCGAAAAATCCATCGAAAAGCCGGTCGAAAAGTCCATCGAAAAGCCGGTCGAAAAGTCCATCGAAAAGCCGGTCGAAAAGTCCATCGAAAAGTCAATCGAAAAGTAGGTTTTCGATCAAAAAGTAGACTTTTCGATCGGATCGAAAAATGGAATGGTCCGACCGAGAAGTCGATCGCGAAGCCATATGATCGGAAAGTAAGATTTTCGATCGAAAAGTAGGGACTAAGCCACATGATTCGATCGAGAAGCCAATCGAAAAGCCCGGTAGAAAAGCCGGTAGGAAAGCCGGTAGAAAAGCCGGTAGAAAAGCCGGTAGAAAAGCCTATTTTCGGATCAAAAGGTTATATTTTTTCCGATCGAAAAAACGGGACAAAGCCCACAGTTTCGATCAATAAATAAGAGTTTTAACTAAAAATAGGCTTTTCGATCGAAGTAGGGATTTCGATCGTAAAGACAAAAACCTGTCGAAATCAGTTTAGGGTTTGTATCATGTGTTTTCAAATCCGAAAATTTGATTCGATTAATGTTAGGATTTTTGGATTTGTTTTGAAATCAAGTTTAGTGATTAAAACAAATTAGGGTTTTGAAGCTTTTCGGTTAGGTTCGAAAACCAAATCTGATTTCGAGATTAGGGTTTTAACGAATTTAGATTTATGATTCGATTGAGCAACATATGCTCTGATACCACATGTTGATCGAATCCTGAATCGTTATAATGATAAACAGATAAACACGTATGTAAAGGTTACCTGTTGTCATCTGATTGAGATCAACAACAGTTAGGTTGTCCATCCTGTAAGTAGCCTTGGTTCCCCTTTAGGGTGTATGCTAATGATGGGATTGAGAATCGTGAATGGCTTACGATTTTAGAGGGAGAGAGAGAGAGGGTAGAAAGAGAGAGAGGTCGAAAATATGTGTGTGGTGATTAGCCTCTAATCTTTCCAATAAGCTCTATATATATATACACTCAAGGGGAAACCCTAGTCTATCTAATAAGGGCAATTACGTCCATCAAATAATGCCAAATAGGGTTAAATAGGTTATTGATTATTTAAGATAAATAATTAAAGGACATAATATATATTTATATTATATACATATATATATCCAAAATACTATATATATATATATATATATATATATTTAGTAAATATATTTTGTCTAACACTCCTTACCAATGGAAAGAGTGAGGTAATTATAAACTTAGTTCTATGTATGTTTGTCATGATATCGTACAATATTATTTTATCCGACGCTGACCTGAAAAATATTTTACCCGACCCGACCCGAAAAATTTATGGTTAATATTGATATTAGAAGATCTCTAAAAAAACGACCCCCCAAAAATAAAATCCTGGGTCCACCACTGTCTCTTTCACTCACAAACACAATTAAATAATAATTTTTTCTACCTTTATCATTAATTATTATCTCTCTTTCACTTACATCTAACATCAAATTTTATGAAATCAACAGTTTTTTATCAAATATAAAGGTAACAATAACTTTTTCTCTCTTCTCTATTCACAATCACTAACAACCAAATCAAAAATTTTAAGATTTTCAGTCACGTAGTTATAAGGGCTTTAATGTATATACTCTTTATCATTAGTTGACTCAAAATATAGATGTCTCTTTCCGCCTATATTTATGAACTTAAAATAGGATGTCTCTTTATCAATCACCATCAATTAAATATCCTAAAAGGAGAGATGCATAAATTCAACAGTTGCCATCTTGTACGAAAACTATTCAACATTTCAACCCATGCCCCTACACTTTACTACTTTTTCATTAGAGCCGTAAGTCATCATTTATGGGTTTTAAGGCATTGTGTAATGGGTGTTAAAAGGGTAAAATGCCCCCCCCCCCCCCCCCCCCTTCTCCCCCCTCCCAAAACACTGACTCCGGGTCTATTCACTACACATCTTAAGACTATAAACCTTATTGCTGACTAGATCGCCACGTGTCGAAAAACGTCCAAAAGTGAGGTTTTATCACTACACGTACTCACGTAGCCTAACAAAACCGTAAAGCCGTATAGCAATAAATCAATAAACCTACATTCTTTTACGGGCGGTGACAAACTTTTACAAAAATCCTTCTTCCAAACCTAAAATCGCTTTATCATGTATGTGAATTCTTGAATATTGTGTTCGAGTTTGCTGATTGCTTCCCTTTAAAACGAATTTAATAATAGCTTTATAACAAATTACAAAAACCATCTGGAAGTAACAATGGTCTTCTTAAGTCATCTAAACCTAACCAAAAAAAAAAAAAGAAAAAAAAAGAAAAAAAAAACTTCGACGTATAAGTACAACACCCCCTAATCAAACATTTTATGGTGGGACAAATGTGTGAGATAGTGAATAGAATAGGGACTGTTTTTGTAAATAACTTAAAATAAAAAGTTGAAAACTATACTTGACGGCAGGTAGGGTTTCTAGATCCTTCCACCACCCATCACCTTAAATACCACCATACATCCCGTCGAATTAATAATCTCAAAATCTTAAAAAATACGATGCCGGCGGCTCTTAAAGCTTAGAAAAACGTCGTCGATTTGGACGCGTTTCTTCCTATGCACGACGTTTTTCTAGGTTTTAGAATCGCCTACAATCGTAATTCACTCATCAAAATCGTTGGTCAAAATTTGTTGGTTGATTTTGTGTTTGATTATATCATCAGATTTCTCGAGATGTTTGTTGTGTTAATTCATGATCTTTTACGGTTTTCATTGCAATGAGTTTAAATTGAGACAGATTTCACATCTTTTATTCGTTTTATACAATTATACAGATCTGGAGATATAAGTGTTCGTTCACGGTGAAAATTATTTTTGACAGGAGCTTCTCATTTGTAAGTTTTTGGATCTTCTATGTTCTAAAACTGGTGCGATTGTATTTTTGTGTGAAAAAGATATTGGAACTATGTTTTAAAACTGGTGCGAATAATGCGATTGTATTTTTGTGTGAAAAAGATATTGGAACTGAAGTACTGAACTGGTTTTCTGTTGAAATAAGTTTTTAGTTAAAAAAAGATAAAGTGTTTACTAACTCTGAAATCCATTCTCATAACAAACAAAAGATAATTTATTCTTTGATAAAGTTGAGTTTTATCACTATATTTAAATGCTTTGATTTTTTTTTTTTTTAACAGCAAACAAACTCCATTAAACCGGGAACAACGCCACTAGCGAGAAGCTAGAGGCGCCCCCAAACACCAAAGAACATTACATCATAGAGCAATTATCCCAATCAATACAACTTTTACATCTATTACTAATCCACACCTTACTCCACAATCTAATCTCATTGATGACTTTGCCTAAAGAAGGGACCGCCCCGTTAAAGACAACATTATTCCTTTCTTTCCACACGAACCAACAAGCAGTAAGCACGATGCCTTGAACCACCTCCTTTTTCTTATCCTCTATGTGCCTAACGTTATGAATATTAATCAAATCCTCAAAGGAGAAAATGATCAAACCTGGAATTTTGCACCAGTTTATAAGCCACTGCCAAACATCGTTCACGAAAACGCAGCTGGTAAATAGATGCGAAACAGATTCCATCTCGTCCCCACATAGCCAACACCAAGAGGACTGAACATGCATGTTTCTCTTAATTAGGGAGTCCGAACTCGCAATACGATACCGAAGGGCCCTCCAAACATATATAAAAAGTTTTGGTTTGAATGGATTAGGGTCAGTCACATAATATATAAAAAGTTTTGGTTTGGATGGATAGGGGTCAGTCAAATACTATAAGTAGGACACGAAATAAAATATTTAAAAGACGCATAATATAGATATTTGTTTTTACGAAATAAGAACATCCTATAATTGTTTGTTAGTTTGATTCTATATATTTTTTTGAACAGCTAATATTTTTTTCTCCACAATTTCACCATGTCAAGGTTTGAACCTTGGTCTTTCCCTAAAGGAGCTTTGCCCCTTACCACTAGGCAGTTTGATTCTATATATTGATACTAGGTTAGTAACCCGTGTAATACACAAGTTGATTACTTTCCATAAAAAGACTAAAACTATTGAGTAAATTAATAAAATCTACATTAATTTTGTTAAAATTTTAGTTTTGATACATTGGTATTAATCTTAATTGATGATTACTAAATTGGTATTTGATTATGAGCTTGACATGTGGCCGTGGTGATGTGGGCCATCTACCTTCTACCTATCTATTAAACAAAACATATAAGGTTGATTTGGCATCTTATAAGGTTGTTCACATCATCAAGTGATGAGGTGGCATGCTCTCATACTAACAAAATCCTATGTGTAATTTTCTTGATTTTTTAAGTTTTTAGTTTTATTTTTCACAATCTTGGTTGTTAATACATTACCTAAATTAGTTTAGTTGAATCACGTAAATTAGATTTTTTACCCTCTTAATGACTAATCAATTATCAATCAATTTTTTACCTAATTTAGCATCCTAGTTACCACGAAATAAAAGACTGAAAATAAATATTCTGAATGTTTAATTTTTAGTTTTTGTTTGCACATTAAAACTTTATTTTTGAAAGCAAAATCGAATGTCCAAATTGGTTACGAAAAGTAATTGATTCGAAATAATTATTTTTAGTTTTTGTTTGCACATTAAAACTTTATTTTTGAAAGCAAAATCGAATGTCCAAATTGGTTACGAAAAGTAATTGATTCGAAATAATTATTAGTTAAGTGAAACAATTGTCAAGTCATAAGTCATTGCAACCTCTATATATATATATATATATATATATATATGATTAAGTCATTACACCTTCTTCATACTGCACATCTATATTGACTCAAGTCATTACACCTTCATACTGCACATCACAGCCATCTACAAGTTCAGAGAGAAAATGTAATCATCAATTTCTCCTCATCAGTCATTACACATTTAATTGACTTCTACATTTTCTTCCTCTATCTTGAATTTTGTATAAAGTTGATATGGCAGGTCAGACCTTCAATCTCATAAAAGATTTGAATGTCACCCGATAAAACTTTGTGCTTAAGCTTCGTATTCTGAGAGTCTGGAGAAAGAGTCAATATAACAATCACACCAAGCCATATTCAATTGAGATGATAATGGTCGATGAAGAGGTATAGTTTAATCATCATTTGCATTACTCACTTTATTTTATTTAAATTCTGCATAAGCATTTATGTTTTTTTTATTTTATTTTATCAGAACAATAGGATTCAGAGCAATTGTTTGGCCAAATGGTTTTGGCATTTTGAAAAGTATTTCAAAGAATCAGGTTCTGATAATAAAAAACCCACCCTCGGTCAAAATAAAGGGAACTTCAGGTGCATAGCTAATTCGATCAAGGTGTGTATGAATTACAACACTGAAATTCAGTGTTTTGACAGTTGGAACAACCGTCATATTGGTTTTGAGTTTGCTGACTTTAATGATATTATTGACAAGAATATTGATAAGAGTATGTCAATTGGTAAATCTCCTTTTAATTGTTTTTTAATTTTAATTTTTTCTATTCATTAATATTTAAAATTTCTTATGTTTGCAGATATCCTTGGAATGATTATCACTGTAAATCCTCCATAAACTTTTGGAAAAATGAAGATGGGACTCCGAAGATCAGAATAAACTTTTGCTTGCAGGATGTTAGGTTTGTCTCTTAATTATTAACTGATTCATTGCATATTTTATTTTCCTATTATTATTTATTAATAACCAGATTCTTTTTCTAATTTAAATGACGTGTTCGTACAATCTGGTTAACATTGTTTGAAGAATACGTTGAAAGGTTAGTTCAGTATGTTAAAAGTCAGTCAGATGAAACTAAAGTAGCTATTATTCTTCAGTTCGCCATGTTCAGTGTTTACAGAGGTAAGTAATTTCAAACCAGGAACATTAATTTATCTTATTAATTTATATTTAAGCATTTAGTAATTATTATATGAATTCCGTATTAATTTTGTAAATCGTCCTTCAGTTTGTAATTATTTTAAAGTCTTCAAGTTACTCATAAACCCTGATATTGATGAGATGATTCAATTCAGAAAGATGTAATATATTAATATTTAATTAGACATACATACTCTGTTAGATTGATACATAAATTGTGATTGAAAATAATTGTAAACTTATTTTATCCAGTTATAATGAAAAACAAAACGATGTTCCTTCATCAAGTGTGAGCAGATTGTTTTCCTCTATATCCTACTGTTTGGATGATGATTTTTTGGTTGAGACAGAGTTCAACAAAATTGCTGAACTTAATGTCATAAATGAGGTAATTTTTGTTCGATTTGTATTTTTCATTCATTTGTTTTAAATACCTTGCAAGTAATAAATGATTATAACATCAAATTAAATCATTTATATTTAATTTTTTTTTCATTTCTTACTTTTCACTGGTTTTTAGAAGGGGAAACCTCCCATTGAAATTGAAAGTCTTTTTGAGAAGAGATTGGCTATGAAGATTGACATTAGTAGTTTCAATATTGAGTAGGATTACAGATATTTCACCATTGAGAAGCTTACAGATAGCACGTCAATCATATCTTATCTTGATGAAAAGCATGACAAAGATAATGTGCGTTTTCAGCCTTTACTTTTAATTTAAATTTATACCCTGCATTACTCTGTGACTATATCATATTCTAACTTTTGAACATATACGTAGGGTGTTTTGTCGGAATAAAATGGTGATCATGAAGGCGGTGGTGTCATGAAGGTATGCATCTATCTTTAAACATCATTTAACTTGCCATTTTTATCCTTCCAATCATAGAGTCTATAAATAAACATAAACATGTAGTATTATAAGAGCTTCATAGTTTTTCAAATATGTCATTAATGTTTTTTTTAATAGGTTTTCACCCTAACTTTGATGGCCTTTGTATAGACTATGTACAACAAAAAATAAACTTGACAATTTATTAAACATTTCAATTTCTAAATACAGGATGTCAAAGATTTGTTAGACACCCCAAATGACAATATTTTTTATCGATAATGACCTTAGTTATATGAAAAGTCAGAACCAGTATGAATCTAAAATCAAAGTTATAGATCAGAACCATGAGCTGAAACACAAGCTTAACGACATTTATGATGTTGAAGACGGTGCGTGTTCTTCTCCACCCAAACTGAGTCCCGAATGTGGCGATAAGAGTGAAGATATTGTTGAGAAGGAATTGTTGATTCCGAAGGTGGAGAAATAGCTTCAAAACATCAATGGTTCGTATCTATATTAGGTAATCTTTAAGATGTTTTTGAACGACTTATTGTGCGAGTTCGTTTTGTTTATTTACTTCATGACAATTGGTTCGTTTGGTTCTATCGTTTGGTTTTATTTACTACATGACGTTGGTTGGTTTCGCTCCATTTATTATGATAGTGGTTATTTATTTTGATTTATTATGGAAATTGTTGCTTTATTTTATTAAGTTCATTTAGATTGACAATGGTTGGTTTGGTTTCATTGTTTGGTTGGTTCATGACAATGGTTGGTTTGGTTTCATTGTTTGGTTTGGTTCATTGTTTAGTATATTTTATTATCTTTTTTTACGTTATAGCTTCGGGTATATACCCGGGTAACACTTGGTATGACTATAAACAAAAGCCAAGGTCAGTCTCTTTCGAGAGTTGGATTGTACTTGAAAAATCTCGTCTTCTTTCATGGTTAATTATATGTTGCTTTATCAATAGTGAAGAGCAAGAAGGGTCTGAAGATCTTGATTTTGGATGAAGACGGTCGTCCAACAAATGTAACAAGAAATATAGTGCATAAATCTACATTCTCAAATTTGTAATTGTTATTGATTTTTTTTTAATTATTATTGAATATTGTTTTATCGATAAGAATTTTTGGATAGTATATATATCTATATATATTTTTTACGTTTTAGACCCGGGTAAGTGGCTAGTTTATAAATGAGACATGTGGCAAAAATTTTATTGCTTTATTAGGATTAAGATGATTAGAATTATTTTAAATGGGCTATTAGATTTTGATTAGACTTATATTCCATGTAGGTTTTATTTTGTAGTTTCTTTAACATATTACTGACTAGGTTTGTAACACGTGTATTACACGGGCCGAGTATTACACGGGCTGATGCACATCCAAATTGTAGAAACCGGGGTCGGTGAGCCAAGCCAAACCCCGATGGCACAGCGGAAGCGGATCGGTGACTTTGTGAGCTTCGTCTTTGTAGAACAAATATGAACACCCGGAAGAACATTACGGACCGGATCTTCAACATGGGTGTTTGAGATGTGATGATGATGATGAGGATAAAATAGAAGTAGTGATAAACAAGATGAAGATAAGTGAAATCATATATGGAGTCGAATGATTACATGTTTACCTATCCCACACATGCTATAGGTTCATGAACAAGAGTTCATGAACCCACACAACTTCAAAGATACATGACAAAAGCTCTCTCACTCATACATTCACTCATACTTGTCTTTCACATGAGAAAGACATATATATTAACCTAACTAAGACCAAGGGCAAACTAGTAAATAACACAACTAGTAGTGACATAAATAATACAACAATAAATAATAAAGTCACTAATGCCAAGTCTTCGGTTAATGAGAGTCTCGAGTCATGATCTTCACCGCATGTTGTGCAAACGGTCAAACGGTAAGTGGTACGTTGAGTTTCATCTAACCAAATCTCGAACTCGTCGAACTCGGAAATTCCCAACAATCTCCCCCTATTTGGTAGATGAACAAACGGATAAATAACTCAACTCTTGTGACAATCGGTTCCCTTGTATTCTAGCAACATGACTTCAAAACAATCTTCAAACGATTTCAAATCTTTCACTTTTCTTCTCCCCTTTGTGAAGCTCCCCCTACGATGAAGAGTTTTGATTCTTCCGGCCTTTTCCGCGAGGCACTATAGGGTGTTTACCACTTATAACATGCACACTATGTTTAAGGATGCCACCATCATCCTCAGTGTAGTTAAAGGTAAACAAGATAAATGATCAAAGAAAAATTAGAGAATTAATCCCATAATTCAACCGTCTTGAAAATACTTGCCAAGAATACCAAAACGATGCTTCACTTCAAAGATAGTACCACTTCAAATAAATTACCTCAACAAGTCACAAGCTTCTAACTTTGCCTTTATTTTTACCATAACGACGATGGCTCAAGGACTCTTCAAAAGCTAGAACTCAATCCAACAATAGCAAACAAATTCTTCAATGTAGAAAAAATTTCAAACTAGCATATTTTCTTCAATTTTGAACCGGCTTCTAAACACGTCTGCTTATAACGAGGCAAGTATCAAAAAGAAAATTAAGTTTGATTCTACAAGTGTACCTTGGTTGTACACCAATTTGTTGCGCTGGAATTAACGGTTTGTACTCCGTTAAACTTGTAGTAATTTTCATCAAGTAACCCAGTAGCTCACTGTTACCAAATTCTGCCAAAAAATTGTCTTCAATTCTCCAACTCTTTTAACACCCAAACAAATAAAAGAGTAAGTTGGCCCAGTTGATTTCAATTAAATGCTGACCCAATTCTAACCAAAATCGCAGCCCAGAAGACAAATAAATGAGATAGGCAGGCCCAAATTCGATCATTTTCTCAGCCCAACAAAGTAGTTAATCAGGCCCAACGAATTCTTTTAACCTGCCAAATAAAGTGGTATACTCTCTTGTGCCCTAAACCCAACACACAGAAGCAACAGCAGCAGCCATCGACGGCTTTGGACACATTCCGGCGAGCTTAACCTTTTCCGGGGACCTAAAACGTGAACATGCTCGAAAACAGATGACACGATGTACCTACAGAAGATTTAGAGTTCCTCCGGAACAAGCTTGTATTTCTCGGGAGAGCAAACAGGTTACTCCGGAAGTTTTTGAGTTCCTCCGGAACTAATTCGAGTTACTCCGGAATTTCTTTTCTTCCCTCGAAGCTAACAGTTTTACTCCGGAACATTGGTTTCCTTCGGAAGTTTTTCTGATTACCTCGGAACTAGAGGGTTACTCCGGAACAAGAGGGTTGCTCCGGAACTTTGACAGTTAAGTCGGAGTGAGTTCTCTCGGAGAAAACGAGTTACTCCGGAACGTTTCCAGTTCCTCCGGAAGTTCAAGTTGCAGCAGGTTATGGTTCCTATGGAGGTTTAGAATTCCTCCGGAACTTTGAGTTGTCTCGGAAAAATACTTTCCGGTTGGTTCATGTCGAAGAGAGAGAGATAGTAGTGCATGGGGACAAGGGACTGTCTTGTACAGTGGATGGAGACAATAGATAGAAAAAATTTGTAGAGAAAAAAAATAACCCTTTCCTCTCACCTCTTATTTCTATCTCACGACAAAAAGGAGAAAGTCAACCACTTTGTTTCTTTTTCTTTTTCTTCCCCATATACGACAGAATCATGGACACATGTTCCATGTAATTTCAAGAAACCACAAAATAATATTAACTTTATTTGGTTTGTGAAACTTCGATCTCGTCCATTGTCGACATCTTCGAACCAAGACCCATAAACCCGTCTCGAACCAGCGACCAACTAATCACTGTAACCCTCGTCATATATCATGACGGAAACCCGAATCTCAAACAGTAGCATCAATGAAAACCCAAGTGCCAACCGTGAGATTAACCCCTTTTCTCTCAAATAAGAACCCGTAAAAATCTAGATAACGAGCTGCAGTCTCGTGATTTTTTGTTCTTCATCACTTGTTAAAATAAATTAACATAAACACTAATAATAATCAATAAAAAATCTGCTAAATTGATTAAATGGAGGTTGAGTGTTTGGTGATGAGAGAGAAAAGTACAAAGGTGGTTGACAAAAGATAGAATAGAGTGGCTAAAGTCAGTGAAGCTACTAACTTATCCTATTCACCTTTTTGAGTTTTAATTTGTTTTCCAATTAAATCAATCAAGCAAATGAAAAACTAACAATCTTCAAACATGAAGATCACTGGGAAAACACATGAACAATTGGGTGAGTTTGAAGGAACTCAAAAACTCATCTTTTCTATGTGTGACTATTTCTAACACAAAACCCAAAGTTCAAAAAGATAAAAACATCTCTATTTGTTACAAAAACAAGCAAGATAACACAAAGTTGAAGAAACCAACCGAATCGTTGCGTTTTCTTCGACCATGGCTCTGATGCCAATTGTAGAAACCGGGGTCGGTGAGCCAAGCCAAACCCCGATGGCACAGCGGAAGCGGATCGGTGACTTTGTGAGCTTCGTCTTTGTAGAACAAATATGAACACCCGGAAGAACATTACGGACCGGATCTTCAACATGGGTGTTTGAGATGTGATGATGATGATGAGGATAAAATAGAAGTAGTGATAAACAAGATGAAGATAAGTGAAATCATATATGGAGTCGAATGATTACATGTTTACCTATCCCACACATGCTATAGGTTCATGAACAAGAGTTCATGAACCCACACAACTTCAAAGATACATGACAAAAGCTCTCTCACTCATACATTCACTCATACTTGTCTTTCACATGAGAAAGACATATATATTAACCTAACTAAGACCAAGGGCAAACTAGTAAATAACACAACTAGTAGTGACATAAATAATACAACAATAAATAATAAAGTCACTAATGCCAAGTCTTCGGTTAATGAGAGTCTCGAGTCATGATCTTCACCGCATGTTGTGCAAACGGTCAAACGGTAAGTGGTACGTTGAGTTTAATCTAACCAAATCTCGAACTCGTCGAACTCGGAAATTCCCAACACAAATGAACACGGATATCTTAGATCACATGATCTGTGAAGATATAAAACATTGGTTTACATTCTATATATTGAAATTGAATTGCTAGTTTACCTGTAGAGGATATCATCACTGATTGAAATTCATTTGCATCAATTCTTTAACTATCGAATTGTTTCTAACAAACATATTTTTCAAATATGAATAAAAAGAACGTACATTTTAAAAAGGACATACAGTTAATGGATGGATGAGTTTGACCCATCCATAAGATATGAATAATGATAGTAGTTTTACCAAGAATAAAACTGACCCAGCTTTATGGCTTCATCAACAACATTCATACAAAACATCATCATGGAAGACAGCCTAAATCCTTGAGGTTCTATCATTTTGCCACCCCTTTAGATATATCATATATGATGATGAATATCTGTCATAATGAAAAGGATAATTTAAATACTAACAATTGCAGGTTTGCTAGCAATTATTCGATCATTTTCTATGCATTTTGTTTACTTTCTATGCATTTTGTTTACATAAATAATCGGTTTAGCTGCAGCAGGTATGATACTATATTTGGCCCAGATAATCATAATCAAGAGTACTCTATCTAATAATCCAAACACTAAAACTGAAATTCATCAATTGAAATTTGCTCCTCTGTTTAGGTTCAAGTACGTGTACAGTCAACACGCCGAATACTAACCGAGATTCAATTTAAGCCCATCATTATCGACAATTATTTTACTCCAATTCATTTATGGTTTGAGTCGGAACGTTCTCAAAAGAACAGACTATTGTGCTTATTTTCATCTCAGCATGTTGCTGCTTCACTTTTTTATAAAAAATTCCTCACTTGTATCCAAGAAAGTGGAAAATGAGCTACAAAAGAGGCCCGTCTATGTACAGATATCTGAGTATAATCCAGTTTTTATACAGGTTTGGATATTGTTTACACATTTGACCAATCAATCTAAAAGCTCATGTGTATGTACGATTGCTTCATAGAAATAAGGTGTGTAAGTCATACATGGGCAGCAATTAGAGCACCATCCTTTGTACCAGGCTGCAAAATTTATCAACCAAAAAGATTTAGTTATCACAAAATTCATAAATTATTCAAGAGACAAACTCTTCAACATTAATCATATCAAGTTTTAAATGCAAAAATGGGTGCAATCACACACCTGATACAATCACATTCATAACTAATACTCGAGTTGCCCCATTTGTGGCTTGATCCTAAATATAAAAACAAAATTGAGTTAATTAGGTTAAAATTGAAACATTTATTTAGTGATAGAAATAGAAGAAACATATGTAGTAAACACTGAGTTTGCAATCTCATCTTGCATAGATGAAGATTATATCAACGATATAATATAAATTAAGAACCCTAACTCGTCATCGGGTTTCCTTTTCCATTTTTACTCGATTCATGGCCTTCACGATGGAATAACCCACCATATATATTGAAAAAGAAAGAGTTAGTGATTGCTGCTTACCGCTTGAGCAACACCACTGGTCGATCAACCCCGAAGCTAAAGAATGAAATGGTGAAAGTAGCAGGTCGCCGAGATCTAATCTCTGAAGTGAAAGTGGTACACATGCTTGCGATCAAATACAAAACATAGATGAAGAATCAAACTGGAGCAGCAGAGATCGATGGGGAAAAGTAGGGTTTTAGTGAAAAGGAAAGTGTGCGATATGGTTGCGAACTGATACTTAGACATCCGGCGATTAACTCCAGTGAAGGCGTCTCTTGATTTGCATGATCAGGGAGAATCGGTGAAGAATCAATAGGTTAGGTTGAAACCCCATTTTAAGCTCCCATTGAGTGATTTAGGAGGTGGAGATTACATCTTATTTGACGATTGAAGTCCCCACTGCGATTGAAATTCCAATGAGTAAATGAAGCATATTGAGCGATTGAAAGAGCCACGTGTCTATCTCAACAGAAAAACTAAAAGGACACGTGGCATATGAAGCTCATAAGGATTGAGCTTTATTAAGTAGGGTAGACTCGTTCGTAATTTACCAATTTTTTATATTCCTTGTGTTTTTAATTCATTATCTTTTTTTGGGTTTCTTTTTATGTTTACGACAATCCTTCCCGTATGTATATATTTTTTCGGACGTAAACACACCTATAAGTTCCACCAATTTCCCACTACTGTAAATGAAACTTAAACCTACACTATTTAGATGAGAATAAATAACAAAAATAAACCTTTTGATAAAATTCCCTTTGATCTGACCACATTTATTAGTCGACTGATGTCCCTTTCCGCATATATTTATGAACTCAAAAGATAATGGGATGTCCCTTTCCGCATATATTTATGAACTCAAAAGATAATGTGACAGGATATAATCTAAAAAAAACTAGTGGTAACTTTTTGAAGACCTAAGTTTATAACTTCATAACTTGATAGTGATCTAAATTGATGTGTAATTTAGCCATTAAAAAAAAGATAATTTGAGTGAAGTCCCTTTCCGCCAATATTTATGAACTCAAAAGATAATGTCCCTTTTATCAAAAAGAAAAAGTTTAACCCTTTGTAGTAAGGTGTGGGCAAAACATAGGATTGTCTATAATAGACTAGAATATTGTATAGAGTGTACAAGTACAAAATAAACCCTATACAATACTAGAATATACAATCTAAATATAATACAATATTCTAGTCTATTAGTCTATAGTGGACTCAAAACTTTTAGGGTTATGATGGAGATACTTCTACTTTTTGAGATACACCCACTCTAAACCTCATGTTTGGGCCTAAATGTCAAACTTCATCATACAACACCATTCCGCGTCACGTAAAGGCCTCCATTTCACGTGTTTTCCGATCCGAAAATTTTGCAGCACGATTTGTTGATCACCTCCTACATTTAAGTGATTTGGATACAATTTAAATTTGTGATACTTGAGCCAAAGTTTAAGTTGATAAGTAAATTACTAATGTCATGCTTGATGTCAAAATCATTGTGATATCATTAATTGTGATTTTAAAATTTCAAAATATTTTTTTTATCACAATTAACTTAGAAATAAGAGTTAATTACGGAGTGCGTCCCCGTGGCTTGCAAATTTATTTGGAATGAGTCCAAACGTTTCAAAATTTTCATTGCGAAGCCTGTGGTTTCCATTTCTTTGTTATTTGAGTCCTCATGACTAACAGAGTTAATTTTTTTTGTTAACTCAAAGGGTATTATAGTCAATTCGCATATTATGGACATGTTATGTAAAACTAATAAAATATAGGGACTCTTTATAGTTTTAGTAAACATTAAATATTATAATTAAAAATAAAAAAATAGGGAATATTAAACCCTCCCCTGTCATTGTCTTTACTTTCCCAACCCTCCCTCCCCTCCGGCGAGAGATCCGACAGACACAGCGGCGACGTCTTCCTCGTGTTCTCCGACGACGGTGATCCTTTTAGTAGAATCAGATGTTTTCCCAAACTTAAAAGACAAAACAAAAGGCATTGATATGTTTTCAAATCCCAACTCACAGAAACAATCCTGAGCGTCGGAAAAACCACCACCACTTCCAATGTCGGCCTTTCCCTCGCGCAATTAGGCTTCTTCGTCGTCGCAATCGACGCCGACGTCGGCCTCCGCAACCTCGGCCTCGAAAACCGCATCAATTACACCGTCATCGTCTTGTCAAAGTTCTCAACGGCGATTGTCGCCGCCTGAAATCGGGTAGAACAAAGGTGCCGCCTGGCTCAGAAAAAGAACTCGAGAACCTTGAAGCGATTGGAAAAGGGTAGACGTGAGGTCGTTCGTTGCTGGGTTCGCTGGGAATACGTTCGTTGTTGGGTTCGTTGCTGGGTTCGCTGGGAATAGGGGCTAGGTCGTCGGAGTGGTGCGAGGTTTCCGGCAGAGTGAAGGGGCAGGGGTTCGAACGGAGAGGGAGATAGAGTTCGAAGATTTTCCGCTGTTGTGGGGGTCCGCCGGAGTCGCTGGAGAACGACTAGTGTCGTCGGTTTTGATCGAGGAGTAAGGGGGCTGCTGGGAGGGTCGCCGTGGGTGGTGCCAGTGACCGTAAACGGATCTGGTGGTGAATCCAGCGATGGTAGTAGGGATCTGGGGGGAACCAAAAGGGTAAAATTTTATATATTAATATATTAAATGGTAATTACAGAAATAGTCCTTTTATATTTATAAGTTATAGAATACCCCCTTCATTTTTATAACCTTATTAATTTACATAACAAGTCCCTAATGTGTAAAATTACTATAATACTCTTTGAGTTAATAGAAAATTTTAACTTTGTTAGGCCCAGGGACTCAAATAGCAAAGAAATACAAACCACAGGCTTCACAATGAAAATTTTGAAACGTTTGGACTCATTCCGTAATTAACTCTAGAAATAAATAGGGATGCAAATTTTTACTTGCAATAGCGGATAACTGCGGGTACCCGACTTAACGGATAATGGGGCAGGGACGTGTATTATATGTAAAACCCGAAGTGGGGACGGGTCGGGTACGGGTGTATCACTATCTGCCCCGTTTAAAACCCGAATATATATAATTTATATATGTCCTTTATATATATGGGCTTGTTGATCAGAGACTCGAACTTGTTTATTTCTCATGCGGGAGTTTTCTAGGGCATCTAGGCATCAAATTCGACAAACCATTAGACATCAAGAAGAAGTCTTTATCATGGTTATATTTTTCCCACTTTCTTATGGTTATATTTTTCTAACTTTTTAAAAAGTTGGAGTTTTTATGGATGTCAACTAAGTATAAGGGGTCGTGTATTGATTGGAACTTGTTGTATAAATTCTCGATGTAATTTCCTTTTTATGTTTGTTTTAAGGTTCCCTAGCTCCTTGTTAGGGGTCTCTTGTTTTTTTAAGGGGTCTGTTAGGGACACCCCCTTAAATTTTAGCTGGCACCCCTTATATAGGTGACTCTGAGGTCTAAGAGTCACCTCCATATTTAAAAAGCTTACATAATGCCCTAAGAGTCACCTATAAAAGGGGTGTTAGCCAAATTTTTATCATTATAATAAAAATATTATTGTTATATTAATAATTATTAATAATTATTATTATTATTAATACATATAAATAAATAACACAAATAAAATATGAAAAAACCTTCAGGGTGACATAAAGGGCTGGAGGTGAGATATGAGACTGCTTATATGAGATTCAGCTCACCTCTTCAACCAAGAGGTCACCTACAAGGAGAAATTACAGGTGACGCTAAGGTCTCGGAGTGACCTAAAGGGCTCACATCTTACCATCTAGGCTCCCTCTAAGGTCTCTGTGCGACATATATTATCGCATCTCCTACGTATTATTACACCGTTACGTGCATACACACACGCATACGAACACATACTAATACGTTATTAATCCACACACATATATACATACCTACATGATAGATTTTGACTTAATATATGTTTATATATACATACATATGGTCACGTGGATACAACTTCATACAAGAACTCCGTTGATATATTGTATGTACTATATGCATATGTACATACACATACCAACACACTTACATGCACACGAATATGTACATACAATATTAATATGAATAAGATTAATATACGTTCATATATGCATACATTACACTTTTACATGTATATAAACATGCATACCGTACGTACACATATTAAATTATTATTGTTATATTAATAATAATAATTATTATTATAATAATAATACAAATTATTATTATTATAATACTTACTAGTGGGGCTAGAAGCGCGCGATGCGCGCAGCTGTGACTACATAGTATTTCCAATCCATTGTAACCTTAATTGAACGTTTGATGTTATTGTTTGTTCATTTTTTAGTATCCATAATGAAGCACTCCATGTGACAATGCTTTACATAATTCTTCTAAAACAAGCCGATTTAGATGGTGATCACAAACTTACCATAAATCAACTAACCGAAGTACCGAAACCTACACCCCTGCTTATTGAACTTTTGAAATTTAGCCTCCTACCAAATAAGTAGTAAAGGGCAGCCAAAATAAGTAGTAACCCCATGTTATATTTTAACAAATAAGTAGTAAAGCACAGCCAAATTTAGCATACTTTAAAGCACACTAGTTATAAATGGCAGCCAAGTTTTTAAAAGGCTGCAAACCAGTTTGACCTAATAAAAGTCAAATGTGATGGTATAGTTTGAGAAATAAGGTGCCAAACATTTTTACATGCTGCAAGTTAATACATCCTAATAGCTACATCGTATGTGATTTAGTTTATAATTACATTGCCCAAAACAACATGACTTATTTAAATTCAAGAGCCTAACCTAGTAGGATAGTTTGACTCCTGAAAAGCAACTGTTGGATTTCTCTCTAAAAGAAATACACAGCAACAACAATGAGTTTTTTTAAACTACTTCTATTTTTCCTATTTCTTCACCATAACTACATTTTTAAAGATAACTTTATAGGAAAAAGAGAAGAGAGCGACATAAAAGGATAATAAAATTGAAATAGAAACATTTGAATAACACAAAAACAAAGCATACAAAAATTTGAAGTCGCCATTCCCACCGAATATTAAAGTAATTCAACAAAATTAACACTGATTTGAAACCGGGAATTTACAAATAATTCACAAAAATGAAATCAAAGAAGATAATCGCCCAAGAAAGGAACTGTGGTTGACTCACCTACGCAGTGCAAATAATTGAATGAAACAACTAACCACTAACTTAAGCATCATGAACCTGCCTTTTTAAATCAGTTGGCACCAAAAGTAAAATATATATATATATATATATATATATATATATATATATATATATATATATGAACAAAGAGATGGTAAACAGATGCGATTTCACCCCAAACCCGTTTAGTTATATCAGGAAAAACTAACAAAATACAGCCATTTCATAAACTAAGCATCCTATAACGCTTTGCCTTTACCAAAAAACAAATAACATTACTTTTATGTATCTCATATGTGTGAAGATCTAAATAGCATGTCCAAAAAATATGTTAGCAAATAGATCATTTCAGAACAAAAGTAGAGAAAAAATACATAGAACATGATCTAACTGGTCTTTTCTATAAAGTTTAATGTTTAATCATCTAAATAACCAACATTCACTTATCATCACAAAATGTTTACGGAAAGGAACGACCGTTTGCTCTATCATTTTAATGAAACCCAAAAAACTAAAGCGGCGCAATTTCAACCAAACCCGTTTATCTATATCAGTAAACAAAAACAAAATAAAGTCATTTAACAACCTAAGTCTGTTAGAACTGTTGGGCCTTACCAAAAAACAAAGTGTATGTCAATCATATGTGTGAAGGTCTAAATAGAATGTCCCAACCATATGAAATAACAAATAAACTTACAGAGTAAAGCTCCCGGCAGTAAAAATAACTCCTTCAAAGCTATATTCCTGAGAAAAGATCGACGGAAAAAGATAGACCTATCAATGAAATGGGTGCTTACCATAATTTAAATAAAGTTTAAGATAAGGAAACAAATTGTAACTACATGAACAAAGAAATGCCAAGTACATTATCAAATGTGAACAGGAAACCGAGATCCACAAAAACACACCTAATAAAGGAATAACATCAATAATGACATGTGTGTTAAAACTACATATTCTTGTCTCTGTAAATGATATTGTAAATCAGGTAGTATTCAACTCTACACCACCATCTATGATCCCGATGAGCCATTAAGATCAGCAATTGCCCCAAACAATTTATACGCTTAAAAACAGAACAACAAAATTAACAATAGAAAACAATATAAACAAAAACAAAAGTAGAACTGGAGGATTCAAAGAGCAAAACGAAGTAGGAAAGACATCTCAAACCTAAACTGGGGAATCAATAAAAGATTGACAACAGATTTAACAATGAAGAGGGGAAATAATTGGGGAACGACATACCGATAGGATTTAGAAGTTGTTACAATCAAGGAAATTGAGAGCAGATATATAATCTCTGGACTATCCAATAGTAACGTACAACAGCAATCAAGGTATGGAGATGTATGTATGCGTGATTTGGTAGATGAATGAGGCATAGGGTTGAATTCAGTTGTCGGAGCAAGTACAGAAGAAAATCTACTTGTAAATGGCGCTTAGAAGGTTGTACATAAAAGATAACAACAGATGAAGGAAGGAGGTGCAGCCATGGCTTGTAAACTACGCTGTAGGAGGAGTAAACTTTTCTATTCACTATTCATATATTTCACTATTCATCTATGTTTACATTTGTTATATAGGGTAATTACTATTATTATTATTATTATTATTATTACATATAAATAAACAATACAAATAAAATATGGAAAAAACCTTATGGGTGACATAAAGGGCTAGAGGTGAGATATAAGACCCATTATATGAGATTTAGTTTAGAGACACCCCTCATATAGATGAACATTTGGGCTTAAGGTGAGGTTCTCTTAGAGACACCCCTCATATAGGTGACCTCAAGACCTCCGAGTGACCTCTAGGTGGGATGTATTTAAAAAAAACGGGGTGTCTCTAAGATTTCCCTTTTTTAATGTAATTGCCTTTAAAAAAAGAGAAAAAAAATAGAACTGTCACAATAATAAATGACCTACGCCCTTTGATGTGACCATATTTATTAGTTGACTCAAAATATAGATGTCTCTTTCTGCCTATATACTTATGAACTTAAAAGATTATCACCCAACAGATTTCTACCAACAATATTTTTCTAAGGTACGAGGGCTCTATAAAAAAAGACCAGGATTTGTTAATTTTGGTTTGATTTCGAGAGCGACTGGGTTTTGCCACCAGTGGACCTTCGGGCGAGTGAGTGTTTTACCAGAACTAGAGATAACTTGGGTATGCTTAAGAACTCCGTACGGCTGTGTTGGACCAGCTGGCGGTGGCCTTTTGCCATTGGATCACCTCATACGGAGTATCTTAACAATTCTATATTTGTTAGCCATTCATAAAAAAAAAAAATTATATCTATTTTATCAATCACCGTCAATTAAATATCCTAAAAGGAGAGATGCATAAATTCAATAGTTGCCATCTTAACCCGAAAACTTTTCAACCCATGCCGCTACACTTTAATCTTTTTTTTTTAATTTTAAATACCGTAAGTCATAATTTATGGGTTTTAAGAATGTGTAATGGGCTTTAAAAGGGTAAAAGGGCCCCTCAAACATCCTTCCCGAGGCTTTATGAAGCTTCACCCACTAGACACCTTAAGGCTATAAAGTCTATTACTGACTGAACCACTACATATCGGAGAAAGGCCAAGGTGGTGCAAGCTTTTTGCAAAAAATCCATCTTCCAAACCTATAATCGCTTTACCATATAATGCTATGTGTAGTCATAATGCCCCACCATGGGGCATTATGTGACATGTGGCAGTTGCGTGGCAAATGGGGGGTTATGGGGGATGAGTGTGTAGTCATAAAGCCCCTATAGTGATTACTTTTCAGTGTTAATTCAGAGCATTGTTGAACATTTTTTGGCGTGATGGGGATAATGCTACCGGACGAAAATTAGCAACATAGCGCCCCGGGGGGTACCCAGGGGCGCTATGAGGGACGCCATAGTGGGGGGGGGGGGGGGGAGGGGTGAGTGGGTGGGTGTTATAACGCCTGATTACACACAGCCTAAAAATATTTCACGTGCCATGTGCCATCTAAGTGAATTCCTAAATATTGTGTTCGAGTTTGCTAATTGCTTCCCTTTAAAACAATTTTAATAGCTTTATAACAAATTACAAAAACCATCTGGAAGTAACAATGGTCTTCTTAAGTCATCTAAATTTAACAAAAAAAAAAAAAAAAACCAAAAAAAACTTCGACGTATAAGTACAACACCCCCTAATCAAACTTTTTATGGTGGGACAATTATGTAAAATGGTGAATAGATTAGGGACTGTTTTTCTAAACAACTTAAACTAAAAAGTTGAAAACTAACTTGACGGCAGTAGGGTTTCTAGAGCCTTCCACCACCCACCACCTTAAATACCACCATACATCCCCTAGAATTAATCATCTGAAAAATCTAAATACGGTGCCGGCGGCTCTTAAAGCTTAGAAAAACGTCGTCGATTTGGGCGCGTTTCTTCCGTTGCACGACGTTTTTCTAGGTTTTAGAATCGCCTACAATCGTAATTCACTCATCAAAATCGTTGGTCAAAATTTATCGGTTGATTTCGTGTTTGATTCATATCATCATATTTCTCGAGATGATTGTTGTGTTAATTCGTTATCTTTTATGGTTTTCATGAAGCGATGAGCTTAAATAGAAACAGATTTCACATCTTTTACTTGTTTTATACAGATCTGGAGATATAAGTGTTCGTTCACGGTGAAAATTATTTTTGACAGGAGCTTCTCATTTGTAAGTTTTTGGATCTTCTATGTTCTAAAACTGGTGCGATTGTAGTTTTGTGTGAGAAACAGATCGAAACTGAACTGGTTTTCTGTTGATCGAAATAAGTTCTTAGTTAAAAAAAGATAAGTGTTTCCTACTTTCCTAACTGAAATCCGTTCTCATAACTAACAAGAGAAAATTTATTCTTATTATCTTTTTGATAAAGTTGAGTTTTATCTCTATATTTAAATGATTTGATTTTATAGAAACATATATAAAAAGTTTTGGTTTGTATGGATTTGGGTCAGTCACATAATATATAAAAAAGTTATGGTTTGTATGGATTGGGGTCAGTCAAATACTATAAGTACGACACAAAATAAAATATTTAAAAGACGCATAATATAGATATTTGTTTTTACGAAATATTAACATCCTATAATTGTTTGTTAGTTTGAGTCTAATTGAAATGGTTAGACTTATTTTTAATGGGCTATTAGGTTTTGATTAGACTTATATTACATGTAGGTTTTTTTTTTAAGTTTCTTTATCATATTACTGAGTCGTTCGTAATTTTTTTTATCACCCTTGTTGAGTTACATTAGCTTTAATAAATGTTACAACTCAGTCCGATATATGGGGCAAGCGAGCAACAAGTTGCGCCGTAAGCCTTTTTAAATAGCAAAACCTAAGCGGATAAAAACAAGTTTCTTAGCTCTAGAAGTCACTATTGTTCGTAATTTACCAAATTTTTTTTTTATATTCCTTGTGTTTTTATTTCTTAATCTTTTTTGGTTTTTTTTTTAATGTTTTAGGTCAATCCTTCCCATGTGTATATATTTTTTTGACGGTAAACACACCTATAAGTTCCACCAATTTCCCACTTTATGAGACTTACGGTATGTTTGGGAGTGCTTATTTTAGTTCAAAAGCACTTTTTAAGTAAAAATGCTTATTAGCTTATTACATTTTGAAACAAAGTTTAAAAAAAAATGTTTGGATTAGCTTGTGTGGTGTGAAAAGTAACTTATATGTGTAAAAAGATCAAAAAAGACATTCTTTATATATCAATTAGGTAGGTCATGAGTTATCGTGGGGTAATATGGTGATTTTATTGTCTAAAAGTCAAATGGAGTTTTAAAATCCAAGTTTTTTGTGCTTTTAAAAATCTCCTTTTTAATATTTCTTCAAAAGTTATTTTGAAAAGTGCTTTTAGTCTATCCAAACAATATTTTTAACATAAGTGGCAATAAGTTGTTTTATAAGCCAATAAGTTGTTTTCTAAGGCTATTCGTAGTGGTAACCTCCCTCCCTTGGGGGTTATACGTCATGTGGCGAATGACGTGGCAATAGGGGGTTATAACATAAGTGGTGTAGTGGGAGAGTGGGGTTATGTTAAAATCAGTTTATTTAAAAAAATAAATAAATAAAAGGTGACCAATGATATAGAAGTGGGGGAGAATGGACCAACCAGAGAAGGAGAGAGAGGGATGGGGGAGGCGTCATAAACATAACGCCAAAGGGGGGAAGGGGGGGGGGGTGGGGTTATAACGCCCTGGGGGGTGGAGGAGGGGCGCCATGTTAGAAAAAATGTGGGTTTTAACGCCCCACTACGGACAACCTAATGGTTATCCAAACATGACCTTAAACCCGCACTATTTGGATGAGAATAAATAACAAAAATGAACTTTTGATAAAATTCCCTTTGATCTGACCACATTTATTAGTCGACTGATGTCCCTTTCCACATATATTTATGAACTCAAAAGATAATGTGACTGGATATAATCTAAAAAAAATAGTGGTAAAAGACAATGTTCTCTTTTTCTTTTTTAAAGACCTAAGACCATAACTTGAGATGGAGGCATTACGTATACCGTCGGTTCGGCCGAAAACAACGAATCGAGCATTGGCCACTGGGATAAGGATCGTTAAGCAGTTTTCGGACGGTTGGTTGGGTTTTGCCCGTGATTTCTCGAGGCTCATTGAGTACGTGCCGGTGCCTTTTGTGATTCCACCGCCACCAGTTCAGGGGTGGGATGGAGTTAGTGGCGGCAGCTGTGGATGAGGAGTTGCGTCAGATCGGGCACCGCTGCCGCCACCCCAACATGTTCCGCGTGTGTATCATCACGTGCGATTGCCTCGCGATACACATGAGCGATTGCATGGTATGTCGGATGGGGTCGGGGACTTGCGCGAGGCTATGGAGTGGATTGTATCATCTCTGATGGAGCAGAGGGCTTTTTTGCGTATGCCATATAGAGCGCCAGCCCCAGTGTTTGCCCACCTTGGTGACCATGGTGTTGGCCCGTCTGCTACACGTCATTCCGACGATGATACCAGGATTGCAAATACCAGTGATGATCAGAGCACTGATGAAGACGGTGTTGGTGGTGGTGATGAGGAGATGGTCGGTGATGAGATGGTCCAGTAAGTAGACATATGTTTGTTTTTGGTAGAGTTGTACGTTTTTTGGGGTTTATATGTACAAACTCCGTTATGTTTGGATGATTATGGTTATGTTTATATATACAGTTTCATTTGGAATGGTTATGTTGTGTGTGCATCAATTTGTGATGGCTGTGTTTGTATTTGTATTTGTTTGTGTTTGTGTTTGTTGGTGTTTTGTAATGATTGTATTTATAACGGCTGTGTTTGTTTGGTTTTATTCAATGATTTTTGAACCGGATCGGACCGGCCGGTCGAACCGGGTCCGACCGGGATTCGGTCTCCTTCCGCACCGAATGCCTACATTGAACCGGAGCCTTAAAAATTCGGCCAGTTCGTATTCAGACCGGTTGGACCGGCCGAATGCATACAGGTTGGACCGGTGGATCGATCGGTTGACAAAAAATTGGGCCAGGGATTTGATTTCAATTTCAAACGTGCTACGGAAGTTAAAAACTAAAAACCCTCAGCCCTAGAAAACTCAAAAACTAAAAACCCTCAGCCCTAGAAATCAGAGGTCGATCAACTATCAAGGGCAAGGCAATCGGAAATTCATAATAGAAGGTATGCTGACTGTCTTGTTCTTCACTTTCGGTTTAGGGTTTTGTACTTTTGTAGTTTTTTTTTTACTTTTAGATTTTCAACATTGATGAATTTTGTTTTTTTTATGTTTGTTTGTATTTTGGTTTTAGTTTTGGAAAACCATCGATGAATTGCAAATAATAACATTGATACTTTGATTGCATTATCTAACCATGTTTTCAATGTTTGGATTAATTGCCCCTCTCGATGAACAGACTTCTAATGTTCAACAATGTTTAATACTTTGTTTTTTTTTTATGTAGAGTATGGTGGATAATTCAACAGTAGGATCACAAGAGCCACAACCTACTTCTAATGTTCGTTTAAAAACAGACTTGGCATGGAAGTACGCATATGAATCGTCTAATGAAACGGGGAAAAAATCGGTTATTTGTATGTTTTGCCAAAAGGGTTTTAAAGGAGGAGGGATTAATAGGATGAAGCAACATCTTGGACACATAACTGGTCAAGTTGTATCGTGTAAAAAGGTTGATGCGGAAGTTAAGTTTCTCATGAACAAAGCTTGGCATGAATCAAAAGCTAAAGGTAAAAGTGTAACTGAAGATGATCTTGACCTTGAAGAGGATCCGCCACAAACGCAACAAACCACTACTACGAAAAGGAAAGCTTCCTCACAACCCGACAACCTACAAGCATACTTTAAACTAGGTACGAACGATCTTACTCAACGATCAATTAAATCGGCGCTTCATACTAAAGAAAGGTTGCATGATACCGATCTAGCTTTTGCAATGTGGTTATATGATGCGTGTATACCCATGAACGCTGTGAATTCTCCTCTTTTTCCAATTGCAATGTCCAAAATAGCTTCTATGGGTCATGGATATGTTGGACCTACTTATCATGCGGTGCGTGTGAATCTGTTGCAAGATGCTAAGACTTCAGTAAAACTAGTTGTTGATTCGTATAGAACCACTTGGGCAGAAACAGGTTGCACAATTATGAGTGACGGATGGCGGGATGCGAGACTTAGACCACTCATTAATTTCTTAGTGTATAGTCCGAAAGGGATTGTATTTCTTAAATCTGTTGATGCATCGGATATTGAGAGCAATGCTGAAAGCTTGTGCAACTTATTTGGAGAAATTGTTGAAATCGTTGGAGTAAAAAACGTAGTTCAATTAGTCACGGATAATGCTGCTAATTACAAGGCTGCCGGGAAGCTATTAAGTGAAAGATATCCACCTATTTGTTGGTCGCCTTGTGCTGCTCATTGTATTAATTTGATAATGAAAGATATTTCAGAGATGTCGTCTGTTGCTGATTTAATTACTCTCGCATCACGGGTCACCGTTTTCATATATAACCATAAATGGCCTTTGAATTGGTTGAGGAAAAGAAAGGGCTGGACATAAATAATTCGACCGGGTGCCACTCGATTTGGTACCTCGTTTATTGCATTGAAAAGCTTGTATGACCACAAGTCAGATTTGCAAGCTATGGTAACTTCCAATGATTTCAAGAAGATGTTAAAAACACCAAAAGCAAGGGATGTAAGAAGTACAATCTTAGAAGATAAGTTTTGGCAGGGTTGTTTAATAGCAGTGAAGGTGATGGGTCCAGTTTTGAGGCTTCTTCGTATTTGCGACTCTGATGAAAAACCAGCTTTAGGTTATGTGTATGAAGGGATGAGTAGGGCAAGGAAAGGAATCATAGAGTTGTTTAAAAATAAAGCTAATCTTTATAAGCCGTATACTGATATAATTGATGCTCGATGGGATAAGATGTTAAAGAAAAGTCTTCATGCTACTGCTTATTGGTTGAATCCGGCATTTCAATACGATGAAGATAATGCGGATGAGAAGCGAGAAACATGGTCAGGAGTTCTTGATATGCTTGAAAAAATGGGGCCTGAAGCATCTTATGAAATTACCCCACAGTTAATGAATTTTCGTAAACGAGAGGGTAGTTTTGGTCGAGCACTGGCTGTGGCTACTTGTAAGCGAGCTCGTCCCGGTAAGAATATTTTCATTAATATTTGGATAATTAGTTTGTATATTAGTTTGTTAGATTAGTTTTATAATTGGTGTTGGTGCTGTTAGTTATAATAATTAGTTTTTAATTTTTAGATGAATGGTGGCAAATGTTTGGTGGAGATTACCCTGAGTTGCAATCTTTTGCAATAAGAATTCTGAGTCAGACCGCATCATCTTCGGGGTGCGAACGTAATTGGAGTGTCTTTGAAAGAATCCATACAAAACGAAGAAACCGATTAGAGCATCAAAGGCTAAGTGACTTGGTATATGTCCATTACAACTTGCGTCTTCAAAACAGGTATGATTTACATAATTAACATGTTTGTTAGTTTTTTTAAATAACAACTGGAAATATTAATACTATGCAAATTTATTAGGCTTAAAGACAACAAAAGAACTTATGATCCGGTTGATTACGAAAGTATTGATAAAACCGAATTTTGGGTGGTTGATGAAGAAGCGGAAGGAGAACTCGACTATGATGAGTTAGAAAATATGCTAAACGAGGAGCCACCAAATAACATAGGTCGTCTAGTAGATGAAGAAGATGATGAGGTGGTTATACTACCGGATGATCCTTTGGAAGCCACCGAAGATCTTGGATGATATGTTTCTATTCCTATTATATTTATGTTGATTTTTAAACTTAGCTTGCGATCTTTTGTTTGAACATGTTGACTTGTTTTGTTAAACTTAACTTGATATTTTCTAGTTATTTGGTCTATTGGTTGTTTCATATGATATGCAATTGGTAAGATTGATATATTTTGCATTTTTTGTATGGTATATATTTTTTATATTATATATGACGTGCACCGGTTGAACCTTCCGGTCCGACCAATCGGTTCCGGTCCGACCTTTATTCCGAAGGCGACCGGTCGTACGACCGAACCGGTTCTGAAAACATTGGTTTTATTGTTAAGTTTCGTATGTCATGGTTTAGTTATGTATAAATAAAAGTATAAAGATTTGATCGTACGGCCGGAGTTTTGGTGTCCTCAAAAGGAAATGAGTTATAATCAATAACCCGAAACGATTATAAGAAATATATGAGCGTGCATCAATTTACATCAATTTACACAAGGTACGAGTGTATCCCGCGTTCAAAACAATGTTTTAAAAACCGGTTCAACCGGTCCGGTTTAACCGGTTCAACCGCCAACCGGTGTTTATACCGGTTTTTTAATCCCCGGTTTTTTAAACATAACCGAATCATTTTGAACCGTGCGGTTTTCCATTTTTTTCCGGTTTAACCGGTCCGGTTGAACCGGTTTTCTGACTTTTTTTTCTTTGAACTTTATTTTTTGAATTTTATTGTTATTTTTTATTACTTTTTAATGTTTAAAACTTATATTTACTTGTGAAATACCTATTTGGTATTATTTTTGAGTGGATTATAATTGTATTTTAACTATTTTTGTTGGGGTGTATAAGTTTATTAACATTTTTATAAAAATATATATATATATATATATAGGGAGAGGATCATTTGAGAACCAATTGGGTTTGAGAACTTTTGAGAACCAATCTTGAGCCACAAGTTATATATAAGGAAATCCCCCCCATGAATTTGAATGCTTTCCCCCTGAAAATTAGTGGCTCAGAATGGTTCTCAAAATTTCTCAAAGAAAAAAGTTCTCATTTGAACCTAACCCTATATATATATATATATATATATATATAAATGCCCTAACCGGTTCAACCGGCCGGTCTAACCGGTCCGACCGGTCAAACCGGTCCCGGAATGTTTTCCGGTTCAACTAAAAAACCGGTTTTTAAAACATTGGTTCAAAATGTATTTCAAAGATTTTACATTTTGTTTTGCGTGTTTTTAAGAAGAATGTATTCCTTTTAGTAATTTAAATGCATTTAATTAAAAAAATATTTAAACTAATGAAACTATTTTTAAAGAGAGAAAAACTTATAAAAGCCCATGTGTATTTATGCTTGATATGTGTGTGTCGATAAGGTCGATGTATTTTACTATATAAATACTATAATTAATGCAAGCGTTGCGAGAAAAAATGTATTCAACTACTCGATCTCGTCATCTTATCTAATGACCCCATACTTCATCATAAACTTCTCTATTTTATATTATTCTTTTGGTACGTACAACCAATGGTTTGTATTTTTAAACATTGCTTGATTAAACATGTTTTCAGTTTGCTTCATTATCAAAAGGTTCGATAGGGAGTTGTAGTTCTTGAACAAAAGAAAACTTTGGTTCATTTTCAAACAACGTAAAGATATATTTTTAATTAAAGAAAACTTTATAAAAGGGTCCCTTAAAAAATGGTAACATAAACAAAGAAAACAAACAAAACTTAAAAAAAGTGATACACTTATACAAAAAATAATAAAAAATAAAAATCAAGACCAAACCTTACGTTTAGATCTAAGCATAAGGGATCCAAACCCTAAAAGAGTAATCTTTTTGTTGTCGCATTGCCTTTTTTTGACCACCGGTATTCGCAAAACATTCATTTGTTGTTCGTCTCTGTCTTCGTCTTCGTCTAAATTCATTGCATCGTCATTTAAGATGATGTTGCAACGTCCCGTGGAGACCGAACCCATGGGACTATCCATGTCTGTCGAAAAAAGCTTGAAGAACACAAGCTTGATTATGATTATTATTTTTCAATTTGTGCATTATATATGTTCATTGTGTTCGTAAATATATTCAATTCCTTAATGAAAGAACACGAACAAGAATTTTCCTACGGTTAGTATTCGTGAATCATTCATGGTCAAACAAATTCAATGCTAAACAAATAAACACGAAAACAACTTCGTTCCGCACACAATAACAAAAAAGGTGTTTTATTGTTTTAAGGGTATATGTATTAAGAGAAAAATTTGCTTCATTTTCAAATAACGTAAACATATATTTTTAATAAAAGAAAACTTTAGAAAATGGTCTCTTAAAAATGGTAACATAAACATAGAAAACACAGAAAACTTTAAAAAGGTGAAACTATTATTAAAAAATCACTTTGTGAGAAAACTTTCAAGCAAAGTTGGTGTAGTGGTTAAATTCTAAACTTGTAGTTGAAGAGACTCAGGTTCTAGTCTCACTCACACCACTTTGTGAGATATTGGTGGGCAATGAAGAATTGAGCTTGCTTGATCCTGAGTCACAAGGGAGAGTTTACAGGCTTGCCCGGTTCCTACCCGATGGTGCAAATGGGGGGCGTTCCCGGGTTCCCTCGCTATGAGGTTCGGACTCGGGACAGTGGGTAGGTCCAGGGTAACCAGTCCCGATACACCGCTGAGCCAAATTGCCGTTCAAAAAAATATTATAAAAAAAAATCAAAACCAAACCCCATTGAAGCATGAGAACCCTAAAAGAATAATCTCGTCCGTACACCTGACATTCTACCTGACATTCCACTGACCGTCGAACAGTCTTAAACTGGAGGATCTCACGTGACGGTTAGGTTGGTATGTAAAGCTTAGGATGAAGGGTTCTCACTTTACGAACTCAACGTGAAAGTATAATCCATACCACGCACTGAGATTTCAAATATAGGTCTAAGGCTATTCGTAATGGGGCGTTTTTGGGCTCCATAACGCCCCATAACGCCCCGTATAACGCCCCGCCCCACTACGCTGGGGCGTTATGGGGCGTTATGGTGCCCAAATTCGCCTCGGGCGTTAGGGATAAAACGCCGAAGGAGGGTTTAAAAGTAATGATTGTGGGGCGTTATAGGGGCTTTATCCACTACACCATAAAGCCCCATAAAGCCCCTTGTCCAGTCATCGTCCACATGGCGGATAACGCCCCATTTGGGGCTTTATCCACTACACTTAGCCTAAGTGTGACGTCTAGCGGGCGTGAATTCTAAAAAGTACGGTGTGTCTTTATTAAACCCCAACTTTTAATGCAATTCAAGAAAAGTGCGTCTTGTCCAAGTAATAATGATACTAGATATGGTGGGTTGGCCTGACCTTAATTAGAAATTTTACTTTCCTTTCGAGTGACCAATTTTAAATCACAATGATAATAAGAGGTGAGAAAAAAACCGGTTCAGGACCCGAAAATCGGTTTGAAAACCAAAACCTGTTTGAAAAATAACTGGTTACTGAGAAACCAGTTTGACTTCTAAACTAAACCGTCGATTCCAAATTAGTTTGACCTTCTGAGCATTAAAATCAGTTCCAAACTGGATTTTCATAAACCGGTTGTAAAAAAACCAACTACAATTGGTTAAAACCGAACCGTTAACCGGTTACAAACCGGTATGAACTATTCGTATAGGTTTCACATATTTTCACCTAAAACCAGTTAGAAACTGATACTGTTTGTTGTAGAAACCGGTTTGGGGAAAAAAACCGATTTGTGCACCTCTAATAGATACAAGATAGGATGGTTGATGAGCGCAGTACTGTACCAGCTCCGGTCCCAAATTTAATAAAATGTTGGTACCGGTCCTGATACCAAATATTTTGGTGCGGAACCAGTCCGATGTTGATACTGGGTATCGGGTTTTTGATACGGTACTGGTTTGATACCAGTTTGGCAAGTCCTAACAAGTTTCTGAATTTTGCAATGATTGTAAAAAACAATTACTTCAATTTTATCTTCACAATTTGTTTTGGAGCAAAATTCTTTCTTTATAATCACAATTGGAAAGCATAGAATCTCAAGTGCGACCGAAAGTTCTTTGTTTTGTTATCCGAAAGTTTTGCAGCATGATTTGTTGATCATCTCATATTATTAAGTGATTTGGATACAATTTAAATTTGTGATATTTGAGCCAAAGTTTAAGTTGATAAGTAAATTACCAATGTCACGCTTGATGTCAAAATCATGCGTGATGTCAAAATCATTGTGATATCATCAATTGGGCTTTTAAAATTTCAAAATAGAATTTTTTTTATCACAATTAACTTAAAAATAAGTCAATAACCATGGATAGATGTAATAGTAATATAAGATTAAGAACATATAGGATCAACCAAGTACAATTATCACAATTTGTTTTAAGTTTTTTCTTTGTAAAAAAACTATTCATATTCTTAGGTATCTGTACTTAAAAGAGTATTTTTTATTTTTATCACTCCCGGTTAGTATGAATCCTAAAATTAGCCAAAATCGAGTACCATTAGTATCAGTATCGTTTATGATCGGTCGGTACCTGTTTAATACGATATTTTTGTAAAAAACCATCCATATTCTCAGATATCGATACTCATTCGGGTACTTTTTTATTTTTACCGGTCCCTGTTAGTACTGGTCCAGAAATTAGCCAAAATCGAGTACCATTACCGGTACCGTTTATATTCGGTCGGTACCGGTTCAGTAAGGTACATAAACATTTAGTTTACCAGTCCCTGTTAGTACCAATCCTGAAATTAGCCAAAATCGAGTACCAATAGTAACGGTACTGTTTATGTTCGGTCAGTACCCGTTTGGTAAGGTATTTTTGTAAAAAGCCATCCATATTCTCGGATATCGGTATTCATTTGGGTATCTTTTTATTTTTACCGGTCCCTATTAATACTCGTCCTGAAATTAGCCAAAATTGAGTACCATTATCGGTACTGTTTATGTTCGATCGGTACTGGTTTGATAAGGTACCGATATTGGTACTGATACCCCGTACCAAACACTCAACCTTAGAGTGGACCAAAGAGCTTTAGTTTAGCTGTATCAAGAAAAATGATAGGATTGGTGGGCCCAATCTCATCACATTTCCAAAGGGAGAGTTACAAATCACATTTTTTTACCAAAGAGCTTTAGTTTAGCTGACTCCATTAGATTGCAGATTTAGTAGAAACCTAACATAAAGTTTTGCTTATATATGAACAAAAGGTTTGATATTTTGAGTTTCTGCAAATTTTACCTGGATTTAGGAAATGTTTCAGCTATGGCAGGCCTGATAGAAAGAATTCATCGGAAAAACATGAAGGTCCCACTCTGCTTCAAATGAAGGAAATTTGTTAAAAAATTGGACACATGTTTCATGGTTTTCTGCAGATCCAATTAACCACACTCTAGCACCATGAGCTGTCAGTGGGTTCACCTAAATGGAATAGATGACTCCATCAGAATGCAAATTTAGTAATAATTTGACATAAACATGTCCCAGCTTGATCAAGAGGTGGCGATATCGATGCTTGCTCCGGGGGCTGAGAAATCGGTTGTCCATGCTTGAGATGTGTGTGGAGGAGTAGTCGATTCATCTTTTTTTTTTGAACGGCGATTTCATTGAACAAGCCCGCCAACTAGCAAGGCACTAGAGGCGGGACAAAACACAATTACATGAAAAAATTAAAATTACACCATGCTCCCCAATCTAATCTTTCCCCTCTAAGTCTATGGGAGATCCAAAAGAAACTAGATGTTTGAATCTCCATAAAAATGTTCTGAGCCTTGGCGATTTTGTTCTTGAAGACATCCATGTTCCTAGCATTCCATATAGCCCAGCAAGCGGAGTGAACAATAGCTTGAACCATTAACACTTTCTTCGAGCAGCAATGAAGCTGCAAATGAGTGCCAGCCAGGTCCTTAACCGAAAAACAGATAATAGGGGGGTATGCCACACCACTTGGAAACCTCGGCCCACACCTCATTAGCGACAGGGCAGCCCGTGAAAACGTGATCCGCAGATTCCTGATTCTTATTGCACATCGGACAGATGAAGGAGGGGATGGAAACGTTCCTCCTGGCCAAAGCATCTCTCGTGGGTAACCGGCCCAGCTGGGCCCTCCACATCAGAAGATTAACCTTGGAGGGAATGATTTTGGGCCAGGTAATCGGAGGAGGCCCATTAGAATCAAGACTAGATCTCAGCAGCCCACGCATTGAGGCTGTAGAGAAGAGCCCATCAGGGGATTTAGTCCAAACCCATTTGACACCATCATAAACCATTAAATCTTTGAGATTGAGCCCAAGCTTCCACAGGGACTTTTCCATCCTAACTATATTGCACCAAACTCCAGGGAACTTAACAGCAGTGGAGACCCAGTTAGGAGACTGGCCGGCGCAATGCAGCCCCACGATAACCTTCCTCCAAAGGGCCGATTGATCAGTGTTGAATTTCCACAACCATTTAAGATGTGAAGAATGGCACTGTTTTTTTTATCAAACCTAATCTACTACTTTAATAAGTGAAAATCTTAATTTGCCACGTGTCATTCTCTAGGTCTTGGAAATTCTCATTTTCGCGCTAACTAGACGTCACTCTCTCTCATCGCGTTTCAATCATCGGATTTGTCGCCATAAGAGCATTCAAGCAGGTTCTCCATCTCCATCCCTATAATTTATACTTTTATTATTATTATTTTTTCTCTCTCTTTCACTTACAACCATAATTAAATGATATTTTTTATACCTTTATCATTACCTTTTATCTCTCTTACAATCTCCAAATTTTAGCAAATCACTAGTTTTTTTTGTCAACTATGCAGATTTACTAAACTTTTCTCTCTCATCTACTCACAACCACTCATAATCAAACTTCAAATTTTGCATATTTAAACTCACATATTTTTTTAAAGAAATTACCGTGAATGCTCTAACATTTTCTTCGCCTCTAAACTAGAATTTCAATCGAAGGCCCTTCAATATGGAAATTCAATCGTCACCCAAGCTTTATGTATTTTAATCAAACCCTTCAATTTTGGAGTCCAATCTCTGCCTAAGGTGTATGTTTCAGTTGGTAAATTGGCATGTTAATAACTCTCTTTGTGTCACCGAAACTATTTTTGGCATCTAAGCCTACCTGAATTTCACAACTGCTCTTCCTGAATTTAACAACTGCTCTTCCGTGAACCCTATTACGTCGCTGAGCTTCTAATCAGGTAAAAAATTTGTTCTTACCATCTTGTACAACTATCTCAGGAATTCATATTATTCAAATACTACTTACGTAATATGAATAATAACTTCATTGTTTTAATGTTTGCTTGAGCTAATACTTGCTCTTTCTGTCCATGTTGCAGCAATGCACTTCAAGGTTGTCAAAAAGGGAGCTCAAACGTGCCATGATGCGAATTACTTGTTAAAGTCAATGATGTAAAGGAAATGCGAGGAGATAAAAATTGCAGTAAATTAAGAGAACACTTGGGGCAATTTCTGATATCCTTTATTCCATCGAAAAACATTCTTAAATACTAGTAAACAAGCAAATAAAACTGTAGCACTACTTCCCTAAAAATAAGCAAACTACTAGAACATGGATAAACAACTAAATGAACGTGGAGGAATTGGACTTGGAGAACAAGTAATTCAAATAACACATGCAGCTACATGCATGCCTTCACTGGGTCGGGTCAGTCCATGAGGCGCCTGGGCCTTATCACTGTTCTCTTGGGCCTGGGTCCTGGATCCATCATATCTTGGGCTAGTTGGTTCGCATCAGTCAATATGTAATTTCATAAAAGATTCCAAAGACTCCACCTCTCACCCTTATTATTACACGAGTCCTGTTCTTGAAGCCACAAGGCAAAATGCTTATGAGGTTGTAGTAATGATCGTATCATTTTTCCCAAATGCAATTTGGAGCTTCAATGAAGATGGTCACAACATTATTCAATGTGCTGTGATAAATCGTTCAGAAAAGGTTTACAATCTAAGGTATCAAATGAGTGAGCACAAAAATATTTATAGAAAAATCAAAGACCCTTTTGAGAACATCCACTTGCATTTAGCTGCAAGATTGGCACCTACAAATAAATTGAACCTATTATAAGGCGCAGCTTTGCAAATACAACGCGAACTACAATGGTTTAAGGTAGGATTTATGCAAATCCAAATTTATTTAAAACAAAATGAATCATATGTAGCTTATTTTGAATGTTGTGATCTTGTAGGAAGTGGAAGGATTTGTATGCCCTCTGAACATCATATAAAAAAACTCTTTCGGAGAAACACCTCAAATGGTATTTAGAAGAGAACATAAAGAGTTGGTGATTGAGGGAGAAAAATGGATGAAAACGACTGTACAGTCATACACAATCACAACTGCATTAATCACCGCCATTGTGTTTGTAGCAGCTATCACAATACCTGGAGGGAGCAATCAAGAGACAGGGATATTGATGTTTACTTACAAAACAGCCTTCAAAGTATTTGCAGTATCAGATGCGATATCATTGTTCACATCAGTTACAACATTGTTAATGTTTTTGTCGATCCACACTACTAGTTTTGCGGAGCAAGTCTTTCTCTTCAAGTTGCCTAAAAGGTTGATAATAGGTATTGCCACTTTGTTCGTCTCAACAAAACCACGACTATAGCATTTTGGAGCGACATTGTTCCTTGTGTTTGGCCAAAGCTTCTCATGGATTCTTGTTCCCATAGGTGCATTGGGTTTCCTACCAATTACTTCTTTTGTGACCTTACAGTTTCCACTTATTACTGATCTATTGAGTTCCACATACGGCCGTTCTATTTTTGGTAAGAAACGAGATGAGCCCTTCTATTGAACTATTTTCGACATGATATATATATAATGTTTTAAGTTTTCATAGGTTGAACATGTTCTCATGATATAATAATAAAAAATGGATTAAATTCTTTTAGTTTTCAAATTAGCATAAATGTATTGTTATTCCTCCAAGAGTGCATAATATTGATATAGTTGTTAAGTTACTTGGTAGTATGTTACACATAATGGTTATTTGTCGAGTATTTGTAAGAGCATTGTATAGTTGTGGATCTAGAGTTTTTTAATTAGGGGGGTAAAAAATAGGTTAGCTCAAATCAAGTTGGCTCATATGGGTCAAGTATAAATAATTCTGATCAAAATGGATTGGATAAAAAGAATTTACTCTTATTTACTTAGATATTATAAAACTATACATACTTATATAGTTAATGATATAATGACATACATCTGTTCATGCCCAATCAAATGTATATTTGTTGAGTAATCCAACAACGAAACATATTACTTGTCTGACAAACATCTTGAGTCGATCAAACGTTTATACAAAATGAAAAACAATTATAAATTTGTTGAGTAATCCAACAACAAAACATATTACATGTATACTTATTGAGGGGTTAATCCATCTGCGTGTTGCGGCGGACAACATATTTATAATAAGAGTAATATTTTCTAATCACACGACCCATGACAGACAGTAATACAATAGTAAAATACATAAACAAATACATTCATATCCACCTAAATAGTGTTGGAATTCTATGCGTAAAACGATTATGACTAATCGTCACACAATTAGAAGCATACAATAAGAATACAAAATAAATTGACGATCTAACCGAATTAAAGGCGCGGTGAACCGGATGACGAACTGATGACAGGAACGATCCCTGAAAGTAGAAGACAAGAAAACGAAGGAACCGGGCTTGTGTTTGACACAATTCCCTTAAACAGATTCGACGTCTGTTCCCAGGGTACACCGGTTCAAAACTGTGTGTACAGCCGGACGAGATACTTGCCTGAAAACCGGTCGGAATGAAGCTGTAGACAGAGATCAGCAGCAGCAGCAAGACGTTGGAATGCAATTTTTCTGTGTATTCTTTTGCTCTAAACCTGTGTATTTATACACGTATACACGTAAACTGGGCATACGAAGTGAACATCATTAACCAGTAATGAATGATCGATTTATGTCCATTAATCCGTAATGAATGATCAGGTTTGGAAAGCCAAAAGTCATTTCTAGAATCATCTCAAAAAATGGTTCGAAAATTAGCAAAAACGTGTAGTCCACGGACACACGTTTCTGGCCATTAATCCGTAATGAATGATCAGGTTTGGAAAGCCAAAAGTCATTTCTAGAATCATCTCAAAAAATGGTTCGAAAATTAGCAAAAACGTGTCGTCCACGGACACACGTTTCAGAGCTGCATTCGTGTCCGCAGGTCGCGTGGGCACGAGTTCAAACACATTTTCCAACATGAAAATTCTTTTGAGATAAACATCTCATTCACACACATTTTCCAACATGAAATTCATGGCCTAAGGCAGGAATTGGTGATTGCTTCTTACAGTGGAAGTTGTTTTATGGTTATCAAGTCTTTTAAATATCGATTTCAATATTCATGCGTATAATGCTTAGTTTTTTATTCTACAATGTATTAGTGACCCTCCGCCGCAACGCGCGGGTGGTCAAATTCTTGTTACTTTAACAAACATAAAACTCACACAAACAAATACCAAACATTTGCAACTTACCATCCATGCGAACCCTCGGCCTCGATAACCACATCTTTCTCATGCGGAATCATAGTTGCTTTGCATAATAGGCTTATAAATTTCAACAACAGATACCTTTACATAATTCACTATACAATTATACATATTTTAGAGCACTATTCAAAGGAAAGTTTGGTGAAGTAGTGTTTCACATCAATAAAACGTTGGAATGCAATTTTTCTGTGTATTCTTTTGCTCTAAACCTGTGTATTTATACACGTATACACGTAAACTGGGCATACGAAGTGAACATCATTAACTAGTAATGAATGATCGATTTATGTCCATTAATCCGTAATGAATGATCAGGTTTGGAAAGCCAAAAGTCATTTCTAGAATCATCTCAAAAAATGGTTCAAAAATTAGGAAAAACGTGTCGTCCACGGACACACGTTTCGGAGATGCATTCGTGTCCGCAGGTCGCGCGTTCAGAATTTCAACCCGAATCCCCATTTTTCGCACCCCCCCCCCCCTGCGCGAGGGTATGAGCTAGAGTAAAACATGACACAAGTGATGTCAAAACCTTTGAGGTTTATCCTTATAAACCAATTACCCTTTTGTTCCCACACCAATGTGGGATAGCCCACATCACATTTTCCAAACTTGAACAAAAATTCTTTTGAGATAAACATCTCATTCACACACATTTTCCAACAAATAGAACATACATAATTGTTAAATAATTGATAGATATGATACTCACATCTTACAAATTTTATTTATTTATTTTACATAACTGATAGATATGATACTCACATCTTACAATTTTAATTATTTATTTTACATAATTGATAGATATGATACTCACATCTTACAATTTTTATTTATTTATTTAGGTTTATAAGACATATATCATCATCATACCCTTAGGTCACTGAGTTTATCCAATTTTAGGAGTTTGAACGACAACCCCATTAGAGTCCACCACCACCCTCACACGGTTGGAGCGAAAGTCGTTAGTGATCGCGGATCCGTCCAATACCACGATAACATCCAACGGCGGATTCTCTTTCTCGATCGTAGCCACTGCTGCATCTCCGTTCGACCCGACCAACTCTGGCCATGAATTCTTTCCTGTAACAATTATTCCATTACCACACACTTATACAAAACAATGCAAATAATGTACGTTATGGTACTTGTCAAAATAATGTTGGTTGGAAATAAGTTATTGTTAATCTCTTATTGCTTAACTAGATTTACTATTCGTACGTTGTCACGAGGATAGTACGGGTGTACAAAACAATTGTTTTGCGAAAGTGTAACGTAAAGAAAACGAAAATCCAAAGATACTTTATAACAACGTTAAAATTAGAAGTCAAACGATCAAAGTATCAAATCAAAAACTTAAAAATTATATTGCACGATTCTATACATTACTGACACAAACTCTTCTGCTAAATATGTTTGGCTTAGAAACGAAAAAAAAAAGAAATTGAAAGAAAAGAGTGGGTAGCTTCAGTTATTTTTTGGATGGGGCTTGAAGTGCATTGAGAATCAGCCATTTTTTGGATAGGGTTTGAAGTGCACTAAGAATCAGTCATTTTTTTGGACGAGGTTTGAAGTGCCATTGAGAATTAAGGGGTATAAATAGATATCAAGAGGAAGAGAATGGGTTGCACATTGTGCATTGAGGGTTGTACTTTCACTTTGAGAATTTTCACAAATTTTATCTTTTAATGGGCAGAGACAAAAGTCATAATTGCCACGTTTTTTTATTTCTTTTTTGAGTTTGTCATGTTGAGAAGATAGTGACAAACCGCCCTTTTAAACGTGAAAACTCCCATTTGTGTCATGTAATATGTAATATGATTTAATTTGTAACCCGTGTATTACATTGGATGGTGTAGAATTAATTGAACAGGAGTGTCACATAAAAAATGTTGTACGGTAAATTTGTTATGTAAATTTAAATTTTATTTAAAATCTTTGTAAGAATAAAAAGGTAATGATTATAATTAAATAGAAGAATCGTAAATGAGTTTGACATGATCGGATAGGAAATAACATATGTATTTGATGTTATTATAAACATCTTTCGAAGGAACATTTATGTCAACATCTATATATACACATACACATTCACGAACATATATTTCTTGACAGGGGTATCTTTGTGAACAGTGAACATCAAACTAATACAAAACTTTTCATTAAATATTCAAATGAGAGATTAAGGTGTTTTTCTGGCTCTTCGTGTATAGGTTCGGAAGAACTGAATTTTGTTTACTCAAGCTCTTAAACATCCAACTTGAGAAACTTTCTACTGAACCTTGGTATGAAGAAATGCCCACTAAACAAATGAATTTACAAACACATAAAGCTTTCAAAACCAATACTCAAAAATTTGAAACAAAAATCATTCTAAATGCGGGATAATTTGTTGAGAATTGATACTTAATATACTAAACATAATATTTTAAGTGTAAAAGCTTTCAAAGTTATCATAGTATATAGTCTGAAGAATATGAGAAACAACATAATTCGTTACTAAAAAAAGGTAGTTAATAAAGGTGTGTAGTATCATAGAATAAAATATTACTACCATAATAATAGAAACTTAGAATAAAAACCATGTAGGATGTTATATGTATTGACTCAAATTGATAATCAAGATCGATTCGAACAAGGAAATTGGGAGATTCTCATTGATGGTGATTACAAAACAAAGAAAACTTGAAAAGAGATTACAAATTCACAGCTTCGAGCTGCGTTATTATAACAGAAATCGCTAACAAACTAAAACAACAAATTTACACTCTGACCCCTCCTTCTTTCAGCTTCCAGTCAACTACCACACGAAACTTTTAACGGTCACATCCTATAGTTTCTAAAATGACATTTAACCCCTAAAGTAATATTAAAATTACTTCAACTCTTTCCTTAAAAGTTAACCAACAATTAACCTTTAACTTCAACAATCTCCCCCCTAATTTTAATATTCCTTGATCATAGTTCAAGATTCTAACTTTAATAGCAACAAACTCTCATTAACACCGCATGCCATTGATCCAATGGATTTGAACATACTGGTGTGATCATTTGCTACCATTTCAAGTCAAACTTGTAACCCAATTTCTTAATCTTCAATTCTGATATTCTGCAACTCCTAGCTGCAGTCTCATTTCAGCAAATCTAACTCTAGGTAAAGCTTTAGTTAAAATATCAGCTTTTTGCTGATTACTTCCAATGAATTGTACCTTGATTTGCCCTCTTTCAACACATTCCCTTATATAGTGAAATCTAAGATGGATATGCTTTGATCTCCCATGAAACACTGGATTCTTCATGAGAGATATAGCTGATTTATTATCCACATAGATCACTACTCCTTCATGTTTCTGTCCAGTTATTTCCTTTAATAATCCAGATAACCAAACAGCTTGGCAAGCAGCACTTGTTGCTGCCATAAACTCTGCCTCACAACTGGAGAGTGCCACAGTTTTCTGTTTCTGGGAGTACCATGAAATTATTGAGTTGTTATAGTAGAAAGCATTTCCTGCTGTACTCTTCCCATCATCATTATTCATCATATGATTGCTATCACTATAACCCACTAAATTTCCTATATTACCCTTCTTATAGCACAACCCATACTTAGTTGTTCCTTTCACATATCTAATCAAGTGCTTCACTGCCTTCATATGATCTTCTCTTGGAACTTGCATAAACCTGCAAACTATTCCAACTGCATAGCTAATGTCTGGCCTTGATTGAGTTAAGTATCTTAAAGAACCCACCAATCTTCTGTACAAAGTAGCATCCACTTCTGCTCCACCTTCATCCTTTAGCAGCCTCAACCCTGGTTCCATTGGTACCCTTGTCTCATTGCATCCTTCCAAACCTGCTAGCTTTATCACCTTCTCTGCATAAGCCTTTTGATTTATGTATATAGCCTCCTTACCCTGCAAAACTTCAAGACCAAGATAATAGCATAATACACCTAAATCAGTCATATCAAACCTTTTCTCCATCTGTAGCTTGAACTCCTTCACATCAGCTGAATGGCTACCTGTCACAATTTAATCATCAACATATACACCAATAATTAAAACAGAATCATCTTTAACCTTGGTATATACAGCTGATTCATGTTGACATCTTCTAAAACCAATCTCCTTGAGAACTTCATCCAACCGAGTGTTCCAAGCTCTTGGAGCTTGCTTCAAGCCATATAATGCCTTAACCAACCTATAAGCCTTGTGTTCAGAACCCTTTTCCACAAAACCCTCTGGTTGTTGCACATACACTGTTTCCTTTAACTCCCCATGAAGAAATGCAGCTTTGACATCTAAATGGAAAACTGTCCAATTCATTTTAGCTGCATGAGCTAAAATTAATCTAACAGTTTCTATTCTTGCTACTGGTGCAAATGCCTCCTCATAATCTATTCCATATTGTTGCACATACCCTTTGGCAACCAACCTTGCTTTATATTTGACTATGTTCCCTTTAGCATCCTTCTTGATTTTAAAAATCCATTTTAACCCAATGGGTTTACAATTTTCTGGAACTTCAGATAAAACCCATGTGTTATTTCTTTCTATGGCATTTAATTCTTCCTTCATAGCAGACTTCCAACAAGCCACCTTACTTGCCTCCTTAAAAGTTACTGGCTCCTCTTCCTGAGCAAGAAGCAGCTCAACCATTTCCAGTTGTTCCTGTCTTCCAAGATTCACTCTCTTGTCTATCACATAATCATCCAGCCTTGTAGGCAACCTAGACACCCTGCCAGACCTCCTTACTTGAGATGTACTTCCTGAACTAGATTGACCTGAGTGACCTTGATATTCTTCATGAAACTGATGATCCTCTTCACCATCTTCACTATCATCTAAATTCTCCTGCTCTTCTCCTTCTGCAGTGTCATCTATTTCCCAAGTATCCCAAGTTGTCACATATTCTTTTCCTTTTTCAGAGTTCATTTTCCAATCCCAACTTCTACTCTCATCAAACCTCACATCCCTGCTAACCACAATCTTTTGCCTAGCCACATCCAGCATCCTATAAGCCTTTGACCCTTCTTGAGTTCCTAAGTAAACCATTTGATTACTTCTGTTCTCAAGTTTCTTCAAATTTGGTTGTGTATCCTTCACATACCCTATACAACCAAAAACTCTTAGATGCTGAATATTAGGCTTCCTGTTTTTCAACATTTTATAAGGAGTTTCATTATCTAATGACCTGGTTGGAATCCTATTAAGAAGATAAACAGAATGTCTAACTCCCTCTGCCCAATACTTATCAGGTACATTCATAGCTTTTAACATGCTTCTTGTCATATCCAAAATGGTCCTATTCCTCCTTTCAACTGCTCCATTTTGTTGGGGGTGAATATGGGGCAGTTAACAACCTCACTATGCCATTCCTATTACAAAAATCATTGAATTCCTTCGAGGTAAACTCACCCCCCCTGTCAGATCTCAAGCTTTTCACTTTATGACCAAACTGCCCTTCTGCACTTTCTTTAAACTTCTGAAATACACTAAAAGCTTGATCCTTACTACTTATCATATAAACCCACATATACCTAGTAAAATCATCTACCAACAGCATAAAGTACTTATTGCCATTGTCAGTAGTAGGTGATATAGGTCCACATAGGTCTATAGAAACCATTTCAAGAGGTAATTTTGACCTATACATTGATTCTTTTGGAAATGAGTGCCTTACCTGTTTTCCTGCTAAACAAGCCTCACACAACTTTGCATTATGTTTTAGTGTTGGCAACCCATACACACATTCTGATTTTGACATTTATTCTAAGGTTTTAAAATTCACATGTCCCAACCTCCCATGCCAAAGCCATTCATCATCTTTTATATTGTTTAAAAAACAAGAAGATGAACCTATACCCAGACTGACTTTATATAGTCTATTTAAAGACCTTTTTACCTTCAATAATAAGATCCCATCCCTTTCATACAACCAAAGATAATACCCTTTCATTACTACTTCACACCCACCCTCAGTGATTTGTCCTAAACTAATTATATTTGATTTTAAATGGGGTATAAAATACACATTTGTTAACACTCTTTGTTTCTGATTTTTTCCCTCAAGTATAATGGAGCCCCTGCCCTCTATGTTAACCTTTGACCCATCCCTAAAGGTTACATTCCCATTAACACTTTTGTTTAAATCAGAAAAATAATGAGAGTTACCTGTCATGTGATTGGATGCCCCATTATCTAAATACCAAATACCTTCTTGATCACTTTCTGAAATAAGATTTCCAGGAATTACCTTTGACTCATTCAAATACACATACTCCTTTGACTGTTGCTCCTGTGAGACCATCAGTAGAATTGGTTCTTCATCCTCAATCTTTGTCAACAAAGCTTCTTGTACTTTTCCAGTGGACTTAGCACATTCACTAGCATAATGGCCATATTCATCACACTTAAAACATTTGATATGAGACTTATCCTTCTTTGGCTTCTGAAAAGACTGTTTTGTCCCTGAATTCTTACTACTAGATCCCTTTCCTTTCTGATTATTCTTATTCCTTTCTTGACTCCCTTTATCACCCTTGTTCTTTTCCCAACTGTTCTTGCCTTTGGATTCCTTGTGCTTTGACTGCCACTGAGTATAAGTCATCAACAATTGTTCTTCCTTTCCCTGTGTTGATTTCTGCTTCATCCCAGTTCTCTCTTCAAATGCCTTTAACCTGCCTATAATTTCTTGAAATAAGGCAGTCTCAAGATCCACAAATTGTTCTATAGAAGCCACAATTTGTATGAATCTTTCAGGAACTGAGTCTAACAGCTTCCTTACTAGAGTTGACTCCTTGATGGCTTCACCTAGCCCTGCTGAATTTGATGCTAGTGCACTTATCCTTCCTGCAAAGTCATCAATACACTCAGTTTCCTTCATTCTCAGCCCTTCAAACTCATTCCTTAGAGTTTGAAGTCTGGCCTTCTTCACACGATCAACCCCAATAAACCTGGTTTTGATTGAATCCCAGATGCCTTTTGCAGTTTCCAAACTTGCTACCTGCAGAATCAAATCTTCAGGCAATAACTGGAAGATATATGCAATAGCAGCCCCATTCTTCTTTTCATCAACTTCTGCCCCTTCTGCTACATCAATAACCTCCCACAAACCATGAACCATGAAGATTGCCTTCATCTTTACAGCCCAGATTGTGTAATTCGTGGAGGTTAGCATCGGACACTGTAGAGGAATCGTGGTGAATTTCTCTTGAACAACACGATTCGCGTTTACTCCACCTCCTCCTGCCATATCTTGAAATCGAGTTCTTCTCGGAGAAGTGACCGGAGACCGACGTGGTGAATTTAACAACCGATGAATTTTGAAATTGACACGGAAAGGATCAGAGATCCCCAATCAATTTTCCGAAGAATGCAAATCTCAAAACGAGATGGAATCGCATCAAGAACGAGAAATCTCCTGGTTGCTCTGATACCAATTCAAATTGATAATCAAGATCGATTCGAACAAGGAAATTGGGAGATTCTCATTGATGGTGATTACAAAACAAAGAAAACTTGAAAAGAGATTACAAATTCACAGCTTCGAGCTGCGTTATTATAACAGAAATCGCTAACAAACTAAAACAACAAATTTACACTCTGACCCCTCCTTCTTTCAGCTTCCAGTCAACTACCACACGAAACTTTTAACGGTCACATCCTATAGTTTCTAAAATGACATTTAACCCCTAAAGTAATATTAAAATTACTTCAACTCTTTCCTTAAAAGTTAACCAACAATTAACCTTTAACTTCAACATTGACAAATGACAAAGACTTATGACTTCCCACACATTTGACACATTCCTCTTTGAGCCATTTACATTTGACCATTTAATAATAAAATACAAGCGAGATCGACCCATAAACAAAACATATTAACAAAAACAATATATTTTCGGGAGTTCTGATAGGACCTTGGTAGTCGGAGAAAGAAATCATAATTCTTTTAAGTAAAATTATGATTGTTTAAAATGGCATTTGTGCATGAATGTTCATACCTCATCCATGTTATAATTGTCACCAGGTCCACCATCAGGATTATTACGCGTGGCAACGTTAATGCATCTAAATGCAAATGACCATAAATCGAGGTTTTTTGACACTATTAAAAGTTACAGCATAGCAAAACAATTTAAGTAATAAAATAATTTAAAGGGTTTTATTACCATTTGATTAGAGGATTGTGTTGTCAAGAACGCAAAATCGACACTCGAATTGATACGAAATCAACTGACGAAAACTGAAATTGAGAGGAATTTTATTACGAACAGGAAACGAAATTGAATTACAAGAAATCAGGATCATCAACTAACAAATACTAATCCCCTATTTAAGCTAATACCGGCCATTAACAAACTTCTAAAACTTTACACTTAACACCCTCCTACATTGCAAGCAACAACATAATGAACCCGATATTTGCAACTTTACTAAATTGACATATCTAGCCCCTGAACTTCAATGTCAACAAAAGTTAACTTGAATTTAATCCTCTCAACCATTCCAACTGAATTAACCTCCACTCCAACATCTCCGCCTTGGAGATTAATTCATTTAACATTCTGGTCCAATGAGTAACAGTTGGTCCAATGGACTTGATAACCCTATTGTGCTAAACTAAAACCTTAATACACATGTGAATTAAGATAAACTTTGAATATTTAACCAATACCTGCTTCACTTACACAGAACTCAAACTTTGGTCCTGGCATCACTTTTGTAAGCATATCAACAAGATTTTCTAAAGTTCCAACATTTTTCACCACTAATTCTTTGGAACTTATTATGTCTCTTATGAAATGCCACTTCACATAAATGTGTTTTGTTTTAGAATAATAAACAACATTCTTGGATAATTGAAGTGCACTCTGGCTATCACAATGAACTACACAACTTTTCAGTTCTGTTCCAAGTTCACTTAACAATTCTGCTTAACCATAAAGCCTCCTTTATTGCCTCTGTTAGAGCAATATATTCTGCCTTAGTTGTGCTTAATGCCACAACTGGTTGCAAGTGAGATTTCCAGCTGACCAAATTGCCCTCCACCTTGAACAAATATCCAGTTAAGGATCTTCCCCTGTCCATATCCTTAGCATAATCCGAGTTAACAAATCCTATCACTTGATCTTCAATTACTTGACTCCCTTGATAGATTAATCCAACCCCAATAGTCCTAGCCAGATATCTAAATATCCATTTGACTGCAAACAAATGGTTCTTTCCTGGGTTAGAAATGTATCTACTCACTATGCTCACATCATATGCCAAATCAGATCTTGTGCACACCATAAGGTACATAAGGCTTCCAACTGCATTAGCATATGGTACTTTGCTCATGTAATTCATCTATGCACTTAACTGAGGTGAATCCTGTGTAGATAATCCGAACTGTGCCCCTATAGGAGTGCTCACAGTCTTGCAACCTGTCATACCATACAAAGACAAGATTTTCTTTAAATAAGAAGTTTGATTCAGTTTTAATACTTTTTTTCTTCCATGTCTAAAAATCTCCATTCCAAGTATCTTTTTAGCATCCCTAATCTCTTTCATTTTAAACTCCTTCATGAGTAAGTCCTTTGTGGCTTTGATTTCACTGCTTTCTTTACTGGCAAGTAGCATATCATCTACATATAACAGTAGATATACATACCAGCCCTTTCACTCCTCTTGTAGTAAACACCGCAGTCATATTCACTCATGTTTAACCCATTGTTCACAACATACTCATCAAATTTCTTGTACCAACGCCTTGGAGACTGTTTTAGCCCATAAAGAGACCTTTTTAGTAAACACACTTTATCCTATTGACCTCTCACCTCAAACCCCTCTGGTTGACTCATAAAGATTGTCTCCTCTAATGAACCATGTAAAAATGTTGTTTTTACATGTAATTGTTCAAGTTCTAAATCATAGACAGCAGTTAGAGCTACTATGATCCTGATAAGTGAATGCCTAACAACAAGAGAATAAATCTCATTATAATCTATTACTACCTTCTCTGTAAAACCTTTTTCAACTAACCTGGCCTTATATCTAGGAGGATCCTTATCACTGATTCCTTCTTTTATTTTAAAACCCCATTTGCAATCAACAGGCTTTTGTTCCTTAGGCTTGTCAACTAATTCTCAAGTTTCATTAAACATCAAAGATTCCATTTCTTCTTCCATTGCTTTAATCCATCTCTCTTTATGTATAGAGTTAATAGCAACTTGGTATGATATTGGCTCATATTCACTTTCTTGTTCAGCAACCATGAATGCCATAGCAGTAACATATTCTCCTTCTCTAAACCTCAGTGGCTTAGTGATTTTTCTTCTAACTTTATCTCTTGCAAGAGAATAGTCACCACCTCCACCTTGTGAAGATGATTCTTCAATTTTCTCTCCATTTGGTTGTTCTTGAGTATCTGGCAACTCCACCTCAGACTGGACTTTCTTCTTAATGTAATCCTCCTCTTCTACTTGTATTTCAGAGATAGCAGTTTTACCTTTGGCTATTACATCAGAGTACATAACTTCCTCCCTGAATACTACATTCCTACTAACCATTATTTTTGGTTTAGCATCATCCAATCTCCATATTATATACCCTTTCACCCTTTCAGGGTATCCCATGAATATACCTTTAACTGATATTGGGTTTAACTTGCCTTGATTAAGATGGACTTAACATAGTGACCCAAACACCCTGAGCCCACTATAGTCATGTTTGTTTCCTGTCCAAACTTCCATAGGAATCTTATTCTCAATAGCTCTAGATGGGCACCTGTTGATCAAATAAGTTGCAGTGCTTGCAGCTTCTGCCCAAAGCCTCTTTGGCAAACCTGTGAGCATACACCTTACTCTTTACAGAATAGTCCTATTCATCCTTTCAGCTAGACCATTCTGTTGAGGAGTACCTGGTATAGTAAGATGCCTATCTATACCTTGTGTTTTGCATTAATGATTGAACTCATTATTACAAAATTCCATTCCATTTCCAGTCCTTAACTTCCTCACTTTCCTACCTGTTTGTCTTTCAACTAGAACCTTCCATTCTTGAAATTTTCCAAAGGCTTCATTCATATGTTTTAAAATGTATAACCACACTCTTCTTGAGCAATCATCTATAAGTGTCATAAAGTATCTAGCACCACCTATGGATTCTGTCTGTGTTGGGCCCCATAGATCAGACTATATATAATCTAAGATACGCCTGGTACTATGTTTACCCTTTTTAAACCTTACCTTTGTCTGCTTCCCCATAACAGAGTTTTCACAAAATGGTATTTCAGAACTGTTTAGGTTTCCTAAGACTCCCTGCTTATTCAACTCAATTAACCCTTGTTTACTAACATGTGCTAACCTCTTATGCCACAACAAAAGTCATAGTACTAGTTTGTTTAACAACCATAGATAAATATTCAGTTTCAACACTTCCTTCTAGCATATAGATATTATTATCCCTCCTATTGCCAGATAGTACCATCATAGACCCTTTGATTACTATTGCTTTCCCATTCTATAAACTGATATTATAACCTTCCCTTTCAAGTCATCCTAAAGACAGGTTCCTTTCTAATTTGGGATGATACCTGACATTCTTAAGTTGAATGTTGCTTCTATTGTTCATTTTGAGAACAATTGATTCACTGACCATTATCTTGCAAGGAGTGAAGTCCCCTAATTTCACTGATCTAAGTTCCACTTCTTTCAAGGTCTTGAAATACTCTCTATTGGGTGACATGTGGAATGAGCAATCACTGTCCATTACCCATCCTTCTTTGGTTTGATCACTCGATACCATAAGCACATCTCAACTTTCATAACCTTTAGAATATTCTTCTTGATCACCATTACTTTGACCAAACTTCTGATTTTTTCCATCATGCTTCTTTCTCTTCCACTTCGGAAAATCTTTCTTTAAGTGCTTTTCTAAACCACACACAAAGCACTTTAAGACCCTTTTGCCCTTTGATTTGGACCTATGATTTCCTTTCTTGTGCAGGCTTCTCTGATCACTTCTACCTCTAACAAACACTCCCTCACTACCTTCTTCCTTTCCCTCTTCAGTTTTCTTTTTCAATTCTCTTGACTTGAGTGCTGTTAACACCTCTTCCATTGAAAGTAACTCCCTGCCATACATTAGTGTATCCACAAAGTTTTCATAGCTTTGTGGTAATGCAGACAGAAAGAGAACTGCCTGATCTTCGTCTTCAATCTTGCCCTCTATATTTTCGAGATCTAATATTATCTTATTGAATTCATCACAAGCATCAGTGACCGACTTACCTGAATTCACCTAAAAGGTATAAAGCCTTTTCTTGAGATACAACCGATTTGAGAGCGATTTTGTCATATACAGCCCCTCTAATTTCGTCCATAAAGCAGCTGTTGACTTCTCCTTTGAGACTTCTCTTAAAACCCTATCTTCCAAACTCAATATGATCGAACTATGAGCTTTATCTAAGACTTCCTGCCAATCTCCTTCAGACCAATCGGATGGCTTCTGATTTTCACATTTACGAGCTTCAATAGTGCCTTGATAAAACAAGAAGGCTCTCATTTTCATCCTCCGGAGACTGAAGTCGTTCTGCCCATCGAATTTGTCGATACTGAATTTCGCCGACATCAGATCGCCAACATGAATCAGAGATGTCCCAATTTTGTCACCGAATTCAGAAATCCCGAGTCGTACCATACCAATTGTTGTCAAGAATGCAAAATCGACACTTGAATTGATACGAATAAAAACTGAAATTGAGAGGAGTTTTATTACGAACAAGAAATGAAATCGAATTACAAGAAATCAGGATCATCAACTAACAAATACTAATCCCCTATTTGAGCTAATACCGGCCATTAACAAACTTCCAAAACTTTACACTTAACACCCTCCTACATTGCAAGCAACAACATAATGAACCCGATATTTGCAACGTTACTAAATTTACATATCTAGCCCCTGAACTTCAATGTCAACAAAAGTTAACTTGAACTTAATCCTCTCAACCATTCCAACTGAATTAACCTCCACTCCAACAGATTGTTTTTTTTAACTTTGAGTAAATATGCAACTAGATTTAAAAATCCCCCCTTCTTAAATAATAGTTATAATATTATTTTACTTAATGTAAAATGTAACTATGGTAATAAGGAGGGTAATTACCAATAGTATAATCATTCAATCCATGTAATATATTAATCTCAAAAGAAAACAGATCGAATGATCAAATAATGCTTAAGTACTTGCATCATCAGTACAGTTTGGTTTATGAATACACATATTAGTTCTTGTATAACAATATAACAAATAAGTAGAGTTTGGTTTATGAATATACACATTAGTTCTTCTACAAGAAATACAAAAGGAAAGATGTGGGACTTATGAAAATATGCATGAACCAAAGTGAAGATGCAGGATTATTGTATAGAAAACAACGTTATAGAAGAATAAAAGATAAATAAACCCAACCTGACCATATCTCAACATATACCAAGATTACAAATCCACAAACTTGTTTTGACATGTTATGCAATCAAACTTCTTTTGACCCGTTATGCAATTCGTTCGATTTGAACTCTTAGTCACAACTAAAAATGAATTTAAAATTTGAAGATTGTTTGCTGATACTAATCAAACCAACATGGTGTCAAAAGGACCAAGTTTCATTTTCATACCTCATGCGTCAAGCTATATATAGCAAGCACCACATTCCCACCTGTAGACATTCTGATCAATTTATATAGCATCAATATAAAATTTGTTCATGTCATATGAAATGTAAGTTTATATTAATTATAGCACCCCATTAGAACTAACTTATCGATACATTAAGGATTGAACCCTATAAATTAGCTAGCTTTAATATACCAACATCCTAGATTCTTTCAAGGAAAACCCAACTTTGCTTATCTACCATATAATATTATAAGAAATCACACGGATTCTAATTCCCATTCCATATACTTGTTCACCAAAAACTACTTTTAAGATCTCACGTTGAAATCAACAGCATGAATGTAGTTGTAAGTTGTCACCTCTAGTGGGGCAAGCCAGTTATTGCTAGTATGAAATAAAATACAAAAACAAACAAAGAGGATTAACCTAACCCTCTGTGAGAATAAAATCGGTGGCAGCTATAACACTTGATTAAATTAGTTTCAAACATAAGAACAAGTTTTTTACCTGATTAGAAGCTCAGCGCCGTAATAGGGTTCACGGAAGAGCAGTTGTGAAATTCCGAAAGGATTGAAGATGCCAATTAAAGTTTCGGTGACACAAAGAGAGTTATTAACATGCCAATTTACCAACTAAACATACACCTTAGGCAGAGATTGGACTCCAAAATGTTAAAAAGGAAACGATATTATTCTATGAGCAAATTAGGGGATCAGTTAATCAACATCATTTCCTTAGGATCAAGGGTCAAAGAGTTATTGCTGCCTACATATTTCCAGCCCATGACAACTATCCATTTCCTTCTATAAACTTTTGTAGTATGTATAAATTGGAGCCTTTTATGTTCATTGTAAATCATCATATTAAAATTAATACAATTGAGAGAATTCTCTGAATACCAGAATAACATGGCATCAGAGCAGTGAGAGGTCCAAACAAACAAAAAAAAAACAAAGAGAAACACACAAAATTGTGTGTTTTTGCTCATCGTTTATTATTTTTCCTTACCAAAACTACCATGTCTGATGATCTCACACTTCAAATTGCTAGCCTTCTCAAAACCTTCATCAATTCCTAAAACCTTCCCAAAACCTTCTCAAAACCAATTCCAAGCAACACATCCTCAAAGAAAGACGTGACGGCTAAATTAGTTGGGCCAAGTGAAACCGATTGCTTAGGGTTTGTCGTGGAAAAAGAACATCGGTCAGACAATGGAAAGCCGATAGGGTCGTCATCCCGGGTGGATAAATCACGATTACGATGCAGCCATTGTGGGATGTCGAAGCACACAAAAGCGCAATGCTTCAAACTCGTAGGATTTCCAGAATGGTGGACCGGTGGCTATAAGAACAAGAAGGAAGAAAAGGTGGCCGCAATCGTGAGCAACTCAGGAGTCACCGACACCGGTGACGAACATCTAAGGAAGGGCAACAATGAAAGTGGCTTTCGAGGAATAGCTACGACGTGTGAAAGGGAAGAAAATGAATGTCCAGGTATAGGGTTTGAGATATTCATCTCAAGTCTTTCCACTTCTACTAAATCCATTTTAAACCCCAAGATATTTTGTCATAAAACCCTTAATTTGTTAAGTGATCCCCTAATTTGTTAAGTATTAAGTTGTCACAAAAGCGAGTGATCCCCAAGTTTCTGACTTATCAGAAAACAAGCATCACCTATTTGATTTACCAAAAAATAGTCCTAAAAAACACATGTCTTATATAACTGAAGAAAATAAAGATGATCAAAATAAAATGGGAGATAGAACAGAAAGTGTTGTTGAGAAAGTCAATATGGCAACCGATTATAAAAAAATTAGAAATAAATCATGGATATTTGATTGTGGTGCCACTGACACTATGACATTTGAACTTTCGGATATAAGTTCAAAATCAAAACCAATAAAAACCCACATTCAAACTGCAAATGGGGGATTAGTTCAAGTAGAAGGAGGGGGGATTATTGAAATCTCACCAACGTTGAAGTTATCAAATTGTCTGTATGTTCCATCTTTGTCACATAAGTTGTTGTCAATCAGTCATGTGACAAAAGAACTAAATTGTACCGTTCAAATGTTTCCTACATTTTGTATCTTACAGGACATCAGGACGGGATTGATTATTCGACGTGGCACTTCACATCAAGGACTGTACTATGTGGATGAAGTGACTCAACAAGGTACTGTGATGCTTGCTCATGGGACTATGGATAGAGAAGCTTGGCTATGGCATAGGAGGTTGGGGCACCAATCAACGGGTTATTTACACCTTCTATTCCCTAAACTTTTTCCTTCAAATGCAATATTAAGTTGTGAGACTTGTGTTTTGGCAAAAAGTCACAAGCATACCTTTAAACCAAATAATTCTAAAGTTAATTACCCATTTTCAATAATTCATTCGGACGTGTGGGGCCCGACAGAAGTCCTTGGGGGGCAAGATTTTTCGATATTTTCTACTCTTTGTAGATGATTGCACTCGCATGACATGGATTTATTTTTTGAAACATAAATCCGAAGTATATGATTAATTCACCATATTTTATAACATGATCGAAACTCAATATCGAAAAAACATCCAAATCCTTAGATTTGATAATGGAGGAGAATTTGTTAACACCTCCATGAAACAAATCTCTAAAAAAAGGGATCATTCATCAAAATCTTGCCCACATACTCCCGAACAAAACGGTGTTGCTGAACGTAAAAATCGCATTCTTCTAGAAATAACTCGGGCACTTTTAATTGAATCACAAGTTCCTAAATCTTTTTGGCCCGAAGCCCTTGCCACAACTGCATATCTTATCAATCGACTGCCAACTAAGGCTCTCAAACTCAAAACCCCTATCCAAGCCCTATCTGAATTCACTAAATTACCTCCTGTCCTTACCCTCCAACCTCGCGTCTTTGGATGCTCTGTTTTTGTTCATATACCTAAAATAGAACGTACCAAACTCGACCCATGTGCTGAAAAATGTGTTTTTGTGGGTTATGGAGTCAATCAAAAAGGATATCGGTGTTACAATCCAAAAAGAAATCGCATGTTCACTACCATGAACTGTGATTTTCTTGAGACTGAATTTTTCTACAATTCCCAACACCCTGGTCAGGGGGAAAAAGACTATACTGACCAAATGACTTGGTTGAGATGGATTCCCTCTGCAGAAGAAGTTAATCACAGTACCCCAATCGAGTCGCCTTCTCCACAACCTACAACTCCTACAAACGGTGTCACGGAAGACGATCTACCCAACCTGATATCCGAGGTAAGTGACTCTCAAAGCTCTAACAACATTAACTTGTTTGAAGATCCATCTAACGGTGGAAACCATGAGACTGAAACAGAATAGGTGAATCCGGTTCCAAATGAACCAATACAAGCAAAGGCAACTGAAACATACACCCTTCCACCTAGGAGCAACAGGGGAGTTCCTCCAGCTAGATATTCTCCAGGGAAAGAAACTCGAGGCTCCAAATACCCTATGGCAAACATCGCACATGGAAACTTATCTAGAGAAGCAAAAGCGTTTGTTTCTTCTCTATACTCTGAAGAAATCACAACCACAATCAAGCAAGCTCTAGAATCAAAAACTGGAAGGATGCAATGATGTCAGAGATGGATGCACTGAAAAGAAGTGATACATGGGAAAAATGCATTCTCCCATCAGAGTAGAAACCCGTGGGATGTCGTTGGGTTTTTTCAGTGAAACACAAACCAGATGGAACTATTGAGAGGTATAAAGCCCGATTAGTCGCCAAAGGGTACACTCAGACATACGGGATTGATTACTCCGAAACATTCTCTCCCGTCGCCAAGATTGATACGATCAGGGTCTTATTCTCGATTGCTACAAATAAAGGATGGCCACTTCATCAATTTGATGTAAAAATGCCTTTCTACATGGTGTATTAAAGGAAGAAGTTTACATGGAAGCCCCACCCGGATTCCGAAGGCCTTTAAACTAGGGGAAGTGTGTCGGTTGAAGAAATCCCTTTATGGATTAAAACAATCCCCTATAGCCTGGTTTGGAAGATTCACTTTAGCTATGCGAAAATAAGGGTTTAAACAGAGCAACTCAGACCATACATTGTTTCTTAAACGAAGAGGAAAGCTTGTAACTTGTTTGATTATATATGTTGATGATATGATCATCACAGGAAACGACAAAGAAAAAATGACAAAGCTAAAAGAGAATCTCTTCACAGAGTTTGAGATGAAAGACTTGGGGATATTAAAGTACTTTCTTGGAATAGAAGTCCTAAGGTCAAAACATGGGATTTTCATATGCCAAAAAAAGTATGTCATTGACTTATTGGCAGAGACATGAATGATTGACTACAAGCCTACTGACACTCCTATGATGGTAAACCATAAACTTCATATGGTGGAAGGAGCAGAATTAGCAGACAGAGAACGATATCAGCGGATGGTGGGAAAACAAATATATCTCTCACACACTCGACCTGATATAGCCTACGCAGTGGGGGTGGTGAGTAAATTCATGCATCAACCCCAAGTGGCTCATATGGAAGTTGTTAGAAGAATTATTAGATATCTAAAAGGAACTACTGGACATGGAGTACTCTTTAAATCAAATGGGCATCTAGAAACACAAGTTTACACTGATGCTGACTGGGCAGGAGACAAAGGAGACCGACGATCAACATCCGGCTACTTTACTCTAGTCGGTGGAAACGTTGTCACATGGAGAAGTAAAAAGCAAAAGGTGGTTGCACTTTCAAGCGCCGAAGCAGAATTTAGAGGGATAGCTCGAGGGTTGGCAGAAGCCTTATGGATCCGAAAATTATTAAAAGAGATAGGGTTTCCCCAAAACACTGCCAGTAAGATTATCTGTGACAATGAAGCTGCCATTCAAATATCAGAGAACCCTGTTCAACATGATTGAACGAAACATGTAGAGGTAGACCGACACTTCATTAAAGAAAAACTGGAAGAAAGTATCATTGACTTGCCCTTTATTCGATCACGAGACCAACTTGCTGACATACTGACAAAGGCTGTTAACGGGAAGACCTTGAGCAATTGTTTAATCAAGTTGAATTTTGGAGATCCCACTATTCAACTTGAGGGGGAGTGTTAAAAAGGAAACGATATTTTTCTATGAGCAAATTAGGGAATCAGTTAATCAACATCATTTCCTTAGGATCAAGGGTCAAAGAGTTATTGCTGCCTACATATTTCCAGCCCATGACAGCTATCCATTTCCTTCTATAAACTTTTGTAGTATCTATATATTCGAGCCTTTTATGTTCATTGTAAATCATCATATTAAAATTAATACAATTGAGAGAATTCTCTAAATACTAAATAACACAAAATTGAAGGGTTTGATTAAAATACATATAGCTTGGGGACGATTGAATTTTCAAATTGAAGGGCGTTCGATTGAAGTTCTAGTTTAGAGGCGAAGAATACGTTATGGTGATGAATCCGATGATTGACAAATTAAGATTTTCAAGACCAAAAGAATGACATCTGACAAATTAAGATTTTCACTTATTAAAGTAGTACATTAGGCTACAACTTTATAAAGGCATCATTTTAAACTTTATTAGGGAATTTGTAAAGCCCTCTTTTTCCCTAATATTAAAGTTTGAACTAAAGTTATAAATGATGAAACATGAATGATTAGGGGTAATTTACTTTTTTTTTTGAACAACAAATTTGGATTATCAATGGGGGCATTACCTACCCACCCGATTATCTTCAATCTTTATCAGGAGGAAACTCATTATATGTGAGAAACCCCCTAGCCCAACCTGGACCCCCATTTATTTTTTGTTACAGGTGGGACTTGAACTCAAAGCCTCCCACTTTTAATGTTTTTAGGTACCTTACCTTAGCCAATTGAGTTAGAGAGGAGGTACTTTACTTAACCTAACTAACCTTTTTTTTAACAACCATTCATTAAAAAAATTAAAAAAAAATAAACAACTAGCAAGGAGCTAAAGTTACATGAAAGAATCAAAGAAAAAATTACACTAATTGCTCCATGTAATGTGGTTTAATCTACCTCTATTTGTATAAAAAAATTACACTAGCTAGTTGCTCCATGTAATGTGGTTCCAATTAATGTTACAATTGCTCAACTTCCTTTGGCTTCATGAAGTAATGGCTTGAATTTTGAAGCCGATGTCAAGGAACCGATTCAAATGGTATGAAAGCCAAAAGTAGTCAAAAGTAACCGATAAAGCCTAAGGGTGAAAACCGAGACCATATCCCCATCCTTAAAGATATTATATCAAGGTAATAAGGTTTAGCACTAACCAACTTATATTTTAATAAGTTTTTTTTTTCAATACATAAAGGTCTAACTCGCCCAAACTATACATGTTGTCATCTACATTCATTTTTAAACAAAGTTACCTTAATCTCATTTAAAACAAATATCTTACAGTTCTGAAAATTATAAATTATAAATCAAGATTGTAAAATGAGTTTAAATTCTTTGGTAAAAAATTCAATGTTTTTTTACCCCTCACTTTTGTAAATATCCCTCGTCGAACTAAAATCGCTTCAAACCGAATTCTTAAATATTTTGTTCGGGTTCGCTTCCACTTCAAACGAACTTAATCATACTTTTTATGGTGGGACAAATGTGTAAGCGTGGTGTTGCGATAACCAATCCATGCTAATAATTATGTCAAAGCTACCAATTAAGTTGCATAGGAATGAGGTCGATAGAGTAAAGATGCTCGTTAAAATTTAAGGTGCAATCACGAATGACAGAGTCTAGGACAATTGATTTCCCAGCCGCTACTTCAACTAAAAAGGGGGACTCATGTGCAGTTCGAGGGGTAGAAAGCATATGTTCGAATTCTAATGATACAAAACTCCTATCGACCTCATTCCTATGCAACTTGGTAGCTTTGACATAATTATTGGCATGGATTGGTTATCGACACCAGAATCAAATAATATGGAAGCGTAATGATCATTAATTAAGAACGTACCATTGACCACCTCCTGGTTCGCCTGAGCTTGGTTGGCATTGATGTTGAAAACTCGAGCAGGCGCACCACGATTAGCATTGGCATTGATAGGAGGGTTAGTTACCCCGAGTCTAGGACAAGCATTTCGAAGATGGCCAGGATCTCCACAGTTACACAAGGGAAATGTACCAGTGTAGGTTCTATTGGCAGGTGGTGCTACAAGAGCTACTTGGGCAATAGGGATGGCAGGATAAGCAGTAGTAGTAGGGGTTGTGGTCACCGCGAATTTCTTAGCCTTCCTCTTCTTTTTATTGACATTAGAGGAGGAGAGCTCAGCCTTGGTCTCCTTCATTGACCCGGAGTCAGATCTCTCAGATTTTTCCAGACTTTCCCGATTTAAATTCATGCTTAAACCCCTTTCTGGTTAGGGTCCCTTCCTTCACATGTTCGTCAGTCAGTCTTCCTGCGAGGCGGATAGCATCTGCAAGTGTCTGAGGATTGCTTGCCCAAAGGGCATCTCGGATATCCCTAGGAAGCCCACCAATGTATTGCTCGATACACCTATTTTTTTAACAACCATTCAATATTAAACAACAACAACAAAAGAAAAAAAAACTAGCAAGGAGCTAAAGTTACATGAAAGAATAAAAAAAAAATTACACTAATTGCTTCATGTAATGTGGTTTAATCTACCTCTATTTGTATTCAAAAATTACACTAGTTGCTCCGTGCAATGTGTTTCCAATCAATGTTATGTACAATTGCTCAGCCTCGTTTGGCTTCATGAAGTAATGTCTTGAATTTTGAAGTTGATGTCAAGTAACCGATTCAAGTGGTATAAAAGCCAAAAGTAACCGATAAAGCCTAAGGGTGGAAACCGAGACCATATCCCCATCCTTAAAGAAATTGTATCAAGCTAGTAAGGTTTAGTACTAACCAACTTATATTTTAATGAGTTTTTTTTCAATATATAATGGTCTAACTCGCCCAAACTATACATGTTGTCAATTGTCATCTACTTTCATTTTTAAGCAAAGTTACCTTAATCTCATTTAAAAAAAAATCTTACAATTCTAAAAATAATAAATTTTAAATCAAAATTGTAAAATGAGTTTAAATTCTTTGGTGAAAAAATCAATGTGATTACCCCTCACTTTTGCAAATATCCCTCGTCGAACTAAAATCGCTTCAAACCGAATTGTTAAATATTTTGTTCCACTTCAAACGAACTTAATCATACTTTTTATGGTGGGACAAATGTGTGAGATAGTGAATAGAATAGGGACTGTTTCTGTAAATAACTTAAAATAAAAAGTTGAAAACTAACTTGACGGCAGGTAGGGTTTCTAGATCCTTCCACCACCCACCACCTTAAATACCACCATACATCCCCTAGAATTAATCATCTGAAAAATCTAAATACGGTGCCGGCGGCTCTTAAAGCTTAGAAAAACGTCGTCGTTTTGAACGTGTTTCTTTCTATGCACGACGTTTTTCTAGGTTTTAGAAGCGCCTACACTCGTAAATCATCGGTTGATTTCGTGTTTGATTCATATTATCGTATTTCTCTATATGTTTGTTGTGTTAATTCATGGTTTTTATAGAATTTTTATGAAGATGAGCAGATTTGCTTTTAGATTATAGTTATAATGCGATGAGCTTAAATAGGAACAGATTTCATGGTGAGCGATGATTCTGTTTCTAGTAAGGTCGTTGAACAGGAGCTTCTCATCTGTAAGTTTTTGGCTCTAAATTTTGCGCGATTTTGTTTTTTTGTGAAAAAAAAACAGTGGATCTGAAACTTCAGTTGTTTAAGGTTAAAAAAGACAAATGTTCCCTAACTGAAATCAATTCTCAAAACAAGAGAAATAATATATTTCTCACCAACTACAGTACCAGATTCAAGAATGGTTTTGATATAGTATATTATCTATTTTTAAATGCTTTAATTTTATAAAAACACAAGTGGGGTGACCCGCGCTTCGCCGTCGGAGCCGACCCATTTTTTAGGTACATAAAACAATGGGGCTTCTTTCTCACCCTTTCTCCATAGAGTACACCTAAGAGCATACAACATGAAACAAAGCAGTTGACTATTTAAAGTCAAAGAGACCCAACCCATAAACTATAAAAAATGTAATTTGCACTGAATATTCAACCCCCCCCCCCCCATTCGTAACTTAAAATTGTGAGAGATAGCAGCCCAGTCGTTGACTAAAAAAGTCAAGAGACACCCACTTTCACAACTGTGCATGCTCTAATACTGAATTTGCTCCTTAATGTTGATAAATATCCATCCAATAAGCTTAAAATCAAATGAAATACTACAATGCATTCCATCAAGAAAAACTATTCACGCACACGTGCACGTTTGCGCGTGACAGGGGTAACAGGCATGGCTATAAGTATGTACGTAACAGAAGATGGCTATATATAAATATATTCACATACATAATAACTATAGCCAACAAAGTAGCAAAACAGCATAACCAAAAAAATGGGCCAAACGATACAGAGCAACGCTGGTGATCCCCCCAAAAAAACTCACATAAGCCAAGAACCTAAAGAAGGGCCTAAAACAAATGTAAAGTGACCACATAATACAAAAATAAACAGCAATGGAAAAAGCCCTTGACAAAAAGAAAAATAGATCTAATACACAGGACCAAGCAATGCAAACTTACAAAGAGCACAACACAGCAGTCTCACACAACCTGCAGAGGCAAATATATGATCAGCCACAACAACAAATAACACCTATCCTTAAAAAATGATAACAACACATCCACAACAAGATATAACAGCTATGACTAAAAAAACGAACAACATACCGTACGTCGAAACTCACAACCTGTTAGACAAACAGCAATAGCAAGAACCTACAAAAGCATGGAAAATATTCATATGCACCCTTTCTTTTGGATAACATGTATAAGAGATAAAAATTTAAAAAAAAAAAACTGTTGTATGAAAGCAAAAAAGTTTGTTTCAACCAATTTTGTTCCTTTTTATATTCAAAGAAAGTTCAAACAATGGTTGTTTTTATAAATGAAAACCAAACAACACATAGCTGTTAAAACAATAACTGTTTTTATAAATCTAAACCAAAAGACAACCAAAAAAGATAGCCAAAAACAAAAGGAGCCATAGCTGTATAGAGCCCAAAAACATTGATTAAAAGAATACATGCTTGTTTAAACAATACTCCTTTTTACTAACAAAAACCAAATAAACTCAACGGAAACCAAAAAGAGGTTGAAAAAAAAAGCAAGAAATGTAACCAAAAATCCAAATACCAACAAACTACACAACCAAGACAGAGATGTTGTTCTTTTTATAAGTCAACAAAAAACATAGCCAACAAAAATGACAAACAACAACTGCTTTTGATCTTAAACAGCAAGAGATGTAAATAAAAATCACAATACCAACCAACTAAACAACAAAGACAGAGATGTTGTTCCTTTTATAACTCAATAACCAACATAATCAATGAAAATGAGAAACAACAACCCTTGATGGATCTTAAACATCAACACCAAGGGCCGGCCAAAAAAAAGCTCAGCCAAAATTAAAACCACACAGAACAAAAAAAAACAAACATAAAAACAAAACATAAACAAAAATCAAAATAAAACACAACATCGGTGTTGAATGAAACCCGAAAACTCTGAATAACCGCATTTTAGTCCTTTCCTGTTCAAAAAAAGGTCCTTTTTATAAATCAAAACCAAAGACCACAAACATGTTAAAAACAACCAAGATCTTTAAAGCCAAACACAAATAGAATCCAAATTCCAAACATAACATACCTCTTAAAAGAAAATTAAATATTTAGAATTTTCAGATTTTGATCATCTTGAAAAAGAAATTAACATCTTTGTTTGTAAAAGTGATAAAGCAAAAGCTGAACAACATCAAACGGTTACTAATTAGTGATTAGCAAAAACAACCCACAATCCGTGCCATAAACACACAAATTAACCCTACAAAAAAGTATAAAGACGCAGGAAGGAGAAGAAATTAAACTCACCAAATTGAACGGATCGTAGCGTGTGATCTACCAAATATCCATGAACGGTGTATATATGGCAATCACCAATCAACCTGCAGTTTCTACAGACACGCAAATGATCAAAAAATAAAATCTGAGTTTAAGAAACAAAACACCTTGCGTCTTATATATCACAATAATCAGCAAAAAGCAACACCAGTGATTCCATGACATCAGCATCCTAACACACACAACAAAAACCAAACCCTAGCTATAGAAACATCACAAAATTTGTTTCAAGGAGTTTAGGTGTAAGAGAAAAGTACCTTGAATCGAACCGCTGTTGTACACCTCCGATATCAGATGAAGAAAGGCAAGAAACCGTGCCCGTCAACACCCATGGAAGTGCGAGTGACGGAAATCAATCCAGTAAAGGGGGAAGTTATCGCCCAAATCGAACATCAAAATGGGAGTAAATTTTTCCGCTGAATAACTAACAAAAAGTTTATCTCAAACAACAACAGCAAGCTAATAAAAAACCATACCGAAGTTCGTGCGATCCCCAAAAATCATTCGAGTTACCCATGAAAATCGAACTCGCCTGTAGAAGAAAAACGAAAAGAAACCATGGATCCAAGGAGATCTTCTCTATGTTTTTAGGTTATTTTGTTAAATAGCGATGGATGAAGATGGTGAAAGTAGACAGGAGAGGAGGTATGGGCGAGTAGGTATGAGAGGAATGGAAGAAGAAGTGGTGAACTGCTCTTGAACGTGGACAGAGATGGTGACGTGAAAAAGAGGGATGGCCTGAACTTTGCGCCTTGGTCAACATGCATTAGGGAGTTGTAAGCTGTGTTTTATAACTGGTACCATGTGTGTGTGCAATATAGACTTGTACACTATGTTTTGGAGGTGGTACTATAAGTTATATTATGTTAATATAGGGTAATTATAAAATGTTTTGATTCTTATTGGGTTTGTGTCCTTTCGGTTCGAGGACATGGTATAAATATGACATAATAATAAAAAAAAACTGTAACTAAAACTTAAAGAACACATAATATAGATATCTGTCTTTACTAATAAAAAACATCCTATAGTTATAGTTTGTTAGTTTGATTGTATATGTATTGGATTAGACTTATCTTAAATGAGTTATTAATTTTTAATTTATTCTGATATGGTTATCAAGTTTTGAAAGGAAACAAACAGATGCTAAGGACACGATTTAAACCCGGGTCTAAACGTTCTATTAGCATGCACTAGTGGTGTATTCGGTACACGTGCTAGAGATGGGCTTTGTACTGTACTAGTACTGTGTTGGTATCGGTCTTAAATTTAACAAAATATGGGTATCAGTCCTAGTACCGAATATTTCGGTATGTACCGTTCCCGTAGTATCAGGTACTGGGTTTTTGCTAAGGTACCGGTTTGATACCCGCTTGGCAAGTCCTATTTCATAACTTTTTTTTGGAGTGAATCATTGAGACATCATGGTGATTTGAATGATGATCTTTGTGGGTTATGATTAGGGTTAATGTGTTGTATAATCTAATAGTTTCAAAACTGCATTCTGTTCAAAATATAATAATAGTTTTATGGTTAATGGTTGTTATCTTCTTTCTTTTTCTATTTTTTATTCTTATCTTATAACTTTGATAGATATTGTTATAAGAATTAAAGACAGATAAAAGACACTAAATATTTACACGGTGTTTATACTAAGGCCCTCTAGATTAATATTAGACTCCAAGCCTTGTGCTAGTTTGAAACGTATAATTTGATTTTGCTTGGTTATGCCATAAACTAAAACCAAGTAAGCATCAAGTTAATATTCTTCTACAGTGAATCATCGATCAGTAATTAAGCATATTAGAACGTATTTGGTTTGCTCACTAAGCATATTATATATATTAGTTACCGGAGTTGTAGATGTACCCTTTCGAGTAATATTTTTTTTACCGGTCTCAGAGTCTCGGTCCTGGTTAATACAGGTCCCACAAAATTAACCAAATTCGAGTATTGGTACCGTTTACGTTCGGTACTGGTATCAAAATCGAGTACTTGAATGCATAGTTTTTTTTTTATATTTTTTTATCTAGTATCGTGTTTCAAAATAGGTTGTATTGATGTGTTTTATTGTAATTTACATTTTAATAAAAATATTAGTTATTTAGTGTTATCTTATTTAATATAAAATGTGATTTTTTTAAAGAAAATGAAAAAAAATAATAAAAAATCGATGCCTCTAGGCTTGTAAGGCCCCAATCCCATTTTGATGTATTAACATTGTTTCAAAAATCAGAGTTTGAAAATTTCATAACATATATAAAACTTTCATCCATTACCATGCCACATTTACAAAAAAAATCGGGTGTTTGACACCATTAACTTCATCGAAATACTATAAAACCTTCACATTAACTAACATGTGCATCTAGGTCCCAAAAGATGTGATGTTCGGTTTCAAAGGTATTCGATTCAATCCCGACCCGCCAACTATTGATTACCTGCCAAAAACACTAGTAACACATTAGGATTAATTGGCAAACAACAACAATCAACCCAACACCCCTTTTAAAAACAAGAAAACAAAACATAAACCCGGACAGCAGCTTCAAGCGTATCGCTTGGAGCTCCTGGACTTTCAGACGATACGCCTGGAGCCTGATTTCCAGGGCTCCAGGCCAATTTTGCCATACTTAGCAATTTTTCTGCATTTTTCAGCTTGTTTTACCTCCAAACTATCAAACCTGAATTTTTAGCACCATGAACTTATAGTTACCTGCAATATGAAGACTTCACCCAAGTTCACAAATTTCGTATCCGATTTCATTATTCCGATAAAGATAATGGCAACTTCTTACCCGACCCGTTTGACCGCTAACACACTAGTCACAAAACCAACTTATGATTATGCTTTCAATTAGAATTCCCTTCATTATAATTTCCCCTTAGCACACACACATTGTGCTAATCCACTTAAAGTTGATGTTGGGACAATCCGAGATCCCAAAACTCTCATGGTTTCTCGTCTTGCCACAACATCCAGCTCAACCCAAATTGGGTCATATACTACAGTCCTAGTTAGTCATTTTACATCTATTATAAAGTTAACTTAATAACTAATAAATCCCTCATAAATAACCCGGTTAACCTTCTAAGTCCGCTTATTCTACCAAAGCTCATAATAAAACATAATTAATTTTAGTCACCCAAATATTACGAAACTCGGGATGTTACAACTCCACCCCCCTTAAAGGGAGTTTCGTCCCCGAAACAAGAAATACATACCGGAATAAGTAGGGGTAGTATCTCCGCATCTCTTCCTCGGACTCCCTCGTGGTGTCCGATCCCTTCCTATGCTCCCATTTCACCTTTACTTGCCCAATTTCTTTATTTCTCAATCGCTTGGTTTTGCGGTCAAGAATTACAATCGGCCTTTCCACATAATTCAGCTGGTCATCAATCACGATGTCATCCAAAGGCACATTGGCAGCCTCGTCAGCTAAACATTTTCTCATATTAGCCACGTGGAATGTATTATGGATTCCACTCAATTCTTCAGGTAACTCTAATTGGTAAGCATTTTGACTCACTTTAGTAAGGATTTTAAAAGGCCCGATGAATCGTGGGCTTAGTTTTCCCCTCTTTTGGAATCTAGTTACTCCTTTCCACGGGGTCACTTTTAGCAACACATGGTCTCCCTCTTTAAATTCAATATCTATACGCCTCTTATCTACATACGATTTCTGTCGATCCTGGGCGACCTTTAAACACGCTCTTACGATGTGAATCTTCTCAGTAGTAGCTTTGACCACATCCTTATGGGCCAACTCCCTTTGACCCACTTCACCCCAACACAACGGTGTTCTACACTTCCTCCCATAAAGTGCCTCATATGGGGACATTCCAATACTAGCATGATAGCTATTATTGTACGAGAATTCCACCAAGGGTAAATGAGTTTCCCAACTTCCTCCAAAATCCAACACACACGCTCGTAGCATGTACTCGAGTGTTTGGATTGTTCTCTCGCTTTGCCCATCAGTTTGAGGATGGTATGCGGTACTAAACAGTATCCGAGTACCCATACATTCCTAATATTCCCGCCAGAATTTAGACGTAAAGCGGGTGTCCCTATTCGACACGATTGACACCGGGACTCCGTGTCGCGATACAATCTCTTCCACATAGACATTCGCCATTCCCTCGGATGAATACGACTCACTAATAGGCAAGAAGTGTGCACTTTTAGTAAGTCGGTCCACTATCACCCAAATAGCATCGAAATTTCTCCTTGTTTTTGGCAACTTTGTGAGCAAATCCATCGTGATATGCTCCCATTTCCACTCCGGTATCTCGAGTGGTTGCAGCTTACCATACGACTTCTGATGTTCAGCTTTGACTTGAAGACAAGTCAAACATTTCTCCACATATTTTACTATATCCCGTTTCATGCCCGGCCACCAATACTCGCGTTTTAGATCATGGTACATTTTCGTGGCTCCCGGATGGATTGAGTACCGCGATTTATGAGCCTCTTCTAAGAGCAACTCTTTCACCCTGCAAGTGTTAGGAATCCATATCCGTCCAAATTGATACTTAAGACCATTGTCCTTGTGGACCAAGTCTTTCACCGCCCCCTTTATCCGCTCTTTCTTCCAATTTTCTTCTTTCACTGCTTCCTCTTGCGCTTTCTTGATTGAATCAAGAATACTTGAGGTTATAACCAGCTTCATCGATTTCACCTTAATAGGAGCGTAATCTCCTTTTCTGCTTAAGGCATCCGCCACCACATTGGCCTTGTCCGGATGATAATGAATCTCGCAATCACAATCTTTAATCAGCTCCAACCACCTTCGCTGCCTCATATTTAACTCCTTCTGATCAAACAAATATTTCAAGCTTTTGTGATCAGTATAGATGGTGCACGTAATGCCATATAAATAATGCCGCCAAATTTTCAAGGCGAACACCACCGCTGCCAGCTCAAGATCATGAGTTGGATAATTAACCTCGTTGCTCTTCAATTGCCTCGAAGCATAGGCTATTACTCTACCCTGCTGCATAAGTACACACCCCAAGCCGAGGTATGATGCATCCGAGTATATCACCAAATCCTCCGTCCCATCGGGTAAAGCTAACACGGGAGCATGAGTTAACTTTTCCTTTAGGGTCCAGAAAGACTCTTCTTGTTTTTCACCCCACTCAAATTTTACATCCTTTCTTGTAAGTCGGGTCAATGGCAAGGCTATTTTGGAGAAGTCTTAAATAAATCTCCTATAGTAGCCTGCTAATCCTAAGAAACTCCGGATTTCAGTCGGGTTCTTAGGTGTCCTCCATCCCGCTACTGCTTCGACCTTGGCAGGGTCTACTAATATCCCTTTAGCATTCACCACATGTCCCAAAAATTGTACCTCCCATAACCAAAAGGCACACTTTTAGAACTTCGCATAGATTTTTTCCCGCCTTAAAGTTTCCAACACCTCACGCAAGTGTTGGGCATGCTCTTCCTCGCTCCGCGAATATACCAAGATGTCATCAATAAACACAATAACGGATCGATCCAACATCGGCTTACACACGCGGTTCATGAGGTCCATGAAAGCCGCCGGTGCATTAGTCAATCCAAAGGACATTACTAAGAACTCGTAATGCCCATACCGCGTTCGAAAAGCTGTCTTTGGGACATCCTCCTCTCTCACCTTCAGCTGATGGTACCCCGATCTTAAATCGATCTTGGAGAACTAACTCGCCCCTTGTAACTGGTCAAACAGATCATCAATTCGGGGCAAGGGATATTTATTCTTCACGGTCAACTTATTCAGCTCACGGTAGTCTATACACATCCTTAGACTACCGTCTTTCTTCTTCACAAATAACACCGGTGCACCCCAAGGGGATACACTTGGCCGAATAAATCCTTTATCAAGCAATTCCTGCAGTTGCTTCATCAATTCTTGCATCTCAGTAGGGGCTAGCCGATAAGGAGCTCGTGCCATCGGCTTTGCCCCAGGTACCAAATCGATCCGAAATTCCACATCCCTATCCGGTGGTATACCCGAAGGTCTTCAGGAAAAACGTCTAAGAATTCTTGCACAACGGGTACCGCTTCAGCTTTGTTACTCTCACGTTCCGTATCCACCACATATGCCAAATATGATTTACATCCGTGTTGGATGTAATTCCTCGCTTCCATTACGGAACACAACGTGATCTCATTCTTTCTTTCTCCTTGAACAACAACCCGCTTCCCGCTCGGCGATATTAATTCAATCACCTTGCGGTTACACACCACATTGGCTTGGTATTTAGATAACCAATCCATTCCCACTATCACCTTGAATTCACCCATCATCATTGGTATTAAATCGATCGAGTAATCTTCATCTTCTATAGAGATCTTACAATCACGATACACGTCAAAGACTAAGACACTCTTGTTATCTGCTATTTCTACTTCTAAGGGTACAGACAGTTTGTTAATAACAAAAGAAGGGTGACGGGTAAAATCATACGAAACAAATGATCTACTCGCCCCCGTATCAAACAATACATATGCAGGGACAGAATTGACAAGAAAGATACCTGTCACTACCCCCAGATCCACCTTTCCTTCCTCCACAGTCAGCTGATAAGATCTTCCTCTCGCTCGAGGAATATCCGGCTTCACTCCGCTTTGACCCGCCCCCGCACTCGGGTTTGGGCATTCACTCTTTTTATGGTCCGTCTTTCCGCATCCAAAACATAACCGTGCCGGACTAGGACATTGTGCTATACTATGTCCCGTCTTTCCACAACCATAGCACTGCTTTGTTAAAAAGAAACACTCCCCCTTATGAGCCCTCCCACAATGTGGGCAATCAGATGATCCACTCTTCTTTTTTGCAACTTTCTTGGGTGATTCATTCACCCTTGGCTTCTTGTTTGGGGTAGAACTGCTTTCTACTCCCCTCTTCTCGCCTCTTTCCACCTGCTTTTTCAGCTCCAATTCTCTCTCTCGACAAGCATTGATCAACTTCTCGAGAGTCACACATCGGGAAACATTAATGAACTCCCTAAAATCAGCGTTCAGCATATGGTTAAACTCGTAGATCTTTTGCTTCTCTGTTCTTAGCAGCTCTTTACAGAATTTCACCCGATCCAGGAAGTAACTGATCACCTCCCCGATCGGTTATCCCTTCCTTTGGCGAAACTGCATCAACTCATCTTGTATTTTGTTTACTTCCGACTCAGGGCTATGATATACCGCAAACACCGCTTTAAACTCTTCCCAATTCATGGCCTTTATGGCCTCCCTTCCCTTTTCCTCACGTGTCATATCCCACCAGTCTTTTGCATGCGACCGGAGTTGCCCGGTTGCAAACATTACTTGATCCTCCGGCCCACAGTGACTTCGCTCAAATACCGCTTCAATTTCCGCTAGTCATCGATAACAGGCTATCAGATCTGCCTCACTAGTATATAGGGGAGGTTTACACGCCATGAAATCTTTGTAAGTACACCTTCCCTTATCTTTCTTCCCGCTTCCTTCCGCCATAAGGTCATTCCTCATCGATTCCAGCTTCTTTTCCAATGCCTCCATCAAGGCATTTTTCATTTGACCCACTGTTAGTTGCATTTTTAGGCATGTTTTATTAAATAATTAGCATCTAATTTAATTGCATTAGTTTCATTTGTAACATAATATTTTGCATATTTTAGTTTTTGTGGAACGGAATCTACTTTGGATTGTTTTTATTATTTTTTATAGGTATGAAACGGTCACGAGTGATGACAATGGATGCTGAAGAGTATTGGAAGGATCTAATTTGTGCACACAAAAAAATTAGCATGGCCACATGATTTTTGAGGAGATTATAAGCTAAATCAACAAATTTGTTTTAATTAAGTCGTGTTGGAGTTCAAATAAAGCTTACATGGATTCAACAATTTATTTAAGTCAGATATATGAATTAAGGGTTGGGCAATATTTGGTCAAAGTCTACAAACATGAAAAATGTTGAAAAGTTTGTAGGAGCATAACTCGAGATTTTATATTGTCTATGGGCTGAATTTATTTGTTTTGTTTAAATGTGCTCAAAGATAAATAAAAAAAGTATAATCGGTGGCAAGAAGAAAGAAAGCCCAATATGGATGAGGAGTTCGATTTAAAAGAAAAAAAAAGGAGAAAATCCTTAATTGGATGAATTTAGCGGTGGACTCCAGAGAAAAAAGAAACTCACTTTTGAATTAGCAAAGAGAATCCTTTGGAGGATTTAGAGGTGGAGTATGGCAGAGACCAAATCATCTTTAGATTTGGGCGGTGGATTTCATATCCAAAAGAAGATTTGGGCGGTGCACTTCTTGGTTTATAAATACTATTTGAATTTTGAAGCAAGGAACTCAACCTTGAGGGGAATTGTGGCAGAGGAGCTTCGACGCAAAGAGCAGGAGCAGAGCAAGAAATAGAAAAGCAATTCCAAACTCTCCTTTCATTTGTTTTCAACTTTCAAAGTCGGGCAATTAATTTGTTAGTTTTGTAAGTTTTATTTTCTGTTTCGTGTAATTGATTTAGTCATGTCCGGCTAAACAAACATTAGCTCCGGCATTGGGGTTTAATTTCTTTGGTCTTGGTTCATACACTTATGTGAAATGGATATGAGACTCGACTTTTAAATGGTTTGTTTGTGTGTTTCTTGCTCTTAAAACCCGAAATATCTATGGGTATACATTAGCTTCATTAATAAAATTGGCCATTTTGTTAATTAATCTAATATAGTTCATCAAGTTTTAAAATCTTAAAACGTTTTTAATCTTGAAAAGAGGAACAAATAACGGTTTGAATTTGTCTATGAGTTTAACTCGTTATGGAATCACATAATCTAGTCGTACATACCGAACGGCGTGTGTGCTCGATTATAATCGGTTCTTCCATCACCGCAACCCGCACACTAAGATCAGAACGGCTCGAGCTTAGAGTAGCGGGTTGGCTCTAATCAACGAACGGCGTTTGGTTAGACATTAGATGGAGTGGATGCCGCAACGGCTCGGCGTCTAGAACCGATACAAACCGTTTTAAAAAGATGATCATTGCACCATACCCGTTAATGATCGTAAGTTGAGTCAAACCAAGAAATTACCCTTGTGTCGGAATTATTTTATCACTTATTTAAATATCGTTTATAATTTAGTTAGCGTTTTAATTCGTAATCGTTCGCAACTTAAAAGTATAAAAAAAACAAAAAAAAAACAAAAAAAAAAACTTTATAAAATTTTAGCAGCAGTCCAAAACGGCCGCGGAGGCTTCTGAAACGGCCGTTTCAACATTCTGTCCATTTTTCATAAAAATTTAACTTTAAGTTTATAAACCCCCAATCTTATCTAGTTTCGCATCCAATCATACTTGTACTAAATATTTTGGTATAATCAAGTTAACACGTATCCCTGAGGACACGAACTCTACTTCCATTCATACTATTATTAGTGTGTAGTAGGTTCACTTTACTATTTTATTTGTTGGATTCGACACCCGACACCCACATGGGTTCGCACCGCTGTTTCCACCAAAGTCTCAATTTCATCTGAGATCAGCTTCTTCACTTCTGCAATCATGGGCTCTGTAAGAGCCCCTGTAGGTCCAAAAATCTCCCAAACACACGATATACTAATCAAACACGAGTGCGGAATCCTCGTGAGAGATCGATTCAAGAAAATAGTAGAAGAAGAGACTAGATCTTTGATAAAGATCAAGTCTTGAATGAAGAACAACTATTATTTGAAGCTTGAAGAAACCGGTCGTGAACACCCAAGAGTATGAAGAAATCGTAAATGGCAACCTCCAAAGCTTCCTTTATCATAAACATGAGGTGGTATTTATACCACCTCTTACAACCTAATGGGCTAATCATAAACCCAATAAGCCCAATCATAAACCCAAGCCCATGCCCAATCTAATAGTAAACTAGCCTAAACATAATAAAACTAGCCTACTAATCTAATCAAACCCTCTAAGCCCAGCCCAACATATTTAATATTACAAGCCTCATAATCTAGCCTCTACAATCTTCCCCTAGGCTTGTGATATTAAATGTCTTCGATCTTTGAAAAACTTCTTCTTGACTGGCTGGCATAGATGCTGATGAAGATTCTTTCCGCCGAAATCTTCAATGGGTTTCATGACGGGCACTTGGGACTTCCTCTTGATCAGCATCAGCTTGAAGTTCTTGAAATGAACAAGTTAATGAGAGGAGGATTCTCATTGACTTGCTTCTTTTGAAAGAACTGGTTCTTGCTATATCTTCGGTAACTGTCTTGAATCTCCAAAACAATTAGAGGTTAAATTTTGAAAACCCCTAACTGTGAAGAACTTGATTGTTGAACTTGGATCTTCATGATCTCTGATTGCTCTCTGTATCATTTTCTTTTTCAAAGAATTGAATTGAGATCTTCAGCTTCCCCTAAACTTGTGGGCATTTTCTTTGAAAAACTTTTGACATTTTTGGATACTTGTAAAGACACCAACAACTTCCCCCTGAACATTTGCTTTTCAGATGGAAGTCTTGACCGGCTGGTTCTTTAACTTTGAGCAGCAGCAACATCTTTCTATCATCAACCTGTCTGACACACATTTGAAAAAATATACACTACCAGACATGTGATGACTGGTCTTTGGGTTAGGAGGACAATTATCATCTGTTCAGTTGATTCAAATTAACATAATTTTAACCAAAAACCCTAATATAGATTACGGGTTTTCTATAAAACTTCCCTTGAACCCAAGACCTCTAAAGACTTCCCCTTAGCTGATTACTTCCCCTGAAATAATACATATTATCTTCGAGTTCCCTTCAGATACTATGTATTATGGAAGTCTTTTCATTAGATAATAAGTATCATCCTCGAGTTCCCTTCGGATAATACTTATTATCCTCCCTCCTTCCCCTAAAAATTTGTCAAGATCTGACGGAGGAAGTCTTTTCCATTAGATAATAAGTATCATCCTCGAGTTCCCTTCGGATAATACTTATTATCCCATACTCCTTCCCCTAAAAATTTGTCAAGATCTGTCGGGGGCATACTGTCATGCATCAAAACCCATGAAAACACATTTTGAATTCTCAAATTAACCTGGCCAAGACGAAAGACAAACACAAAGAACTTAAAACTCACACAAGAAAGATAAAATTAGACAAATATTTACCAAAACCAAACATGAGAAAGTTTACAAGGGATCAAACCGTATGAATCTGACTGAGGAACCCTTTTCAGCTTCAGTTACTTGACTAGTCCAGGTGATTGCCGGTATGTTTGTCCGCTTTAAACTCAAACCCGTTTAATCCCAACCGAATGCGTCATGCTTAATATGGTACAATATTACCGTCATGTTTAATTGTCCCCACACCCAAGTGTACACAGCAAAACCTACCCAACCTCAGAGTTTATTGAGGATTCACAAACCCCCAACTTGAGGAACCATGCAACACCGTTATGACTACCACTTATTTCATTAACCATCAGTTGGTGATCAGGTCGGCTGCTAAGCACGCAAAGAAGACCAACTGAGTGATTATTTATTCTCTTTTCTTTTTCATTTTCTTTTTCTTTTCTTTTTCTTTTTCCTTTCTTTTTCATTTTCTTTTGGTCTGTGGTGTTGTCAAGATAGCATAAACATGGCGTGTGAGAGAGTGAATACTAGGTATAATTACCACTCTCAACCCGTTTTTGTCGGGACTCAGTCTTTTAAACCATGCAACCTAGGATGGGAAGCTAAACATATATATCTTTTAAGTTCACTGCACTTTCATTGGAGGTCATAAGTTTAGGTCGAGCCTACCGAGCATATCACCGTGGAGCTTGCCTTTCACTTCCGCCTTACGCGTGTCAGCCATCTCCAACCCAGTCATTCATTATACTTCCCCTAAACTTCTCAAAAACAAGAAACAATTAAAAATTGAAAAGCACACTATTTTTGAGGGGTCAACATTTTCATCTTCTTTACATTTCTTCCCCTTGCTTTTTGATTTTTAATGTCACAATTTTGTGAGCATCATCATTTTTTTTTTTTTTTTTTTTAACAAAATAAAACACACAAACACATTAAATGACTTTACACACATCTGGCCAAGCTAACTTTCAAAGTATTGATTTGAAAATTTTTAGAAAATAGGGTTTCATGACATGCACACTTCATTCCGTTTGAAGTCAACCACTTAATCAATCAATTGAAAATTTTAGGAAATTTGGTTTGACTCAAAACACCCTTTGCCGCTTCATTCACACAACCAAGTTAAGAACAGTACCTTTCGTGCTGAAATTTTACCTTTTACCTCTCAATGAGACATACCTTCCATTTATAGATTACTTGACATGACATGAAGATACGTCTCCTAAACTGTGCCTGGAACAATCACTTATCAACAAACACATTAGTAAATAAAAAAGTTAGTGATAATCCTCCTTGATCGTTCCTGCACAGAGTGAGAGATTAGTTAGCCAGTGGTACCCAGGCCATTGTTTTTCTGGGTACACCTGAGGAATCAATGAATGAAACTTCTTTTAAAAACATTCCTTTTGAAAAATCAGGAAGTTGTGATGATTCGGTTGTAGCTGCCTTGACTTTTGGCTTCCAAATTCCAGATGATTTAACATTTATTTTAGTCACTTTTGGAGTTGTGACCTTAGGTTTTTCAACCTTCTTCATTTTAGATTCACTTTTCAAAACAGTTTTTGTTTTAGTCACCTTTTGAGTTGTGACTTTAGGTATTTCAACCTTCTGCATTTTAGAAATATTTTTCAAAACAGTTTTAGTTACCTTGGGAGGGGTAACTTTGGGCTTCTCAAGCTTTGGTTGTTTTGAAAATGGTTTCTTCACCTGTTTTTGGAAATTTTGGTAGCTTGAAAAGCTGTTGTTTTGATTCAAAGCTTTTCTTTCAGCTTTGGCAGCACCCCAATGTTGATCAGAGGGTTTAACCTTGGGAGTAACAGTCTTCATTGCCTTAGGTTTCTGCACCATCATCGGCTTAGACTTCACAGACTCCTGAGATGAAACCTTTTGATTTTTTGGAAAATAGGGTTCATAGGGGCGATACAGGCAGTTTCTAGCAATATGACCAGCGATGCCACAATTAAAGCAAGTCTGCTTCTTTAGATAGAAGTCAGACGTGTACCCATTCGTCTTTGGTGGCTGATATGGAGCTGGTTTGCCTTGTGTCTGCTTCGTTGCTTTGACTGCTGCTTCAGATTTGACTTTCTGCTGGTTCGTCGAAGCCTGTGTCGAACCTGTCTTTACTATCTTTGTGCTTCCTTGATTCTTTGACGTTGAAGCACCATCCTTACAATTACAACAGCAACTGCATGATCCAACTGAAGAAATGGGAGACACAGCTACTCCCTTGAGTTTTTCATTCTTCACTCCAGCTGTTGGCTTCATACTTGGATGTTTAATGGTGATCTTTGGCTTCTCATCTTTAGCTTCACTGATCACTCCATCAGTTAGTCCCTTGAACTTGGAGGAGAAGGATGGTAAGTCATACCCAACATCTGGTTCTTGGTCAAACATAGATCCAGATGTCATAAAGATCTTCCCCCCAGGCCGTGTCGTCAAGATCACCTTTTCCCTTTTGACTTCGTCAATTACTTTCAAGCATGGGGTTTCAATTTTAGGGTATGGTTTCAACTCTACCCCAGCTTCATCAGACTTGGAGCTATGACATCTGTTATACTCCTGGCACTCAGCATCATCTCTTGATACATCCTCTATTCTCCCTTCACCATATGTCATGTTTGCCTCGTTGTCTATTTCCTCTTGAGTCAATGGTGTAGTTCCAACCAAGACACTATCAATAGGAGGAGCAGCTTCTTTATAATCTGACTTGGTTCGTTCAACTTGATCCTCACTAAGAAGTATTCCTATAATGTCTCTGGGAACTGGTGGAGGAATAATGCTGTTTGCAGCCAAGGCCTTATCAGTCTTTTCTGATCCAAATCCAGGTGTGTGCTTCCCAACTTGACCAGTCACAACAGCATGTGACAATTCCTTTCCAGCATCAAGCATTCTTTTGCTCCTCATTTGATTCATATCAAGTTTAACCTGCATCTCATTGTTCTTATGCTTCAGGTCATCTATCTGCTTACTTAGCTCAGCTATTTCTAACTTAGCGTTGTCATACAGATAGGCGTTCTCAGTTGCAAGGTTCCTATATTTTGCTATATCTAATTTCTGGGCTTTAACTTTTTCTTCATTCTTTTGCCATCTACCTTTAAATGAGCTCTTCTCGCACTTTGTCTCAAACAATTCTGACTGAAAATTTTTACAGATTTCCCTAAGTTCAGGAATTAATCGAGCACAAGTAGGATTGGGGCATATCTCAGCATCATCGTCCTCAAGTATATTCTTTTCTTCAACCACTGAACTCATTTTGCAGCTTCTGAAAATCTTGAAAAAAAAATCTGCAAAAACGGCAAAATCGGCAAAAGTACTATTCAAAAAAAATAGTGTCAAAAACTTAAAACTGAAAAACGGAGGCCTTCGGAGTGGAATTTGGGGGTCCAAACGAGCTCCCTTGGACGTTAGTCTGGGGTAATTCTGGGGCTCAGTGTCACGAACGTCGTGTTCAAATTTGAGCTTCTAACTCCAAACGAGTCAAAAGTTACGCCCGTTTCCGTGATAGTGAGAAAAAGTGACTTTTTGCCGCAAAAACCTTGTTTCCGATCGTAAACCCTGTTTACGATCGTAATCACCTATGGATCGTAAACACCTTCAGTCGTAAACACTTAAACCGCCTTAAAGAATCGTAAACTGTGATTACGATCCTTGATTACGACCCCGTGGTCGTAAACACCTGTTTACGATTCGAAATTGTCGTAAACACCCTTTACGATTAGAAAAAATCGTAAACACAAGTACACCAAAAAGTACAATCGTAATCTCCAATTGCCGGGTCGTAAACACGTAAAAATCCAAACTTTATGTCGTGAACGTGATTCAGATGAAGATCTTCAAGTACACCCGGTCGTAAACACGTGAAAAACCCAGAAAACACTCGTAAACCCGAAGAACAGCAGCAGCTCTGGTCGTAAACACGAAGAACAGCTCCAAAATCTTCAAAAATTCGATCTTTTTCCAGAAAATGCTTGAATCTAATATCGTGAGAACCTCGAAACACTTGTTTCTTGGCTCTGATACCAATTGTAGGTCCAAAAATCTCCCAAACACACGATATACTAATCAAACACGAGTGCGGAATCCTCGTGAGAGATCGATTCAAGAAAATAGTAGAAGAAGAGACTAGATCTTTGATAAAGATCAAGTCTTGAATGAAGAACAACTATTATTTGAAGCTTGAAGAAACCGGTCGTGAACACCCAAGAGTATGAAGAAATCGTAAATGGCAACCTCCAAAGCTTCCTTGATCATAAACATGAGGTGGTATTTATACCACCTCTTACAACCTAATGGGCTAATCATAAACCCAATAAGCCCAATCATAAACCCAAGCCCATGCCCAATCTAATAGTAAACTAGCCTAAACATAATAAAACTAGCCTACTAATCTAATCAAACCCTCTAAGCCCAGCCCAACATATTTAATATTACAAGCCTCATAATCTAGCCTCTACAACCAGAGTATGGGATAATAAGTATTATCCGAAGGGAACTCGAGGATGATACTTATTATCTAATGGAAAAGACTTCCTCCGTCAGATCTTGACAAATTTTTGAGTATGGGATAATAAGTATTATCCGAAGGGAACTCGAGGATGATACTTATTATCTAATGGAAAAGACTTCCTCCGTCAGATCTTGACAAATTTTTAGGGGAAGGAGGGAGGATAATAAGTATTATCCGAAGGGAACTCGAGGATGATACTTATTATCTAATGAAAAGACTTCCATAATACATAGTATCTGAAGGGAACTCGAAGATAATATGTATTATTTCAGGGGAAGTAATCAGCTAAGGGGAAGTCTTTAGAGGTCTTGGGTTCAAGGGAAGTTTTATAGAAAACCCGTAATCTATATTAGGGTTTTTGGTTAAAATTATGTTAATTTGAATCAACTGAACAGATGATAATTGTCCTCCTAACCCAAAGACCAGTCATCACATGTCTGGTAGTGTATATTTTTTCAAATGTGTGTCAGACAGGTTGATGATAGAAAGATGTTGCTGCTGCTCAAAGTTAAAGAACCAGCCGGTCAAGACTTCCATCTGAAAAGCAAATGTTCAGGGGGAAGTTGTTGGTGTCTTTACAAGTATCCAAAAATGTCAAAAGTTTTTCAAAGAAAATGCCCACAAGTTTAGGGGAAGCTGAAGATCTCAATTCAATTCTTTGAAAAAGAAAATGATACAGAGAGCAATCAGAGATCATGAAGATCCAAGTTCAACAATCAAGTTCTTCACAGTTAGGGGTTTTCAAAATTTAACCTCTAATTGTTTTGGAGATTCAAGACAGTTACCGAAGATATAGCAAGAACCAGTTCTTTCAAAAGAAGCAAGTCAATGAGAATCCTCCTCTCATTAACTTGTTCATTTCAAGAACTTCAAGCTGATGCTGATCAAGAGGAAGTCCCAAGTGCCCGTCATGAAACCCATTGAAGATTTCGGCGGAAAGAATCTTCATCAGCATCTATGCCAGCCAGTCAAGAAGAAGTTTTTCAAAGATCGAAGACATTTAATATCACAAGCCTAGGGGAAGATTGTAGAGGCTAGATTATGAGGCTTGTAATATTAAATATGTTGGGCTGGGCTTAGAGGGTTTGATTAGATTAGTAGGCTAGTTTTATTATGTTTAGGCTAGTTTACTATTAGATTGGGCATGGGCTTGGGTTTATGATTGGGCTTATTGGGTTTATGATTAGCCCATTAGGTTGTAAGAGGTGGTATAAATACCACCTCATGTTTATGATCAAGAAAGCTTTGGAGGTTGCCATTTACGATTTCTTCATACTCTTGGGTGTTCACGACCGGTTTCTTCAAGCTTCAAATAATAGTTGTTCTTCATTCAAGACTTGATCTTTATCAAAGATCTAGTCTCTTCTTCTACTATTTTCTTGAATCGATCTCTCACGAGGATTCCGCACTCGTGTTTGATTAGTATATCGTGTGTTTGGGAGATTTTTGGACCTACAGCCCCAACTGGGTTGTTTTCATCCGCCATAGTAAACTGAAAGTTTACAATAGGTTAGCATCATAATCACATACTTCCGCTTTTCAATCACTCAAATTTTCCAGCTTAACCATTCAAAATAGTCCATACCGCACATTTCAACATTCAATATCACAATATATAATTTAAATCACTTACTTAAGTCACTTACCGGGTCAGAAGATCGAACCTTGAACCGAACATCTTTCCCCATCACGAGCACTTGGTTTGAGTTCAAGTGCCCCCCGTGACACTTGAATCCCTCAAACCATGGCTCTGATACCAACTTGTAAGTCCCCAATCCCATTTTGATGTATTAACATTGTTTCAAAAATCAGAGTTTGAAAATTTCATAACATATATAAAACTTTCATCCATTACCATGCCACATTTACAAAAAAAATCGGGTGTTTGACACCATTAACTTCATCGAAATACTACAAAACCTTCACATTAACTAACATGTGCATCTAGGTCCCAAAATATGTGATGTTCGGTTTCAAAGGTATTCGATTTAATCCCGACCCGCCAACTATTGATTACCTGCCAAAAACACTAGTAACACATTAGTATTAATGGCAAACAACAACAATCAACCCAACACCCCATTTAAAAATATGAAAACAAAACATAAACCCGGACAGCAGCTCCAAGCGTATCGCTTGGAGCTCCTGGACTTCCAGGCGATACGCCTAGAGCCTGATTTCCAGGGCTCCAGGCCAATTTTGCCATACTTAGCCATTTTTCTGCATTTTTCAGCTTGTTTAACCTCCAAACTATCAAACCTGAATTTTTAGCACCATGAACTTATAGTTACCTGCAATATGAAGACTTCACCCAAGTTCACAAATTTCGTATCCGATTTCATTATTCCGATAAAGATAATGGCAACTTCTTACCCGACCCGTTTGACCCGCTAACACACTAGTCACAAAACCAACTTAATGATTATGCTTTCAATTAGAATTCCCTTCATTATAATTTCCCCTTAGCACACACACATTGTGCTAATCCACTTAAAGTTGATGTTGGGACAATCCGAGATCCCAAAACTCTCATGGTTTCTCGTCTTGCCACAACATCCAGCTCAACCCAAATTGGGTCATATACTGCAGTCCTAGTTAGTCATTTTACATAACCAACTTCTCAATTTGATTCCCCATTGCCCTCAACACATATAGTTCATCGAATTTCCGCTTTAACATCAAATTATAACCAATTATTTAACGCCAACCACTAGCTACTACATGTTACCTTTAGGCTTTATTCTTGCCTTCACGTTGATGGCTTGTGCTTCCTCCCGCTTCACCTATAGTAATCACATTGTTAGAATTACCATAACACATTCATGTTTCACTCAATCATCATATTGACACCTAACAACTCATAAGTTCTGCATATACATGTTTGCATTCTCATTCAGGCATTTCATCGAGCACCTAGTGTGCATAGTAAATATTTCTACTATCAAGCACTCCATGGATCACCAATTGGTCCTACATTTGATATCAAACACTTCTAATTCAGTTCCCATGCATCATTTACACTTCCATCAAACTAACTAACTTCCTTAAGGTCAAATTAACCAAATCAATCCACCCATCCATTCCCACATTCAAAATTTCGGATTCTAGGTGATGGGTATGAACACCCATCATACAATCTACTAAACACATACAAAATCAATCATGCAAACAATAATTTAGTTTCATCTAGGCACATGAACACATAGCAACACAGAATTCGACCTCAATTTGGTCATTAGAAGAAACCTACAAAATCACCCATATCAAGTTTACTACTTACTTGCACCCACGAGAGAAATTTAAGGAGAGTATGATGATCTAGAAGCCTCCCTCTTCCTAATTTCGGTTTCCCCTAGCAAAATCCTTCACAAATTTCCTTGGATTCAAGAAGATTTGATGAACTAGGGCTCCCCCCCCCCCCCTCTCTCTTCTTGTTCGCGATTTCTAAGTCTGGGGAGATCCCAGACTTGTTTTTCCCTCTTAAAATTTACAGCTATAGCCCCTCAACTTCATATTTTATGACAAATCTAGCTAAACCTTTTATTTACACAACTACCCTCTATTTCTCTTTAGTTTAACCATCTATTATAAAGTTAACTTAATAACTAATAAATCCCTCATAAATAACCCGGTTAACCTTCTAAGTCCGCTTATTCTACCAAAGCTCATAATAAAACATAATTAATTTTAGTCACCCAAATATTACAAAACTCGGGATGTTACA
>JBCNJP010000012.1:11060557-11226376 GCA_039602395.1 Deinandra increscens subsp. villosa | reverse complement strand
CCAACACTAGCTTATAAGCTAGCTTTTTGACATTACCAAACGGGGCTTTTTAAAAAAGCTAGCTTATAAGCTAGCTTCTGGCGCGTCAAACACAGCCTAACTCGTATACTATACGGGGTGATGTGGAATCAATTGAACATAAACGTCACATAAAAAATGTTGTACGGTAAATTTGTTATGTAAATTAAACTTTCATTTAAAAACTCTGAAAGAATAAAAAAGAAATGATTATAATTTTTTTTTTGAACGGCCAACAAACATAGAATTACCCAGGTACTCCGTACGGGATGACCCAATGGCAAAAGGCCACCGCCAGCTGGCCCAACCCAGCCGTACGGAGCCCTTAAGCACACCCAAGTTATCTCCAGTTCCGGGGAAAACCCACCCGCCCGAAGGCCCACTGGTGGTAAAACCCGGTCGCTCTCGGGATCGAACCAGAAACAACAAGGTCCTGGTCTTCCTTCATAGAGCCCCCATGCCTCAAAACAATATTGCTGGGAGCAAGGATAGAACCTGGATCACTTGGACACAAGGTGATCACCTTAACCACTCCAACAACATGCCATTGGCAAAAATGATTATAATCAAATAAAAGAATTGTAAATGAGTTTGACATGATCAGACATGAAATAACATAATGTATTTGATGTTATTGTAAACATTTTTCAAAGGAAATAAATCATATTAAACATGTAGAGGAGACCCATTTATGCCAACATCTAAATGCGGGATAATTTGTTGAGAATTGATACTTAATATACAAAACATAATATTTTAAGTGTAAAAGCTTTCAAAGCCATCATAGTATATAGTCTGAAAAATATGAGAAACAACATAATTCGTTACTAAAAAAAGGTAGTTAATAAAGGTGTGTAGTATCATAGAAAAAAATATTACTACCATAATAATAGAAACTTAGAATAAAAACCATGTAGGAGGTTATATGTATTGACAAAGGCTTATGACTTCCCACACATTTGACCCATTCCTCTTTGAGCCATTTTACATTTGACCACTTAATAATAAAATACAAGCGAGATCGACCCATAAACAAAACATGTTAACATAAACAAAATATTTTTTGGAGTTCAATACTACTACTTTAAAGTTTGTGTAAAAATCTGGACTCTTCATACTTTGTAGAAAAAAGAAAATCATGCTAAGAGATTAGTGAATGGTATTAATGAAACACAAATTAGTAGTAAAATTTGACACACTAATTACTTATAAAAAGTTGAAGTTTTTGGACCAGAACAGTTTTGGATCAACCTCATCCATAAAATTACCCTTTCTGACCCATTAACCAAACCCACCCATTTTTCATCTTCTTAACATTCTAATGAGTAGCCTGAACTTCAAGAATAATATTGTAGTAGGGTATTTGTAAAGCCTTACTTTTCCCTTATATTAAAGTTTGAGCTACAGTTATAAAGGATGAAACATGAATGGTTAGGGGTAATCTACTTTTTTTTTGAACGGCAAATTTGGATCACCGAAGGGAGCATTACCCACCCACTCGATTATCTTCAATCCACATCAGAAGAAAACTCACCATAGGTGAGAAAACCCTATAGCTCAACCTGGACCCCCATTTATTTTTGTTACAGGTGCGACTTGAACCCAAGACCTCTCACTTTTAATGTATTTAAGTATCTCACTTTAGCCAATTGAGCTAGAGAGAGGGTAATTTACTTAACCTAACTAACTGTCACACCCCAACCAACGGCGGAATACGTTGGGGCATGAGGATTGTTCAGATGCTCATGACAACTAATATAGTTACCAAATTTAAACATGCCACTCATTAAACATAAATAATGGCATACAACTAGTGATATCCAAACAAAACAAATAATAGTCTTATTTTAATCTTAATCTAGGTCCAAAAGCATGTCCTAGGTGTCCACGATAAATCATTAGTTATGTCCTGCAACATGTACAACATAATAAAGTCAACTACTAGAGTTTGTGAGTAAACATAGGTTTAGCATAGAATATAAGTGAAAACATGCGATCTAACGTTACATGAAAATGCATAAGTATGATAGAACATGTAATGAAATAAAGCAAGTACAAGTGGAGTGCATAAGCCAATCTTGATACTTAGGTTACCAATCACTCGACACCAAAACCGGTCAAGTCAAGTGGGACGTCACCCCAATAGATCTATTATTGGAACCCAGGCTTTTTACAGTTAATGTTACGCGAATGATCATGAAATATAATGAAAGAACAACATGCAATATGACATAAAGTCCACATACAAGCAAAACACACAATAAACGAACAAGAATCACATTTGAGTTAAATGAAAAATATATAGTATGAAAGTTCGATAAGTGTACATGTTACAACCCAACACATAAAATAAAAATGAGGCTATGAATACTCACCTGATAAGCTAAGCAGGTGACAAAGAACGAGCAACGCACGAGAATAACTAACCCTGATGAAAACCTAAAGAATTCGAAGAATTGACAATTGTAAAGACCGGACGATCAGACTAGGCTTTAAACGATTAATTGGGGAATTTAATTATTATTCATGTCAAAAATATTTTATATAATAGTTATTGTTACTAAAAGACCCTTTTATGATCATAAATGCCACTTTTGATAATTGTGTAAAGTTTGGGGTTAAAACTATAATTTCTCAAACTTAGGGGTTAATTATGTCAATTCAAAATAATTCTTAAAATATGATTTTCCGGAATTTAGATTTCATTATATAATTACTAAAACTTTGTGTATAAACAGAAAAATACACATCTTTAATATAATTACACTCTTTACCCAAAACTTTGAATAATTACATAAATGGTCTAAAAGTTACCATATTTTTCCATAGTCATATTTTAACTTACCAACTCCTTATTATATGTTTATTAACATCCCATAAGTGTGTTGATATGTTTAATTCATTACAAAAACATTTGGTTAATGACTTATGCAACAAAACTACCCTTAATGGGTCAAAACACATAATTCCCATGTTTATGATAAAAATCTAGTTTTGATGGTTTGAAATCATCATAATATACTTATATAACCTTTTAGAACAAATTAGGACCATTGGTTATTAGTAATTGTGATTATACAAAAGTTTCCCCAATTAAAGTGTGTAATTAATGTTTGACTTTTGACACAGAGGACTTTTTGGTCAAAATAAACAATGGGTTATTGTAGAACATATAAAATCACGAAAGTTTGAAGAAGAAACTTACCCTTGAAAGTCGAAGGAGACTGATCAAATCGAACGGTCAAACTGACGATCGTTGACTTTTGAAAACTCACACGAATGGACAAAGCACGAAATTGAGGCTTCAAGAAGCTTGAGGGATGCTCATAGGAGCAATATCAACTGGTATTTATAGGGTAGAGGGTCGTTTAGGGTTTTAATCGAGCATAATAGTGATTTTGGTAAGTCTTGGAGAAAAAGTCAATATTTTCAAGTATGGAAATGAATCAAATGATTAATGAATTCGAATTAAATATGGGATTGACTTGGAGAATAATTTAGGGGACATTTAGATGAAGTTACAGGAGAATACGGATCGAAAAAAACGAGTTTGAAACGAAGATTTTAGGCCAAAGATAACCTAAAAATAGTGTTGTTCGCGATCAGGTCAGAACATGAAACTTTATAAGCTGCGAAAATAGACCTAGATCACAATAGTTGCGCTGCCATAGTGGTTAGGGCGCTATTTTCAGACCCGGAGGTTGCCTGTTCGAATCCGGGTGGCTACAATTCATTTATTATTTTTTTCTTCCTTTCATTCTTTATTATTTTTTTCTTTTTTGCTCGTACACCTTCGTTACTTATCCGAATGACCTTAAATTTTAAACAGAAGCTCGAAATATATGAAAGAACATAATAAGACTAAAATATATGATTTTCGAGCTTTGCGGATCGTCCCGTTAATTCCCGAACACGTACGGAAACCGAGATTTCATTATTTGCGTTTCAACCTTCGATTTCCATGAAACTTCAGACGGACTTACTTGTGTGCGTGACTAGTATTACCCACAAGTTTAATACGTGTTCGGATTCGCGTAGTCGCACAATTTGACTTAAATAATGAAAACGATCGAATTTGCGATTTAAAATGCGATAAATGCAAGACATTCAAACGATTCACGATCGATACATTAAATGACATAATTAAACATATCCAAATGATAAAAAGAGATAATAAAATGAAATAGAACACGATTCTTCATTGATTATCAATCATAGTTTGAATTCGGGCCGGGTACAAACAATCAGAAAAAACCGAAATGTTACAGTGTCCCCTACTTTAGAAAATTTTGTCCCGAAATTTAATCTCGAGAAGACTGCTCGAACAAATGTGGATATTTGGTCTTCATTTGGTCTTCCCGTTCCCAGGTAAACTCTGTTCCACGTTTAGACTCCCAACGAACTTTGACAATTGGAATACGACTGCGCTTGAGCTGCTTGATTTCACGATCCATGATTTCCACAGGTTTCTCAACAAAATGCATGGACTCATCGATCTGGACGTCCTCAAGTGGAACATGGAGGTTCTCGTCAGCCAAACATTTTCGAAGGTTCGAAACATGGAAAGTAGAATGGACATTAGCCAATTCAGGGGGAAGATCAAGTCGATAAGCCATTTTTTCAACTTTCTCTAGGATTTTGAATGGGCCGACATAACGAGGTGCTAGTTTCCACTTTTTGCCAAATCTAAAGACGCCTTTCCAAGGAGATACCTTTAGGAGGACAAGGTCGCCTTTTTCAAACTCAAGGGGTCTGCGTCGTCTATCAGCATAACTCTTCTAACGACTTCTAGCAGCGAGCAAATGATCACGAATCATGGAGATATTATCAGTCGTTTCCTGAATCAACTCGGGACCGGTGATTTGAGATTCACCGACCTCGGTCCAACAGATAGGCGAACGACATTTTCGACCATAGAGAGCTTCAAATGGGGCCATACCAATGCTCTAATGATAGCTATTGTTATAAGAGAACTCGATCAATGGAAAAAATGAACTCCAACTGCCACCATAATCAATGACACACGCTCGAAGCATGTCCTCGAGAGTCTGAATGGTGCGCTCAGACTAACCATCAGTTTGAAGATGGTAGGCCGTGCTGTAATCTAATTGAGTCCCCAAAGAAGAATGAAGAGATTGCCAAAAATACGACATAAAACGACTATCGCGATCATATATGATACTTAAATGAGTGCCATGGCGGCAAACGATCTCCTTGAGATAGATCTGGGCTAATGTCGAGGCTCCATCGCTCTCGTGGATAGGGAGAAAATGAGCGGATTTAGTTAAACGATCGATGATAACCCAAATTGTGTCACATCCTTTGGAAGTTTTCGGAAGTTTCGTAACAAAGTCCATTGCGATGTCCTCTCATTTCCAAACGGGAATTCTCGGCTGCTCTAGTAAGCCGGCGGGTCGCTGGTGCTCGGCCTTGACTTTGGAACAAGTAAGACATTTCGCCATGTAAAGTGCAATGTCCTTCTTCATGCCAGGCCACCAATAGAGCTTGCGGAGAACAAGTTACATCTTATCAGAACCAGGATGAATGGAATAACGAGACTTGTGAGCCTCGTTCATGATAAACGCCAGAAGATCGTCTCGGTCGGGAATCCAGAGACGATCCAAGAAATAAAGAAGACCATCTAATTTTGTCTCGAATTGAAGCTCAACTCCACAAGATAATTCATTATGCAAATTGTCCTCATTGACTGACGCGCGTTGAGCCTCAAGGATACGAGCTTTAAGATTGGTCATATGATGAGAGCTCTGAAATAGAATAAGCTTGAGATGCTCTTTTTTGACTTAGGGCATCGTCCACGACATTTGCTTTCCCAGGATGATAGCGAATCTCGCAGTCGTAGTCGTTTAAGAGTTCAACCCAACATCGCTAACCAAAAGGAAGAGCAGCTAGCTACACCGGAACAACTTCAACTAAGACACCGGATCCTCACTCAGCTGCTAGAAGAAAGGGCGCATGTTGAGTTCCTTCTGATTGACGATGTGCTGGAGGCTTTTATGGTTAGTGTAGACTACGCATTCAGTGCCATAAAGGTAATGCCTTTAAATTTTCAAGGCAAACACGACCGCACCCAACTCGAGATCGTGCGTCGTATAATTTTTCTCATGTGTCTTGAGTTACCTTGACCCATATGCAATCACCTTTCCTCATTGCATGAGCACACAACCGAGGCCTTGATTTGAGGCATCACAATAGAAAACGAAGTCATCATTTCCATCAGGAAGAGTCAAGATAGGAGCATTGCATAATTTCTGTTTGAGAATCTGGAATGCCTCTTCCTGAGTAGGACCCCACTCGAAAGGTTTACCTTGTTGTGTTAAGGCTGTGAGTGGTACCACGATCCTTGAGAAATTTTCGATGAAGCGTCGATAATAGCCCGTTAACCCAAGAAACGAGCAGGCTTCAGTAGGAGTGGTAGGGGTACTCCAATCCTTAACAGCTTGGATCTTGGCAGGGTCGACATGGATACCTTTATCGTTGACAATGTGCCCTAAAAATTGAACTTCCTTAAGCCAAAATTCACATTTAGAGAACTTGGCATAAAGTTTCTCTTTCTTTAGGAGCTCCAAAATCAGACGCATGCGAGTTTCATGCTCAGATTTTGACTTTGAGTAAATGAGAATATCGTCAATAAAGACGATGACGAATTTATCAAGATATGGTTTACAAACGCGATTCATGAGATCCATGAATACTCCTGGCGCGTTTGTCAACCCGAAGGGCATAACTGTGAACTCAAAATGGCCATAGTGAGTGCGAAAAGCGGTTTTATGGATGTCATCATTAGAAATACGAAGTTGGTGATAACCAGAGCGAAGATCAATTTTCGAGAAACAAGTGGCACCTTGGAGTTGGTCAAAGAGATCATCGATTCGAGGCAATGGGTAACGATTCTTGATAGTGAGTTTATTGAGCTCGTGGTAGTCTATGCACATCCTGAACATACCATCTTTCTTCTTTACGAAAAGGACAGGTGCTCCCAAGGCGAGGAACTAGGTCGAATGAAACCCTTGTCAGAAAGCTCTTGGAGTTGTTTGGATAACTCTTGCATTTCTGAGGGTGCGAGGCGATAAGGTGACTTCGCAACAGGTGTGGCGTCAGGGATAAGGTCGATGCGGAAATAAACTTGGCGAATGGGAGGAAGACCCGTTATGTTATCAGGAAAGACTTCTGGGAAGTCCCGAACAATTGGGATGTCTTCTATTCTTTTTTCCTTTTTTCGAACATCCACAATATTGGCCAGAAACGCCACACAAGCCTTGTGCAAGTACTTTTGGGCTTTAGTGCAAGTCATGAGTCTTAGCCCACTTGATGGTTTATCACCATGAATAACGAGGAATTGACAATACGAACGATTTTATCGAAACAAACGAGCTCAGCGTGGTGTTGCGATAACCAATCCATGCCAATAATTATGTCAAAGCTACCAAGTTGCATAGGAATGAGGTCGATAGAGTAAAGATGCTCGTTAAAATTTAAGGTGCAATCACGAATGACAGAGTCTAGGACAACTGATTTCCCATCCGCTACTTCAACTAAAAAGGGGGACTCAAGTGCAGTTCGAGGGGTAGAAAGCATATGTTCGAATTCTAATGATACAAAACTCCTATCGGCACCAGAATCAAATATTATGGAAACGTAATGATCATTAATTAAGAACGTACCATTGACCACCTCCTGGTTCGCTTGAGCTTGGTTGGCATTGATGTTGAATACTCGAGCAGGCGCACCACGATTAGCATTGGCATTGATATGAGGGTTAGTTACCCCGAGTCTAGGACAAGCATTTCGAAGATGGCCAGGATCTCCACAGTTATAGCAAGCTCGAACCTGAACTTATGCGTTTGGTGCTTGAGTGATAAGAGGTTGAGCCAGATACCGAGCCACTGGTTGAGCTTGAGCAGGGACGCGACATGTGTTAACCAGGTGACCAAAGCGACCACAGTTGGTGCATTTCCAACAAGCAACCTGAGCAGGATGGTGCCGCTTGCATGCGTTACACAAGGGAAATGTACCAGTGTAGGTTCTCTTGGCAGGTGGTGCTGAGCAACTTGGGCAATAGGGATGGCAGGATAAACAATAGTAGTAGGGGTTGTGGTCACCGCGAAGTTCTTAGCCTTCCTCTTCTTTTTATTGACATTAGAGGAGGAGAGCTCAGCCTTGGTCTCCTTCATTGACCCGGAGTCAGATCTTTCAGATTTTTCTGACTTTCCCGATTTAAATTTATGCTTAGACCCCTTTCTTGTTAGGGTCCCTTCCTTCACATGTTCGTCAGTCAGTCTTCCGGCGAGGCGGATAGCATTTGCAAGTGTCTGAGGATTGCTTGCCCAAAGGGCATCTCGGATATCCCTAGGAAGCCCATCAATGTATTGCTCGATACACCTATTTTTTTTAACAACCATTCAATATTAAACAACAAAAAAAAAGCTAGCAAGGAGCTAAAGTTACATGAAAGAATAAAAAAAAAATACACTAATTGCTTCATGTAATGTGGTTTAATCTACCTCTATCTGTATCCCAAAATAACACTAGTTGCTCCATGCAATGTGTTCCCAATCAATGTTACGTACAATTGCTTAGCCTCGTTTGACTTCATGAAGTAATGTCTTGAATTTTGAAGGAGTAAATTACGGCTTTCGTCCCTGTGGTTTGCACGTTTTACGCCTATGGTCCCTAGGCTTCAATTTTTACGCCTACAGTCCCCAAGGTTTAGGGGTCGTTACATCTGTCGTCCCTGGGGCTAACAGTCGTTAAAAATTTCTGTTAACTTTTCTAGAATGACAATTCTACCCATGAATTTAAAATAAAAAAGAAAAAGAATTTATAGAATTACAATTTTACCCTCACATTCATCTTCATTTGTTCAGTCACGCATCCCCGTCGTTCTCCGGCGACCCTGCACCTTCCGGCGACTTCACCGGCGTTCTAGCTCCCAAAATTTTTTACCTAAATTACTTAAGATTAAACCCCAAATTAAAACCCCCTTCCCAAATGTCATCTAGAACCACCCTCCGTCCAGATTAACTCCGGCGACCCTCCCTTTCTTCTTCGATTAACTCCGGCGAACCACCCTCTCCCCCTCCCCATCGCTTATATTAAAATTACAATAATATCCTTTGTCCTAAATAAATAAAAAATAGAGAACTGATGTTGTCGGTCTTCTTCTCCGAACAACACTCCGCCTGCCTCAACAACTGCCCAAACAAATTGTTGATATATATATTACTGGCACCAAAACCCTCTCATAGTCTTCACCCTCCTCCCCTATGTACACCGCCATCTCCCCCTTCGGAACCACCCCACGCGGCGGCATAAGACTAGTTTCCGCACCCGGATCCTCCTGGACACGCAAATAACCCGACCGAAAACCCGAGTTTCTAGCGCAAATAGCGTGTGCTTTCGCCTTGATTCAAGCACCCCAATTCAATATAAGGAAAGTGATCCGAGTGAGTGGTTTAAGTTTAGCCGACGGTATCTCCCCGCCGACGGATGGTATCTCCGGCGGATGCATTCGGAAAAGGGAGATGACTCTGCGTTTGAGCAAAAAGCCTATGAATTTCTTCATTTTTTTCATGAAAGTTTGAAATTGGAGCCTGAGATCGGAAGAAACAGATGGGAATTAGAAGCAAAGATTGGAGATTTGGTTTATGAAAAGGGCCATGGGTCTGCAACTGACATGGTTAAACGGAACAGAGAGAGAGGGGTATGTTTGAAGCTTGTGGTTTGAAATTGTCTGTGTTTGTGGATTGTGAAAAACAGAGCACCGAGTTGGATCACAGGTGATTCATCTTCAAACAGCAACTCCGGTCATCAAAATTTGAAATCAATTAGAACCTAAATTTGATTCAAACAGAAGCCACAACCGTCCAATTCAATCCCCGATGGAAATGGTAGCAAGTAATTCAAATTCAAATGCCATCCGATTCAAACGCCAATGGAAACAGAAGCAACGACCTCAAATGTAGCATATGGTACGGTGGCGGATGATAGGTTTCGTCGGAGATGTCGAAGGATGGAGGGGTGGTGGGTCTGAGAGAGATTGGGGAAGAAGGGTTGCATATTTAGGAAATTATTTTATTTTTAGGTATTTATGTAATTATTAATTGAATAAAAGGGCATATTAGTCTTTTAACATTCACTTAAGAGAATTTTTTAATGTCCGTTAGCCTCAGGGACCAAAGCCGTAACGAGCCGAAAAAGGTTAAGGACCAAAGCCGTAATAAACGAAGTTTAAGGACTATAGGTGAAAAACGTGCAAACCACAGGGACGATAGCCGTAATTTACTCAATTTTGAAGCCGATATCAAGTAACCGATTCAAGTGGTATAAAAGCCAAAAGTAGCCAAAAGTAACCGATAAAGTCTAAGGATGAAAACCAAGACCATATTCCCATCCTTAAAGAAATTGTATCAAGCTAATAAGGTTTAGTACTAACCAACTTATATTTTAATGAGTTTTTTTCAATATATAATGGTCTAACTCGCCCAAACTATACATGTTGTCAATTGTCATCTACATTCATTTTTAAACAAAGTTACCTTAATCTCATTTAAAAAAAAAATCTTACAATTCTGAAAATAATAAATTTTAAATCAAAATTGTAAAATGAGTTTAAATTCTTTGGTGAAAATATCCCTCACTTTCGCAAATATCCCTCGTCGAACTAAAATCGCTTCAAACCGAATTCTTAAATATTTTGTTCGAGTTCGGTTCCACTTCAAACGAAATTAATCATACTTTTTATGGTGGGACAAATGTGTAAGATGGTGAATAGATCAGGGACTGTTTTTGTAAATAACTTAAAATTAAAAGTTGAAAACTAACTTGACGGCAGGTAGGGTTTCTACTTTCTAGATCCTTCCACCACCCACCACCTTAAATACCACCATACATCCACTCGAATTAATCATCTGAAAAATCTAAATACGGTGCCGGCGGCTCTTAAAGCTTAGAAAAACGTCGTCGTTTTGAATGTATTTCTTTCTATGCACGACGTTTTTCTAGGTTTTAGAAGCGCCTACAATCGTAAATCACTCGTTTGTCGTCGTCTAACAAAATCGTTGGTCAAAATCCATAGGTTGATTTCGTGTTTGATTCATATTATCATATTTCTCTATATGTTTGTTGAGTTAATTCATGGTTTTTTTAGAATTTTTATGAAGATGAGCAGATTTGCTTTTAGATTGTAGTTATAATGCGATGAGCTTAAATAGAAACAGATTTCATGGTGAGCGATGATTCTGTTTCTAGTAAGGTCGTTGAACCGGAGCTTCTCATCTGTAAGTTTTTCGATCTTTGATGCTCTAAATTTTGCGCGATTTTGTTTTTTTTTTTTGTGAAAAAAAAAACAGTGGATCTGAAACTTCAGTTGTTTAAGGTTAAAAAAGACAAATATTCCCTAACTGAAATCAATTCTCAAAACAAGTGAAATAATATATTTCTCACCAACTACAGTACAGATTCAAGAATGTTTTTGATATATTATATTATCTATTTTTAAATGCTTTAATTTTATAAAAACATTATAAAATGTTTTGATTCTTATTGGGTTTGTGTCCTTTCGGTTCGAGGATATGGTATAAATATGACATAGTAATAAAAAAAGCTGTAACTAAAACTTAAAGTACATATAATATAGATATCTGTCTTTACTAATAAAAAACATCCTATAGTTATAGTTTGTTAGTTTGATTGTATATGTATTGGATTAGACTTATTATCTTAATAGAGTTATTAATTTTTAATTTATTCTGATATATATGGTTATCAAGTTTTGAAAGAAAACAAACAGATGTTAAGGACACGATTTAAACTTGGGTCTAAACGTTCTATTGGTATTTGGTACACGTGCTAGAGATGGGCTTTGTACCGTACTAGTACTGTGTTGGTATCGGTCTTAAATTTAACAAAATATGGGTATCAGTCCTAGTACCGAATATTTCGGTATGTACCGTTCCCGTAGTATCAGGTACTGGGTTTTTGCTAAGGTACCGGTTTGATACCCGTTTGGCAAGTCTTATTTCATAACTTTTTTTTGGAGTGAATTATTGAGACATCATGGTGATTTGAATGATGATCTGTGTGGGTTGTGATTAGGGTTAATGTGTTGTATAATCTAATAGTTTCAAAACTGCATTCTGTTCAAAATATAATAATAGTTTTATGGTAAATGGTTGTTATCTTCTTTCTTTTTCTATTTTTATATTCTTATCTTATAACTTTGATAGATATTGTTATAAGAACTAAAGACAGATAAAAGACACTAATATTTACACGGTGTTTATACTAAGGCCCTCTAGATTAATATTAGACTCCAAGCCTTGTGCTAGTTTGAAACGTATAATTTGATTTTGCTTGGTTATGCCATAAACTAAAACCAAGTAAGCATCAAGTTAATATTCTTCTACAGTGAATCATCGATCAGTAATTAAGCATATTAGAACGTATTTGGTTTGCTCACTAAGCATATTATATTAGTTACCGGAGTTGTAGATGTACCCTTTCGAGTAATTTTTTTTTTACCGGTCTCAGAGTCTCGGTCCCGGTTAATACAGGTCCCACAAAATTAACCAAATTCGAGTATTGGTACCGTTTACGTTCGGTACTAGTATCAAAATCGAGTACTTGAATGCATATTTTTTTTTTATATATTTATCTAGTATCGTGTTTCAAAATAGGTTGTATTGATGTGTTTTATTGTAATTTACATTTTAATAAAAATATTATTTATTTAGTGTTATCTTATTTAATATAAAATGTGATTTTTTTTAAAGAAAATGAAAAAAATAATAAAAAATCTCTAGGCTTCATTTGGCAACCATATATACCCACCAAAAAAGAAGCTTTAGGCTTCAAAACAAACCATACCCCCCCCCCCCCCCCCTAAACGACAATTATATTGGGTAAAAGTTTTAGGCTTCAAAACCAACCATACCCCCCACCCTAAACGGCAACCTACTATTTCTCGATCAAGTGTCGAAGCTGAGTACCGTGGAGTAACTATGCCATCGGTGAAACATGTTGGTTACGAAACCTTTTACTTGAATTATTTGTCCCGACACGTAAAGCCACTATAATCTATTGTGATAACATCTCTGCTGTGTACATGTTTGAAAATCTAATTCAACATCAGCGAACAAAACATATAGAGCTTGACATTCACTTTGTTTGAGAAATAAGTTCGAATTGGGACAATACGAGTTCTACATATCCTAGCCGATTTCTAGTATGCTAACATATTTACAAAAGGACCGTTATTCACTCGTTTTTTATTTAGTCTTGGCCTTCGTCCTTACCCGGTTAAGACTGTGAGGGTGTATTAGCTTGTATAATAACTTTATACTGTATTTACTGAATTCAGTTTTTGCCTCTTGGCCTTCCTTTGTATTGTATATATTTGTTCATTTGTAATGGCATTGTCTTTCTCATAGGATGTCCACATTTTATATTTTTATACCAGATGTAATTTTAGTTAGACCCATCAATTAAGACAACCATATATCAATATCAAGCAAAGCAAATATATTTAAACAATAGGTGGACTCTCTATGTCTTTAGCACATCGCACCCTATATTTGTTATCATGAATATCTGTATCTGTACCTACACACAGTATATTTTTTTGAATATTTAGTTAACATTTGCTATCTTAGCCTTTTTTTTGAATATATGTCACGAACTCACTCAACGACCTTCAAATTTTATATATTTTTAATCATTTAATCCATGTCATCACAGGTTTACTCATCCGGCTATCACCTATGATAAGTCTGCTAATTGAGTCATCGAACTTCCTAGAAATCTAACTTAGACCAAAGGCCTCCTAGAAGCAACTTAAGAGGCCCAAATCTCCTATTTTGTCAAAAAATTCCCTTTTTGTACCACATGATTCGGCCAAACAAAGTTTCATCAACTAAACTATTTTTTTTTTTTACTTAACCCTGCATTTTCACCAATACATACCACATTACCACCCAATGTTTGCAACAAATTCACACCTCAACACTTCTTAAAAACCATACACTCAAATCTCTCCAAGTCTTGCAAAACTGCTCGTAAGTTAACTTTATAAGCTTTATATAATGTTAAAGACCTAAACTTCTACATTAAACCACCATCAAGAACAACCTACTAAAGCCTGTTTTAATCTTAAGTGTTGCTTAGCTCTTGTTCATACATGTGAATTAATGCTTCATTTTTTTATACATATAACTTGATAAACATATAATGAACTAGAACCTGAGTTTATAGAACATGAACCACCTATCCAAAAAGGAACTCTAAATGATGATGTTCCATCGAACCTAAATCACGAGTCCTCGTTTCATCTTCTATATTGTTAACTTGTTAAAATCTAATCTAGAGATGAGGTTTTGAACACTTTGAAAAGGAAAATCATGAATTTGTAGATCTCCACCCACTACTAATTATTATGAAATATAGGAAAGATGATCAATGATTGAACCAAAACCATAAACTTCTACTCCATTTAACACACTACTCACCATAAATGATAGATGCTAGTTCCCATCATATCATTCAAATTACATGCACTTATACTTGTTTTATTGCAAGTTTTGAAACACCCATGACTCACACTGCCTTTAAGCACATGTCTTTCATAGCATCATTTCAATGTGTATAACCAAGGTCCTAACATAAGAGGTGTAACAATTATAACCTTAAAGATTATAGAAACTAGTAATCGTAAGTTGATAAAAGATGAAGCATCTCAAACACCATAAAAACATCACCAAATAAATAATATAAAATTTGTATGTAATATATATCATATTGATGGGAAGATCTAGAAATTTAAAGAATTTGTATATTTTACAGATTTATCATAAATAAGCGGTTATAATATCAAAATACCTACCTAAATACGGGAAACATGCATAAAATATCCAGAAAATTCCCAAATTTTTACGGAAGCTTATAGTTATCATATAAGGTCTGGAAATCAAGTTTCACAATTTTTTAAAGGCTTATTGGATTTAAATAATCTCAAGTTTCATTAAATGGCCGGAAATAATCCCAAGTCACGAAATGTTTACTACCGACCCCAACTTTTGACATATTTTCCTACAATGATCTCCGACTAACATAAACTTAACAACATTCTTTTTATGAAACTTGGGATTATTGCCGGACAATTAATAAAACTTGAGATTATTTAAATCCAATGAGCCTAAGAAATTGACACATAGGATTGCCACGTCATAACGTCGTTAAGTTTCTGTTAGTCAGGGACCGTTGTAGGAAAAATAGGTTAAAAGTTAGGCTCGGTATGGTTGACATCCCAATTCGACAAAACTTCAACTCCAAGAAAATAGGATAGTGTTCCAAGATCTTTAAGAGAGAACTTTGTGTCAAGGAAATAATTTGAGTGATTCAAAAAAATTGTGGAAGGGCATGTGATGATGATAATGGGAGAGGGGAGGTGGTGAGAGTGAAGAGAGGGGGTCAAAAATGAAAAAAAAATGGTAGGTTTAAAAAAACCTTGAGATAGAAGATATAGTTTTAGTTCTTCGTAGTAAGCACGAGAGGCTTATCAGAGACCGTATATGGCTTTATTGAGTTTGCATACATGATTGGCTAAGGATGTATCAATGAAAACCGGAAGGTTGCGCCATATAGACATATTCAATGAGGGTGCCTCGCAAGAAAACGTTGTTAATGTCTAGTTGGAGAAGAGTCCATTTTTTAGAAACGACAAGTGAAAAGAGGAGATGTATGCTGGCGGGTTTTAAAACGGGGCTAAAAGCCTACACGTAGTCAATACCGGGATATTGGTGGAAACCTTTTGCGACAAGTCGAGCTTATAGATGGTGAAGGGAACGAGAGGCCAAGTGTTGTTGTTTCTTTCAATAGCCTCAAATTCATTTTACATGGATTTGCGCCATAAGGATGTTTGAGTGCTTCTTTCAATAAAGATGTCATTACAAACACATGGAAAACATACTATATTTTATTTTTTTTTGAAACAGCAATTTTATTAAAAGAACCCAGTGAGAAGCTAGGGCAAAAGGTACATAATTAAACAGCCATATTATAACATGCATAGACCATGAACATCAAAATCTTCCCACTTGAGCTCAGGCATGTTTGCTTTGTACTTCAGCCACATATAAGCTTCTAGCTTTGTTGTTTCGAGAATATTTGCTGGGATTATAATCCAAATCAATAGAAACACCAAAAGTATTTTGGAATTGAAGTTTCATTCCTTACAGCTTTTGGAATAAAGGTTCAATAACAAATCAAAACTTGTGTCAGAATTCAACTTCAAACCCCACAAAACACAAATACTAAACTATTATAGGTGTCACAAGTAAGGACACCAACCAAAAGCAATCAACATCTTACTAAAATCCAAACCCCTCTTTCTTTCTTATTCACTCTGTCTTTGATCCTTCTATTTCCCCATCACTATTGTACACAAACCTTGTGTGTTTCCCACCGAACTTTTTCACACTTATCTTGCTCATTCCTTCACACAACACATCTTCATAATCCTCATACTCTTTATACTCAGACGAATCCGAATCATGGGATTTCTCCGAAAAATCCAACAATAACGACCTTGTTATCACATTCTTTTCAATCTTGTCTTCTTGATTTGGAGCAGAAATGACCTCATTAAGCATCTGCACAGAATCAGTTCAAGAACAACCAAATTAAAGAAACCCAACTTGCAAAATAGTCTAACAAGTTGTGGAATCAATGGATCAAACCTGAGCAAAAGGGTTCAAATCATTAGTCAAAAAGTCGGAAACTTGAGGCGGTTTATTGCACCAAAGATTGTGTCCAAAACAAATCTTTGAAACAACACCTTGTTCTTCTTCTTCTTCCACTTTTTGCAACAGGGTTTTCACTTGACCCCTCAACAAAGACTCCCCGGATCCCGGAGTCATGTTCTTCTTCGATTCGTTGCTCGAAACTATCGCCCTCTTTTTCGAGCATCTCGATGAGGGAGTCTTTAAAGATGGAGTCTTTAAACTCTCCATTGCAAGCCCAACGATTGGTGACCCATTTGTTATATCAATCAGTGCTGTTTTTTCACTTTCTTGATTTTGTTTTCCACCCTTCTTTTTCTGTCTTGATTTTTCATTCTCCTCTGCTAAAATCACAAGTATGAAGATCAAGAATTCAAGAAACAAAAATAAACACAGGTGATAAACTATAATTATTCTTCGGAAAACTCACTTGACATGTTTTTGACAGAAGACAAAACTGAAGTTTGTGATCTTGTGATTCTTCGTGAAGGGAGTGGAGTCTCCATTTGTAATCTTTTTTGTGTTTTATTATCAAGAAATTGAAGCCGGCAAAAGTGAAGGGTCGCCGGAGAATTGAGATACGGTGAAGGGAGAAGGAGGTAGGGATCGATTGGAAAGAGTAGGAATTTTTAGAGCGATTTATGGCGATTGAGAATTTTTTAGGGTTGTAAATATGACCGTTGGGAAGATGAGAGCGTGGTTGTTTGGATACTAGCCGTTGAGAGTGGGACAATTGGGCTTAATGCTATGGGCTTCTAAGCTCCCAAGCCCGAATGTATTTGATAAATAGAACGCTTTTTAAATGGTGTATAAAAGGTAAAAAAAAACATATGAAGAGATTTGGTATATTAATTTTATAAATCAATGTTTGGGATTCAAGTATAGGGTAAAGTTTATGTACAAACCATTATCTATTGTATAAATTTGTAGAAACCAAATGAAGACTATATCAAATGAACGGGTTTTGGGTAATTTGATATTTTTTTAATATAATTTCATATATATCCACCAATACCCACCAATATCCACCTGATGACTTTAAACAAAAAGTTTTTTTTTTGTTTTTTTTTCATCTTACTTGTCCGACTATGTTGCATATATGAAACATGGTATGTTTCATATGTTACATATATGCAACATACAATGTTGCATATATGCAACATAGTCGGACATACAAAAGAAAAAAGTGATTTTTTTAAAAGATTTTTTTAGGTCGTTAGGTGGCCATCATGTGTATAGACATGAACAAAAAGAAAAACAACACAAAAAAAAAACATAAATAGCCTTCATTTAATTAAAATTTAATGGGGTTTACAATAGTTTTTAAGTTTGTACAATAAAAATTGTTTTTATTTAAACCTTACCCGTCAAGTATAATAAAATATAAGGAAAATAAGATGTGAAATACAAAATTGTATTATGCAAGTTATTGGAATCAAACCTAAATCAATTAGGTTGAGATCATGTTTTTATGTTTCATGCACATAAGGTGTTTAATAAAATGCCTAGATAAATATTTTCTTGTTATATTTGTGTAAATGGATGTTGAATGTGAATCCTTAATGTATGTAAATGATTCAAGTGACAAATGTTGGAAAGAAGAACATAATGAATCACACTAGATGCCTTAGATGTTAAAATAATATAAGGCTTACTAAATGTCAATGTTGAACCTTGGAATGGGCATATTGCATGAATTGATGATGATATTGTATAAGCCTAACATGGTTGATAACCTTAATAGGCAATCAAGTTGGAGAAGCACACTTTAAGTCGGGGATTGTTCGAGCTCTCGAGGTAACATCTTTCTTATGTTGCATATGATGAATGGTGAAATGCCTATAAAGGATACGAATTTTACTTGAAAGTATAGTCAGAATCACTTGAATTTGTTTTATGACCAAATGGGTCATACAAGTTCATGCGAGAAGAAAATGTGATAGAAGCAAACCCTTTAGAGGTTAGAATTATCAGGTAATTGGTTAAACGACTATATGTCACGAAAACCACTAATAACGAATAGGTGAAGAACGACCTTTTCCCTGAAGGGTCGTGAAGCCATATAAAATGGATGAAATTGGTATTTCTGGATACCTTTAGATATACATAAATTAATCACTAAATAGGACTCTTATAGAGTCCATATAATAGGTTGATGTTTGAATTGGATCAAATTGATGAACTTGGTAATGATGTCTTGAAACAGGTCAATATTTGTTAAATGGATTGTGGTGATTATGGTTGCTTGTAAATGATGCGAGATGAATGAAGTTACATGCTTACTAATATTGTTTTGAACTTTTTTTTATTAAGGCTTAGGATATAGTTCTAAGCAAGCTGATTTTGTATTATGGTTGTATGATTATAGTGTGTATAATGATTTCTTAATTCGCATGGTCAAACAGGTCGAAATGGATGAATTGATAAATATGATTATAGTGTGTATAATGATTTCATAATTCGTAAACTTTAATGGATTTACGATGGTATACCATATGGTCTTGTACGAATAACAACTAGTATGGTCCAAATATGGACGTACATACTAGATGGAATTATCTATTATATTTGAAAGCGTTTTAAAATAAATATATATTTTGTAAATGTTTCATGACAATGTCGATTATCACTTGGTTAATCAATCTTTAAAATTGAGTTGATCAATTATTATTAGATGATATTGTTGTACACATTAGTTTTGTATTTACACAATTGTATAGGATGTCTAAATGTAATTATGAATTGTATATATTGGTGATTGATGAATGAAAAGGTCACGAGACTATTTCCTAACATGGTATCAGAGCAGGGGATGAAGAAGACATTGTAGAGTAAAAGAAAGGGTGATTGAAAAGAAAAAAAATAAAAAGTGGTCGGCGGATGGGGAACAGCAGGGGAAGAGTGACGGAAGAAAAGAAAAGTAGGGTTTTGGGAGGAGATCGTAGTTTGGCTCTATACCATGTTAGGAAATAGTCTTGGGGCAAACTACGAATTATTAAAGGTACGGAGATGGGTGCTATGAAAGACTTGGGGCCCCTTTCTTATTTTCTGGGTATCTCCGTTTCTCGAAACTCACAGGGGTTATTTTTATCTCAGAAAAAATATGCCCAGGATATTCTCGCACGTGCAAAGATGTCTCAATGCAATCCCTGTCATACACCGGTCGACACCGCCGGAAAACTAAGTGCTAATGCCGGTGAACCTGTTAATGACCCAACCCTATTTCGCAGCCTAGTCGGGGCCCTACAGTACCTTACATTCACAAGGCCTGACATCTCCTATGCGGTGCAGCAAGTGTGCATGTATATGCACGATCCTCGTGTCGGTCACTTTCTTGCCCTGAAGCGCAATCTTAGATACATTAAGGGCACCCTCACCATGGGTTTACATCTTCGAGGTGGTTCCCTTACATCCCTTGTTGCTTATACCGATGCGGATTGGACTGGATGCCCGGACACTCGGTTCTCGACCTCCGGCTACTGTGTTTTTCTCGGAGATAATCTCGTATCGTGGTCCTCTAAACGTTAGACCACCATATCTAGATTTAGCGTCGAGGCCGAGTACCGGGGAGTTGCGCATGTCCTTGTAGAAATTTGCTGGATTCGGAATTTGCTCCTCGAACTCGGTCGCCCACCATCTCGCACTTCCATTGTTTACTGTGACAATGTGAGTGCTATCTTCATGTCCGAAAATCCAATACAACATCAGCGAACCAAGCACATCGAAACCGATTTACACTTTGTTCGGGAAAAAGTCCAACGTGGCATGGTTCGCGTGTTTCATGTGCCCTCACGTTATCAGCTCGCCGACGTCTTCACCAAAGGCCTTCCCCGACTCCTTTTTGAAGAATTTCGCAACAGTCTCAGTATTCGGAATCATCCTCCTTCGACTGAGGGGGTATATTAAATGATATTGTTGTACATATTAGTTTTGTATTTACACAATTGTATAGGGTGTTTAAATGTAATTATGAATTGTATATATTGGTGATTGATGAATGAAAAGGTCACGAGACTATTTCCTAACACTTATCGAAGAATTAACCGTTGTGCTTTGAGTAACTATTTTTTTTATCGGGAATTCGTTATTTGACAAGTTTTTTTTTTTGTACTTATTAACTTTGAATAAAACCATAACTTTTTAAAAATAATCAAACCAATAACTAAAAGGGTTTTTTCTGAATGACGGTCGTGTATTTTTCATTTGCACCCTACACTACTATATTAGTTATTTCAATAATTTTGAGTAAGATTAAATTATGATGTAACAACGTAAAAGTTTAAGTAAAATTAAAATAGTAAAAAACTCAATTTAAAGCAAAATTATAAAATATATAATTATTATTCTACTTTTTGTAACTTATAAGTAGTGATGTCATATTATTTTATTTTACCACCACACTAGTTATACCAACTCGTATATTACACGAAATGTCTTAAAAATGATATAATTAATAACTATATATATATATATATATATATATATATATATATTAAGTATAAGTTTAAACTAAAATGTATAAAAAACTATATAAATGTAAGATATGTTTAAATGTAAACATATGTAACCCTTGAATTACAAAACTAGTCAGCAAGGTAATTTCTCTAGATTGAAAATTATGAAAATGAAATTTAAAATTTATAAAACATCTATATATATATAAAAGTTGAGCAATGGCACTTTTTTGCACCTACATCATAAATACTATGTACAAGCAACAAAGCCCGATGTATTACATGTTTAAGCATGCGTCATAAATACGTATTTAATACAAATACACCATCATCATACACCATCATCATCATCATCATCATGATGGTGAATGGTTGATTAAATATCACAATAAATTTACGAACATTATTATGATATAAATGTTTTAACTTTAACACTAACCCTTTGAAGTTCCATCAACTTTTAACTATTAAACTATTTAATAATTAGTATCATAAATATCACCATAATAATAATAAACCTTTAGAGTTCTTGCAACTAATAGGTAATGAACACCACCCTTTGGAGTTCTTGCAACTCCATTTCAATTAATTGATCACACTTTTATGATCCTATATAAACCCATTGAGGTCTCATTTGTTCATCCCCCCACTCGCTATCTTCTAACATCCCGTCATTTCCTACACCGTGTAAGTCATTAGCAATTTAAATTTTGTGCCATCTTTTTTGTTCACAACCCACTCTTTGAGTCCGGCGGGAAGAAAATGTACCGCCGGAACCATTGACTTTTCTCTTTGAGTCCGGCGGGAAGAAAATGTACCGCCGGAAGGATTGACCTTTGTGCTTTCACCGGCGTGAATAGAATGTAACGTCGGTGGAAAACGGGTTGTTTTGGTTATTTTTTTAAAATTCGTCTCTTTTGCTATTCTATTCTACTAAATGTTCTTTGTTTTGCATTTGTAGGTTGTTAATTCGTACCTCATAGTAATGTTGTTCAATATTGTCCGTTGCATGGTTGGCCAAGTAGAGTGGTATCTTTCGTTTCATTGTTTTCTTCTTCTTAAATAAAAAAGGAATTCTCCCTGCAATTTATATAAAAATAGACCTAAGTTTCTTACATGTTTACCTCATGATTGTCTTCCTTTTGTTTCTTCTTCCCAGGTTCTTCGTTTTTGTGAAGCAGAAGATGCCACTTTTAATAGAGTATCATGATTGTCTTCCTTTTGACCTGTATAATACTAAAATTGCAGAAGATCACTTTTAATAAAGCTTGAGCCCAATACAGATATTATTTTCATAATCTCCATTACCTTTAGATTGGTTCTTATAGTTGATTTGTATATGTTTCGGGTCTGATTTGTAATTGATCATAGAAAATGGTCATTTGAGGCTAAAAATTTGCTATATAATTGTCCTTTAGGTATGAGATTATGATACGTCTACAAATAGATGCAGTAAACATCAAATCTCATACTCAAACACCTAACCAATTCCGCATAGTAGTTGAATGAAAAATAAACATCAAATCAAAGAACGGATGATATATAAAGAGAGAGAGAGATACTTGATCTTGCAGAGTACGAGCGAGGGCGAGATCAGCATCGACCTGACTGAGATTGATGAAGGGGTTCTGGGAAGCGAAGAAGGGCGGTTTAGATTGGCAGCGTCTTGAGCAACAGCAGGAGGAAGAGAGGAGGAATTAACAATGGAGTCGGTGGTGATATTGCTGCTAGGGTTTTCATCGGTGTTAAAAAGTTTTTTAATCAAATAATGATTAATAACAAAATAAATAAATAAATCAACCGACACGGTTGATTTTTTATATAAATCTTTCTCTGTTACAAGTTTTATGTACTTTAACCAAATAACAAAACAATTTAATATGGGATTATATGTTTAACTGAAACTTCAGATTTTTTATAGTTATATCTTAAATATAGAAATTGTACGACTCCAATTTTTTGCATTCATTTAGTTATAAGAAAAAATAATGAAACATATAACTAATAAACAAAATTGGCTACAAATACCTAAAATCAATTATTAAGACAACAAAACAAGTATATTGATTTAAAGTTGTTAAATGACTATTCCTTTTTTACATTAATAATGTTCTATACAATTACAACAATAAATATATTCATATAAATATCCAACTAAGTTCTTCAGAGATCTTCATATAGATTTTAACATTATAATTCATGTAAAGAAGGGATCTTGATTGATTCATGATTAAAAGAAAACAGCTATAATATTAAAGCAATCGGATGGTTTCGTATGGTTTCGTATTACATGATAGAGGTTCTTTGCTATCCCATTGATGAGAGTTTTAACAATCTAATAGTTATTTTTTTAACTGTAGGGCACTAAATAAATGTGGTTTGGGTGGGGTTACCCCTAATTTGGAGAATACATACATTGTATACTTACAACTATGTTTTAACTTCAAGAAGGTTTCTGCATTTCCTAATCTCAGGTACAAAACTTGCATATTTATCACATGTATATTTAATTGATTGTAACTTTATTTTTCTCATAATTTTCAAATAAATAGTACTGTGCTAATAGATTAGGGAAGTTATATTATGTTATTTCTCTATTTACTCACAAAGATCATATTGACCAAATTAAGCAATCTGGAAATCCGTAATATACTTATAGAATAATTAAAACCCGTTAGGTATTATGTATTATTAAGAACTATAAATACTAATACATCACAGACTCACAAAGGAAACATAATCATAAATGTAATTACATAGTTTATCATAAATGTTATTATGTATTATTAATCAACCATATATATACCTGTTAGGTATAAGTATTATCATACCTCCTTTTGGTAAAACTAGAATTTCGAACACATATTAGTTTATTAACTATGCTTAATGTGATGTAGGGATTGTTACCTAAGGCCAAGTCTCATGTTAATTATAAGGTAGATCACTCATGGCGCCGCTTCAACAAGTCGTCTAAAATTAAATTCTAGATTTATTGCAATGAACTGTCCATGAAATTTTGTGTAGGGAGTTAACTTTTTTACGGTTATATTTTCAGGTTTTGGCTAATACTATCTAAAGCAGTCAAAAACAAGGGATTCAGGTTTTATAGGTTCCCAAAAATCAGCCAGAAGCAACCACTAATACAATCTCACCTTAAATCTGTAAATAAAACAAACCACTTAACAATCAGTCAATCACCTAATAACAAATATAATTTTAAAGGGAAAACAAAACTTAAACCAGTTTCAAAATCGAATGCAGAAAAATACTGCAAATAGATCAAAAGCAAGTTATAAAATACCATTAGCCGGAACTCAATAAAAATTCAGAAGATAAGTGGAGAGTTGGGCGAGAGGATGATGGTTACACAGAAAACTATAGCTAAAGATAAATTAACATTTTTTTGTCATACAAATATAAGAAAAGACATGAATTTGAGAAAAATGTAACCATCTGATGGTTATAAAATATTTATATTCAAACACATTTATAAACCTATCAATAATTTATTAAAGGAAATTAGGTGGGCTTTTCAATATTTAATTACTCACCAATAAGAGGTAAACTACTTGGACAAATAGAGGCAAATGCTACTGTATTAGCTCCAACTACTCCAAATGAATAGTCATTGAAGAGTATTCTAATAATCTGCAGTGAACAGAGACAACATTTACTACAATTATAAAATATAAAGAGAAAAATAATGTTATCATAAAGTATGTATTTCCTTCTTAAAGCCACATCTTTCCTAAGAACTGCAACCAACATGTATGTTCATGAAAAAGAGAAGGAAAAGTAGTCTAAGCATAGAATATTTCACATGTACTAATAACAGTAGTATTAACCCTTGAAAAAAAGATTAATCCCTCCATCCAAAGAAGACTTAGTAACCCCCTACCCATAAAATAGCAGAAGCAAAGCCATGGTACAAAGAAGCTGGCACCATTGTATACCTGTGATGGAGGAAATTAATATGATTTGCAGAAAATAATAATATGGTTAAGAATACAATAGATTTGCATACAAACAAAAAAACTTCCAAAACAACAAATTGTTTCCATCCTGCACTAAGCACACTGTTCTCAGCAAGCAGTCTATTTGAGATGATAAATTTCTCCATTTTCATTGTCAATCACCATTTTACTATCCATTTTGGAAAAAACAAAACAGAGACAATGTATTCAAAATGAGCAATTGATCATACAATTTCTATAATTGAAAACTCAATGCCATTTGTTGAGAATAGAATAGCATTACCATCCAATATTCAGTATCAAGTTTCAACATGTGCTTTCACCATCTTTATATAACTTGGATTCTCATTTCATGGTCTTGACTCAAACTTTCAACATGTACTTCTTATTATCGTAGTTTTTGGTTCAAAATTGATATTATGCTAATTCAAATAACCAAAATCCAAATTCCATAATTTGATAATTTGAATAACTACCCATTTAATCTTAAGCACCGCCCCTGCTAAAAAAGTAGTATAATCAAATTGAAGGGAGATTAGTGAAAATTGGAAATCAAATCTTTTCAAGAAGGAAACCAACCTTTTCGCTTCATCCTGGGCTTTCTGCTGATCAGGGGTTTGCTGGCTTCCCTGTTTAAATGCAAGATCCATATTTAATACAGCGAAAGAAAATTAGAAGCTAAATAAGCCGATTCACGAAAATTTCACTTACACCACCACCATGTTTAGCCATTAGCTCCTGCATTCTTCTTTGCCTGATAGCTTCCAGTTCTGGGTCAGCCTGTGATACAACCAAGCATCGTTGTCCAACCAATCAGCCAATAGCAATGAATCTTATCTAGCATATATGAGTTCAAACTAATCCTAATATGGTTTGAGACATGCAAACTATTTCTTGATAAATTAACATTCAATTTATGAACTGACCATATCATGTACACTTTTGAATATTGCAAAAAACAAGACCGAATAAGCTCACACACAACCAAAGATAAAAAAATTCGTCCTCCTATGCTTCACAATCAGTTGAAGTTATCTACGTCATAGTTAGTAGTATAAGAACACCATCTTTACCTTAAAACAGAACAAAATAGAACATTAAACACCGAATTCAAAGTTACTTATGAAACATATAAAAATCTTCTATAAATACGGTGTAGAGTGAGAATCCAGCACTGAACAGCAATCATGACAGCTTTACATATGTAATGTCTTAGCAAAATTATTTTCCATTACGATCTTTTTCGGTACATCTTTAACATCAGCATTAGAATAGTGAACTTATGCATTGAACATGAAGTTTTGCCCGTATTCAGTTCATCATTTACATTTATGTTGCTCCAAATAAGTATAAATAAGTATGGGGTATACCCAGTGAGTCAGTGGCATGAGTAGCACGAGGAGGGAACACCGCTCTCCTGTGGTGTGCAATCACGTGAAACTGTAAGAGGCTTCAACTTGAACCCACTCAAGGATGTGTGAAATGAATTTAAGTTGTTTGGAGTGTTTGCTAACAAAATCTAATTGCGTGAAATTAATTAAAAAATAATTTTATTTGAAATTAAACATCAACTCACACTCACTAACCATGCCACTCATTTATAAGTGCGTTGTAGCTTGTGAGTGAGTCACACAAGTGGCATAGCGTGCACTTTTCCCAAACATTTTACATGTACCCCTAAAATTGCACATGGGGAAAATAGCCCTAACTATATCAAAAAGTGGGAAATAAGGATGAAAAACTCAGATCAAACTGAAGTACGAATTCAGATTCCATCACAGCTAAACTTTTCTATACATCACAAGAATTCACGTCAAGAAGCAGCGTACGTAGAAACAATACGTTGTGTGCACAATCAGGCGTGAACATCATAAGTAAAATCAAATAAAATTGAGCAGATAGATCACAAATCCTCCAAGGAATATCAGGTTTGCACAGGTATGTAGACTCCTAAAGGCGATAACAATCGTAACCGTTGGTAGATTGGATGTAAATCAAAATCAGGACACATACGCATGAGCAGATATCTACAGGATCAGGAAGAGTAGAGAAATTACCATTGGTGTCGGAGGAAACAGATTCAGAGACGGAGTCCTCTTGATTTGGATTTCTCGGTGGAAACAGTGGAGTGGGGGAAGAAGAAGACAACGACGACGGAGGTGGCGTTTATAGGACGCGTTTGGTTGTGGATGTAACTATTGGGTATTCATTAAATAATGTTCATTCAATATATTTTTTACATTTTTAATATTTTTTTGATCTAATATTTAACACCCTAGCTATCCACACAAACATTTTGCTAAATATAGAACCTTTCTGCCACCGTAAGATAAGAAGTCCTATGGACAACGACCGACACAACTCGAAACAAAAAAAAAACGTGCTCCAGCTTTAAATTGAAATTGGATTCGAGAATCAAATAATCGGAGCAAAAACGAAAACATACATTGAGAAGTTTGATGTTCTTGATCGAATATACCTTGGTACGTGTATGTTGATTGTTTTACAAGTGGATTTGGATGACATTGTTATCAGAAAAATTCCATGGTACGTGTATGTTGATTGTTTTACATTACATTACAGTTATTAATATTAAACAAAATACAGTTTCAATTGAGCTGTATTAATGATTTCAACGATTATTTAAACGATTACTGTTATGAAATAAATTTGGTGTTACGTGTATGTTAATTGTTTGTCGTTATTAATATTAAACAAAATAGAGTTTCGCTAGAAGCTGGGTTAATTTCAATCATGGTGGATCTTAATTTGTAAAAAATTGACGGTTTCATGTCAGATTATTACTTTTGTACACCCAATATAACAAAATGACCCACCCACAACTCAAAACTATAAACATAAGTTGTGGTTAGAGGCGCTCCATTAAGGTCGGTTTTAATTCCGATTAAAGGCTATTTTGTTAATGGCCTTCTCTTTATTTGAGACGGGAAAAAAGGTTCATAAAGAATACATTTTACATAATCATTTAACACAGTTTATGAGTTTTGGGTGACACTTAAAGTTTGAGTGTAATTATGAAAGTAAATATAACGACATGTTAACAAAGTGATTTATGTATGTAAAAGTAATGTGACACATATACCTTGCTTTCACCCATTTCTTAAATTTCATGCATGCTTGAAAATGTCTGTTTTTTAATTGTACAAATGTGGTTTTATGTAGGTTCTACCACATCCTAAATTATGTGGTATAGATTTCTGTGAATGCAAGCTAAGGCTACTTGATGCTTACGTTAGGTTATAGGGCTTCCTTATATATGTGTTCAAGATTATATAGTAAAGGGTATGTTCGTCAATTTTAGTCAACTTAAATAGGTAAAACAATAACATGAATTGACATCAGTAGGGATCCTTAGTAATCTTAGTTAAAACATAAAGAAAAAATCATACATCAAAGGTAACAAAGTTTATAAACATGACCATAAAGTAAATGAGTTAGGCCTGTTAAAGCATGTCTCACTCCACAATTAGTACTACATGAAAGCTTCATATGCTTTAATTCTCATTCATTTATTTAGTTATTGATGTTGCTCTTAACAGTTTAGCTTTTATTTTATGCGTTACATATAGTTGCTTTAATGAAGTAATACGAGTCGATTGTTTGTGTAATCCATATATACTGGGTTTCGTTTCTCTGTAATACCAACTGAGTGAAATGACATACCTGTTTGAAATCAAGGACCACAGACAGACAAAAACTGTGCAAAGATGTCGAAGGCTGTGGTGGATGGGGTTCGAGAAACATGTATGAATGATGGGTTATGTTTTGATCAACTCCATATAGGTTCCTCCATGTCTGTTATGTCATGGTTTGTCGTGCATGGGATTGCAACAATGTGAATGGCCGATATATCAACATCAATTACATCTTCTCTGATAAGAATGTAAGTAGATTTGTTTCTCTTTCGGGTGTTTATGTTTAATATTTTTAGTATTGTCTTACCTATAGATCGTGTTGACAAAAATGTTGTGTTTTATAGGGGGATTCTATCCATGCTACTGCTCGGAGCAACATTGCTCATTATTTTGTTGATAAGCTCAAGGAAAGTGGTGTGTATTTGTTGAAGAACTTTACCGTACTGATAAATCAGCCTGAGTTCAGGATTCTAAAGGAGAGCCCGCATATGGTTGAGCTTCAGGGGTCTGTAGTGGTTAAAAAGGTTTCTGGGGATCATGGAGGGTTTGAGCGCCATCCTTTTCAGATAGTTCAGTTTCACGATTTAGAAATTACCACAACAAGTACTTTGTTGGTATGGTTAAAAAGAAATTACAATTAGATAATTTTAGAATTTTAATCTGAATTCAATTTGAATTATATAAAACATAAAACATATATGTATAGATCTATTAAACTGGTAACTTTTACATTTACCCATGATAATTCTCACATATTATATGTCATGAAACAAATAAGACACCAGTAACCCGGATGTCTGTGTAATATACACCTCCCAATGTCCAAGCAGTTGCTGATCACATTTAGACATGGAAAAATTCAAAACACATGCCGGCTCATCTTGCACAGTTCTACCCGTTCAAACCCAGCTTCCGTTAATCATGGAAGGAAACAAATAGGTCGTATTATGCAAACTAATTAGTTCGGCACAATGTCATCATTTGCTTATCCGGGGAAAAATATATTAACGAACTCATCTTTATGCCCCTGTTAAACAAATTGCATATTCTAGCACAATGAAGAACTATTTAGAATTAGCATTGTATAACAACCACCACGGTCTTTTGGTGCCATTTGAGTCTACTACGTAATTCTTATATAACTCATTTAGAATACCCTTTATATCTCAGTTTGCTAACTCATTGCAAAAAGGTAGCCTAATGTTTAATTGTCCATGGCCATGTATCCAAACAGGTTTACATGGTACCGATGGGTTATATTTAACAGGCATCAAACAATATTAATATTAACAATAAGAACACTCATAATAATAATCCATACTAATTTCCCTAATTTGTTGATTAATCTTAACCAGAGTAATACTAATAAAAACTAATCAATAAATATCAATCACTTACACAAAAAAACATTAGTGACTTATGACTACTAACCATAAAAAATTAAACATTAGAACACTGTTACTGTTAATTTGTTTTCTAAGTTCTTATTTTATCATCTTATCTACAAATATAATACACAATATCATAATATAATTTGAACATCAATTGTTTTTCTAAAGTATCATACGTAGACTTGCTATTATAGTGGTCATATGTCTGATACAGGTTGTGTTAACTTATTAAATAACGGGTTGGATTGTTTTTTAACGAATGTTCTAAAACCGAGTCTCTAATTGGCCCGCTCAAGATCTTCAAAAAGGCCAGGCCCAGGCCCTATAAATTTTAGCACCGTTCTTAAGCCCATATACACATTGGGTTTTGATCCGATTGGTCCTAAAAACGGTGGGGGCAAACTAACGGTTGGAGGGAAACTCAAACGAAAACGGCCTTGAAAAACCGCCCTTTAAGTCTCCATCTATAACTCCCCTCTACACAACCATCAGGCATCCACAACATTCCTCTCACAGGAAAAACGTCAGGAATACATTATTTCTTCATCGTCTTTCTGCACTTACTGGTTACGAACAAAATAACAATCTGGGTTTCATCCTTGCAGGCACATTTTTCTACACACAGGCGCTCCAGCGGGAAGCAAAACGAACCATTCCAACAGAAGAAGGTACGAAATTATAAAATTGTGCTCGCATTGATAATATTATCTTTAGTCCTAGAAATTTCTATACGACACTACAGACACTTGGTTTGGGAAAGTACTAATATTTTCTTCATCTGTTAACGTAATTTAACTTGATATGTTGTTTGTGTTTACATCTCCAGTTTTATTCTATGCCTATACTAAGTATGTTTTCATATGTCGACTGATAATTACAAATGATTTTTTGCATAACATTATGTATGTATTATCACGAAGTTCTATTCACATAAATCCGTTTGGTATTAGAAACAGTCTGTCCATTTTTTGAGTTTTTATAAATGAAAGATATTACTATGTCTTAGACTCACAAATCACTGATTTAGAAAGAAAAAAATACGAATATGTTTTGTAAAATATATTGTCACTTGCTTAATCTGCTAAGGTAAATTATATTCATATGATTATGTATTATCACGAAGTTCTGTTCACATAAATCCGTTCTGTATTAGAAATAGTCTGTCCATTTTTAAGTTTTTATAAATGAAAGATATTACTATGTCTTAGACTCACAAATCACTGATTTATAAAGAAAAAAATAAGAATATGTTTTGTAAAATATATTGTCGCTTGCTTAATCTGTTAAGGTAAATTTTATTCATATGATCTTTGTGTTTACATCTCCAATTTGTTTCCATGACTTTAGTATGTTTCAGATATCAGTTGATATTAACAAATGATTTTTATCATGACATTGTTTTTGTATTACGGGTTTTTACATTTGTTTCTGTTATGTGGCTAGATAGATAGGTCTTATGCCTCTTAAAGTACACATGTAACGTCTTTTTTCACCCCCCTGAACCAACATAACATTCTTTCTTTAGAACATGTTTCCTTTAATTGTGTTGCGGTGTTTACGTGTTTAAAGTGTTTGGAGTGATTTGTGCATTCTGTTCTATGTTGGTTTCTAAATGAGTTTGGCCTAACTGATTTGTTTTTTTCCCTTCCTTTCTCTTTGGTTTTTAGACAAGTGTTTGGCAAACCTAAAACTTAAAACTTCTAATATTTAATGAATATGGGTAACTTTATTATTGATTGTTATGCCCAACTATGGTGGATTCGGATAGTTAACCGGATATCCGAATTTCCAAACCAAAAAAAAGACAAGTAAAATACATTCAATCTATTAATAGATTCAAATGAACGAATAGTATAATACAAGTTATTAATACCCAAACACCAACAAGAAATAAAAATATGCACCTGTTTGGAATAACATTTCCCATATGCAATTAGTAACAAAGCATACGCATAAGTTGAATGCATGTATATTATATTTGAATTAACAATGTAAATGAGCCAAACATATACCAAGTTATGAAATTAAAAACCAATTGACATATGAACCCAAAGTTCCAAACAACAGGTCCATTTTGTGGCAATAATTTATTCCTTCATCCATTAGATACATGTCAAACAACCATGGTGATCCAGTGAATAAGGTCAACAATATTGAATTCAAAAATAGCAAAAGTAGCCATGGAGATTAGTAACGACCTGCAGTTCCTCAGTTAGCCGAAATAAAACATATCTTCAATTAAAACCAATCTTAAATTCATCCAAATAAATATAAAAACTGAATTCAAAATGGCAAAAGAAGTAAACATTTGCTATCAAGTCGATGAGATCAGTAAACCCTAAAGCTTTAACTAAAACCAAAATTGAACTCAAAATACCAAATAAAACCCTAAAGCTTCAACTAACACCAATCTGAGATGATGAGATCAGTAAACGAAATTGAATTCAAAATAGCAAAAGAAGTAAACTAAGCAATCGAGTCTTTCAACCAAAAATACCCGTCATTTTCAATCACATTGTTGCCCAAACTAATAAACGATTAAACGATTGTAGGTACAAAGAGATTAGACACTCACCAAATCCGATCTGAGAAGACGAGATCCAAGAGATCGAAGGAAACGGAGTATGAAACAGAGCGACGGGAGGAGCTGCAGACGTCGTAATCGACGATGGGAGGAACAACTAATCGACGATGGTCGATGGAAGGAGCCGACGATGGGATGAGCGACTGCAGAGTTTGACCAGAGAGAGTGAGCGAGAGCGACGATGGTTTTTATATTTTTAGGGTTTCTTAAAATGTTAGATTAAAATAAATAATAAATAGTATATATATATATATAATTTAATAATTTTATTAAATATTTCGGATATTTTCGGATATCCGAATATCCGAAAATTCTCAAAAATAATAGGGAAAATTGCATATATCCCCCTACTTTGAAAAAAATTGCATATTTCCCTAAAATACAAGTTTTCAATGCATAATGTACAATGTTCTTTAAGCATGATTTGAGGATATATGCAATTTCTCAAATTTAGAGGAAAATATATGCAAATGACCCAAAATAATATCCATATCCGAATCCAAAATTTTGGATATCCGAAACTTTATAAAATAAAATTTGACAAGAATTCCTTCACTTTAAACTTAAAATGGTTCGGTTCTGATACTACTATATATAATGAAATGTATTTTAATGTTAGAGTCGGACAAAGTTCCCCCTGGCCGTGCATCGCACGGGCCTGAACACTAGTCAAAGTTAATAATTATAGAATGCAAGATAATGAGAAAATATTGATTTCATAAATGTGATTAAATGTTGCGTTTTAAATATTTCGAATGGAACAAATATTAGGGAGATCATAACAATAACAGATAGGTTGTATGATTGCTTTCTAATTTTCGTTATATTCAATCATTTATATGTATATTAGAACGAACATGTATTTACTTTAACGAATAGAAATAAAAGTTTTTTTTTGTTTTTAACGGCGACATTCATTAACAAAACGCCAACCTAGCAAGAAGCTAGAGAAGGCAAAACAACAAACACATTACAACAAAAAATTACATTAATTCTCTCACTATAAATTCCCCAACTTAAGTCTATGTTTGACCCATAAGAAACTAGTTGATTTGACTTCTTTCACAATATGACCTATAGAAGGTCGTTTATGACTAAAAGTCGCCTCGTTTCGTTCTTTCCAAATAGCCCAACATGTGGCAAGAATAACAACTTTCACCATCTCGGCCTTCGTTTTATCCGGGAGTAAGCTATGAATACCAAATAAGTCTTCAACCTGGAAAGCAAAAATTGATGGGATCTTGCACCATTAGAAAATGAGACTCCACACCACCACCGCAATATAACACGAAACAAACAAATGAATGACACTCTCTTCATCGTCCCCATAGAATTTACATCGAGAATTACTGACCGCAATCCTTCGTAAGGCCAGTTGATCGGACGTAGTGATCCTACCACGAAAGACATTCCAAGCAAAGAGATTAACTTTTTGTGGAACCCCCCTGCACCACTCATAAATCGATGTAGGAACTGAGCTCTGATATTCCATGAGGAGCCTCCTCATGGACTTAACCGTGAATATCCCCCCTGGGTCACCACCCCAAACCCATAAATTGTCATTCATTTTAATTAGATATCTCAAGTTGATGTTTTTAGTCATAAGGAGGCTATGAATTTTACCAATCTCCAACCAGCAACCATTGAACTTTTTATTAGCAGGAACAAAAGAGAGTCTTCTACTACTCTCATGAATAGAATAAATAACTTTCCTCCAAAGACTATGTGGTTTCAATTTATACCTCCAAATCCATTTCACAAGCAAACTCCTATTAAGATCCACGAGCAGACAAAGACCCAACCCTCCACTAGCCTTAGACTTCAAGACATCCTCTCGTTTTACCCAATGAATGCTCTTTTTATCATTGGACACCCCCCCCCCCTCCATCCCCAAAGAAAATTCATTCGAAGACTTTCCAACTTATCTAACACTACTTTTGGAGCTTTGAAAAGGGAAAAGTAATAAATAGGAAGGGAATCAAGAACGGCTTCAACAAGAACTAACCTCCCTCCCATAGATAGATTCAACGCCTTCCACAAAGAGAGTCTTCTCTCAAAAGTTTCAACAACGGGGTCCCAACTCGACACTCTATTCATGTTGGCCCCAACCTTAATTCCAGGTAGATGAAAGGAAGCGTCCCGGGTTTACACTTTATGAGTTGCAAGCATCTATCAACCTCCCCATAATCCACATTACATCCGAAAACACAACATTTTTCGATATTCACCTTAAGGCCGGATATAGCATGAAAAATGCGTAGAATACGGATTAAGTTCCTGAAATTTCCATCCTTCCAAGCACCCATAATGATTGCGTCATCCGCAAAAAGAAGATGAGAAATATTCGGGCCATTGAACGGACAAGAGATCCCCTGAAATATTTGCAAATACGAAGCTCTGTCCATAATACAATGAAAAGCTTCCATGGCTAAACTAAAGAGAAACGGAGAGAGTAGATCACCTTGACGCACCCCTTTTTCAAGGGCAAACTCCCAGGTGGGAGAGCCATTGACAAGGACCGAGGCTCGCCCCGAATCAAGACAACCGCCGATCCATTTTCTTCAAATACTAGGAAACCCCATTTGAGACATAATACTTTCTAAAAAACTCCAATCCACCGAATCAAACGCTTTTTCAAAATCTATTTTAAACAACATGAAGGGATTCTTGTTTTTTTTACCCCAAGAAATAAGTTCATTTATTATGAGAGGACCGTCAAGAATATTCCTGCCTTCAATATAGGCAAGTTGCCAATCCGAAATTACCGAAGCTATCACACATTTAAGCCTATTAGCTAGCACTTTGGATATGACTTTGGAAATACAACCAATAAGGCTAATCGGGCGATAGTCCTTGTAGGTCCGAGATCAACAACTAATCACGATATTCTATCACAAACGAGTGCGGAATCCTCGTAGGTGATTGATTCAAGAAGAAAGATGAAGAGAACACAAGAAAACGATGATTAAACAATCAAAACCAGATATTGCACACAAGAGAACTTGTCGGGTACAAAGTCTTGTAATCGTAATCTCCTCTCTATCGAGTTTATAATCGTAAACACCAAAGGCAACTCCAGAAATCGTAAACTCAAGCATCCAAATGGGGAGGTCAAGTGGTCTATATATAGACCACCATTGGGTTTACTATTGGGCCCCTTTTGGATCATAAACCCAATAGTAAACCCAAGCCCAATCATAAACTAGCCTAAACAATAATCAAACTAGCCTATGATTCTAATTAAACCCTCTAAGCCCAGCCCAACTTATTTAATATTACAAGCCTCATAATCTAGCCTCTACAATCTTCCCCTAGGCTTGTGATATTAAAAGTCTTCGATCTTTGAACTTCTTCTTCTTGAGTGGCTTGCATAGATATTGATGAAGATTCTTTCTGCAAAAAATCTTCATTGGGTTTCGTGACGGGCACTTGGGACTTTCTCTTGCTCAGCATCAGCTCGAACTTCTTGAAATGAACAAGCAATGAAATGGAGGACTCTCATTGACTTGCTTCTTTTGAAAGAACTGGTTCTTGCTGAATCTTCGGTAACTGTCTTGAATCTCCAAAAATTAGAGGGTAAATTTTGAAAACCTCCTAACTTTGGAGAACTTGATTGTTGATCTTCAAACTTTATGATCTCTGACTGCTCTCATTTTCTATTTCAAAGATTTGACTTGAAATCTTCAGCTTCCCCTAAACTTGTGAGCATTTTCTTTGAGAAACTTTCGAAGCTTTTGAAGACTTGTAAAGATACCAACAACTTCCCCTGAACAGTTGCTTTTTCAGATGGAAGTCTTGTCCGGTTGGTTCTTTAACTTGAGCAGCAGCAACATCTTTCTATCATCAACCTGTCTGACACACATTTGAAAAAATATACACTACCAGACATGTGATGACTGGTCTTTGGGTTAGGAGGTAATTATCATCTGTTCAGTTGATTCAAATTAACATAATTTTAACCAAAAACCCTAATATAGATTACGGGTTTTCTATAAAACTTCCCCTGAACCCAAGACCTCTAAAGACTTCCCCTTAGCTGATTACTTCCCCTCAGCTAAGGACTTCCCCTGAGATAATACATATTATCCTCGAGTTCCCTTCGGATACTATGTATTATGGAAGTCTTTTCGGATAATACTCATTATCCTCCCTCCTTCCCCTAAAAATTTGTCAAGATCTGACGGAGGAAGTCTTTTCCATTAGATAATAAGTATCATCCTCGAGTTCCCTTCGGATAATACTTATTATCCCATACTCTTTCCCCTAAAAATTTGTCAAGATCTGTCGGGGGCATATTGTCATGCATTAAAACCCTTGAAAAACATATTTTGACTTCTCAAATCAACCTGGCCAAGACAAAAACACACCAAAAAGAACTTAACGACTCACACACGAAAGATAAAAAACAAATACTTACCAAACCAAACATGAGAAAGTTTACAAGGGATCAAACCGTATGAATCTGACTGAGGAACCCTTTTCAGCTTCAGTTACTCAACTAGTCCAGGTGATTGCCGGTATGTTTGTCCGCTTTAAACTCAAACCTGTTTAATCCCAACCGAATGCGTCATGCTTAATATAGTACATTATTACCATCATGTTTAATAGTCCCCACACCCAAGCGTACACAGCAAAACCTACCCAACCTCAGAGTTTATTGAGGATTCACAAACCCCCAACTTGAGGAACCATGCATTACGACTATGACTACCACTTATTTTCATTAACCATCAGTTGGTGATCAGGTCGGCCGCTAAGCACACAAAGAAGACCAACTGAATGATTATTTTTCATTTTCTTTTCTTTTTCATTTCTTTTTCATTTCTTTTTCATTTCTTTTTCTTTTCATTTTATTATGTGGTGTAGTCATGACAGCAGAGACATGGCGTGTGAGAGAGTGAATACTAGGTAATTACCACTCTCAACCCATTTTTGTCGGGACTCAGTCTTATAAACCATGCAACCTAGGATGGGAAACTAAACATATATATCTTTTAAGTTTACTGCACTTTCATTGGTGGTCATAAGTTTAGGTCGAGCCTACCGAGCATATCACCGTGGAGCTTGCCTTTCACTTCCGCCTTACGCGTGTCAGCCATGTCCAACCCGGTCATTCATTTTACTTCCCCTAAACTTCTCAAAAACAAGACACAAACAATTAAACACAAACAATTAAAAATTGAAAAAGCACACTATTTTTGAGGGGTCAACATTTTCATATTCTTTACATTTCTTCCCCTTGCTTTTTGATTTTTAATGTCACAATCTTGTGAACATTATTTTTCAGTTTTTTTTTTTTTTTTTTTTTTTTTTAATCAAGAAAAAAATAAAACACACTAACACACTTAATAAGAACAAAACACAAAAATTTTGAAGATATCTGACCAAGCTAACTTTCAAAGTATTGATTTGAAAATTTTAGAAAATAGGGTTTCATTACATGCACACTTCATTTCATTTTAAGTCGAACACATAATCAATCAACAGCTTAATTGAAACTTTAATGTAATAGGTTTGACTCAAAAGACCCTTTGATGCCTCATCATTCAAACAACCAAATTAAGAACAGTACCTTTCATGCTGAATTTTACCTTTTACCTCTCAAAGAGACATATCCTCCAATGTATAACTTACTTGTGAAGATTTGAAGATACGTCCCCTAAAATGTGCCTGGAACAATCACTTATCAACAAACAGATTAATAATAAAAATGTTAGTGATAATCCTCCTTGACTGTTCCTGCACATAGTGAGAGATTAGTTAGCCATTGGTACCCAGGCCATTGTTTTTCTGGGTACACCTGAAAAATCAATAAAAGATACTTCTTGTAAGAACATCCCTTTGAGAAATCAGGAATTTGGGATGGAGCTGCTTTGATTTTTGGTTTCCAAGTTCCAGATGATTTAACATTTGTTTTAGTCACTTTTGGAGTTGTGACTTTAGGTATTTCAACCTTCTTTGTTTTAGATTCACTTTTCAAAACAGTTTTTATTTCAACCTTCTTCGTTTTAGCATCATTTTTTAAAACAGTTTTAGTTACCTTGGGAGGGGTAACTTTGGGCTTCTCAAGCTTTGGTTGTTTTGAAAATGGTTTCTTCACCTGTTTTTGGAAATTTCGGTAACTTGGAAAGCTGTTGTTTTGATTCAAATATTTTCTTTCAGCTTTGGCAGCACCCCAATGTTGATCAGAGGGTTTAACTTTAGGTTTAACAGTCTTCATTGCCTTAGGTTTTTGCACCATCATCGGCTTAGACTTCACAGACTCCTGAGATGAAACCCTTTGAGTGTTCGGATAATAAGGTTCATAGGGGCGATAAAGACAGTTTCTAGCAATATGACCAGCGATGCCACAATTAAAGCAAGTCTGCTTCTTTAGATAGAAGTCAGACGTGTACCCATTTGACTTTGGTGCCTGATATGGAGCTGGTTTGCTCTGTGTCTGCTTCTTTGGTCCATTTGTTGATCCAAGATTGACTCTTGGCTGGTTCCTCGAAGCCTGTGTTGAACCTGTCTTTACTGTCTTTGTGCTCTCTGGATTCTTTGACGTTGAAGAACCATTCTTGCAATTGCAATGGCAACAGCATGATCCAACTGAAGAAATGGGAGACACAGCTACTCCCTTGAGCTTTTGATTCTTCACCGCAGTTGTTGGCTTCACGCTCGGATGCTTGATGGTGATCTTTGGCTTCTCAACTTTAGCTTCACCGATCACTCCATCAGTTATTCCCTTGAACTTGGAGGAGAAGGATGGTAATTCATATCCTACATCTGGTTCTTGGTCAAACATTGATCCAGATGTCATAAAGATCTTCTCCTCAGGTCGTGTCGTCATGATCACCTTTTCCCTTTCGACTTTGTCGATTACTTTGAAGTATGGGGTTTCAATTTTAGGGTATGGTTTCAACTCTACCCCAACTTCATCAGACTTGGAATTATGACACCTGTTGTATTCTCGGCACTCAGCATCATTTTCTGATATATCCTTTACCATCCCTTCACCATAAGTTATATTTGCTTCATTATCAATTTCTTCTTGTGTCAATGGTGTAGTTCCAACCAAGACACTATCAACAGGAGGAGCAGCTTCTTTATAATCAAGCTCGGTTCGTTCAACTTGTTCCTCACTAAGAAGTATTCCTATAATGTCTCTGGGAACTGGTGGAGGAATAATGCTGTTTGCAGCCAAGGCCTTATCAGTCTTTTCTGATCCAAATCCAGGTGTGTGTTTCCCAACTTGACCAGTCACAACAGCATGTGACAATTCCTTTCCAGCATCAAGCATTCTTTTGCTCCTCATTTGATTCATATCAAGTTTAACCTGCATCTCATTGTTCTTATGCTTCAGGTCATCTATCTGCTTACTTAGCTCAGCTATTTCTAACTTAGCGTTGTCATACAAATAGGCGTTCTCAGTTGCAAGGTTCCTATATTTTGCTATATCTAATTTCTGGGCTTTAACTTTTTCTTCATTCTTTTGCCATCTACCTTTAAATGAGCTCTTCTCGCACTTTGTCTCAAACAATTCTGACTGAATTTTTTTTTACAGATTTGCCTAAGTTCAGGAATTAATCGAGCACAAGTAGGATTGGGGCATATCTCAGCATCTTCGTCCTCCAATATATTCTTTTCTTCAACCGAATCCATTACGAAAGCTTAGGGAACCTAAATCTAAAGTCCAAACGTCCAAAAACTGAGATTACGATAACCAACCCTTGATTACGATCGTAAATGGCTAATTACGATCGTGAACTCTGTTTCCGATAATACTCCAAATCGCAAACACAAAAGCCGCCTTAAAATATCGTAAACGCAGATTACGATATTCGATTACGACTCCATAGTCGTAAACACCGGATTACGATTAGCGATGATCGTAAACTCCGATTATGATCCGAGGAAGTCGTAAACTCTGATTACGACTCCGCGATTTCGATAACAATAAGTCGTAAACTCCAATTACGACCAAGTACAGTCGTAAACACGTTTTGCCGGATCGTAAACACCGTAAAAATGCAATCTTGATGTCGTAAACCCAGATCTGATGAATATCTTCAAACAACACAGTCGTGAACACACAAAAACCCAGAAACCCAGTCGTAATCTTGAAGAACAGCAGCAACAGTGGTCGTAAACTCGATGAACAGCCTTCAAATCTTCAAAAACAACCCAAAAACCCAGAAAACACTTGAATCAATATCGTGAGAGCCTCGAGTCTAAGATTCTTTGCTCTGATACCAATTGTAGGTCCGAGATCAACAACTAATCACGATATTCTATCACAAACGAGTGCGGAATCCTCGTAGGTGATTGATTCAAGAAGAAAGATGAAGAGAACACAAGAAAACGATGATTAAACAATCAAAACCAGATATTGCACACAAGAGAACTTGTCGGGTACAAAGTCTTGTAATCGTAATCTCCTCTCTATCGAGTTTATGATCGTAAACACCAAAGGCAACTCCAGAAATCGTAAACTCAAGCATCCAAATGAGGAGGTCAAGTGGTCTATATATAGACCACCATTGGGTTTACTATTGGGCCCCTTTTGGATCATAAACCCAATAGTAAACCCAAGCCCAATCATAAACTAGCCTAAACAATAATCAAACTAGCCTATGATTCTAATTAAACCCTCTAAGCCCAGCCCAACTTATTTAATATTACAAGCCTCATAATCTAGCCTCTACAGTCCTAGAGATTTTGCGGATCACTCGATTTAGGAATAAGATGTATAAACGATGATCCACAACCTTTACTAATGGTTCCGGTCGAGTGAAAGTGCACAAGGATTTTGAAAGAAATCATCCCCCAAAAGATCCCAAAACCTCCAAAAGAATTTAATTTTTTAAAATCATCCGGCCCGGGAGCTTTATCAGTCCCGCACTTTCAAACTGCCGCCTTCACCTCTTTTTTTGGAAAACATTGAAATAAGAAACTCATGGTTGGCTTCTGACACTTTTTTGAATAAGGGGGAAATTAGCTTTGGTGTAGGGGAAGGTTCTTTTTTAAACTTTTCACGAAAAAAACGCCATACCTCCTTCTTAACTAACTTCAGATTAGTTACCCATTGATCTTCGACCCTCAAGCCATTAATACGATTACTCGACAAGTGAGACTTGCATAACCCATGAAAGAACGAAGAATTTTCATCCCCATCCACTGCCCATTTAATTCTCGATTTTTGTTTAAGATCCATCGTATTCAGCCTTTCGAACTCAAGAAGCTTAGCTTTGGCCTCCGACCAAGTTCCAATCTCCACATCGTTGATAATTCCTTCTTCTGCTTTGGTCTCCAACATTTCACAAACCTTTTCAAGTTGTTCTACTTCCTTAAATTCTTTTTGCTTAGAATCAGATAGCCAAGCTTTGATGCGCCCCTTAATAACTCGTAATTTTCTAAGAAGAGCGGAGTCAGGAGCCTCGCCAAGAAGAGATGAGAAATCAGCCACAACTTTTTTAACCACCTCCTCAAAACCGTGACGATAAATCCATGAGGAATAAAAGCGAAATGGAAGTTAATGTCTCTAGCCATTCCACCATTAAATTCTGAACCCAATCTTTCTTCCTGATGTCTCACCACGTTAAAGTCACCAAGAAGGATATTGAAGCCAACAAGGCCATCAAGAAGGCCTTGCAAATCCATCCACAAGGCTCTTTTTTCGACCGCACTCTAAAGAGCATAAATGTTTAGAATATTAAGCCTAGACCCGCATCCTTTTAAAAAACCTTTAATGAGAAGAAAATGTCAAGACTTAATCGTAGATTCAGCCTCAAAGATGGTAGAGTCCCAGATGCTTAACAAACCACCCGATCTTCCACTAGACTCAACGACTTCAAAAGCAAAGATGCCTTTGCCCCATATCTTCTTAACCGAAAGTCTTGAAGTATCCCTGCAAAGAGTTTCTTGGATACAAATAAAATCACAACGAAATTTACCTTTAACTTTCTGATTCGATCCACCTTATCCGACCCCATACCTCGTGAATTATATGTCACAAAATCCATTAAATTTGACCTTTGACCCCATCCATTAAATTTATCCGACCCTGTTTTGGTCAAAAACTGCCTAAGCAATTAGTTGATCAAATTTCGTAAGTGAGGTAGCGTGTTTGAGGTAAATAAAGCTAAAAATGTAAGTTTGGAGATTAACACGAGGATGTAACGAGGGAAAATCCAAGTATCCTTGAGTATCCTCAAGAAGCCTGGCAAAAAACCTCGGGGGCCGGTTCAAAGTACCTGCCTCCTAAAACTTTTATATGAAAAATGTTTAGTACAAAGAATGAGCTCGTATTCTAAGTGTTGCAGAGAATTGTAATCGTAAAAGAGGTGTGTGTGTGTGCAAGCCTAGAGCTCGGTTTAAATAAGAAGTACATAGCAACAAACTATCCTAAAAAATAGCAACTAAGTCCACGTTCGCCAGTTAGCCGTTTGAATCCCAACTGACCCACGATCCTGTTGATTGACCGAGTCTTTAGGACACGTGATGAATGACTGAGTCAACCTGCGAGTAATAAACAATGGAGAAGCAACCGTTAGTAAATAAATATTATTCAGGATCCTTACCATGAAGTGCCTACGAGCTGACGTGAGCTGCTTAGTGTCTCCTGAATTCTAGTACCAACAATTGCCCCCAAATTTTTGGCGGTTGGCACATGCAAGCCAGCTGTCAAAAATTTGAATTTGTGGCTTATCGCTAAGTAACTATGATTTGACGGAGAGTAATTAGTCCCAACTTCCTAGGCGAAGTTTCCGTTAGATTATTCCTTTATAATCTTCTCGCTGCTCTCATTCTTCACCACAATTTCCACTCGGCGAAAACCCTAGAGCTTCTTCCATTTTCTCCAGGTTAGTTTCTCCTTTCTTCCTTTTCTGTTCTGTTCCGATAATGGGAAAAAAGCTGCCACGATCACCGGCCACGGTCTCCGACCAAGTGGCCGACGATTGTACCGACCAGGGTTTGCTTCCGGCCACGGCGGAGGAAACCTGCAACTTTGACGATCGCAAGATCGCAATGCTGCAGCGATCTTCATGTTTCCCCGCTGGAACTGAGTTTCGCCCTTTTGACCCGTCACTGAAAGCCGACCATATTTCCGATGATTGGGTCTGTTTTCTTCACTACCCTTTCATGTTGGGGATGACATTTCCTTTCTCGGACCTGGTCGCCGATTTCTTTTCTATTACCAACCTTGCCTACTCCCAAGTGATGCCCATGGTGTGGCGAATCCTTTTCTGTCTTCATCATCTGAACCAAACCCGCAATTTAAACATTGGGGTCGCCGAGATTTGCAAAGTGTACCGGCTGGCCACCCATGGCAACAGCAAGTTCGTCTTGAAGATTAGAACCGGAGAAGCTCAGATGATCCCTAGGACTTCTCACAACGACCACGATTGGAAGCGTCAATTTTTCTTTGTGAAACGAAGTAGCCTTGTTGGTTGTGAGAACCTTACTACCCAGTGGGTCATTAAGGGTAGGAAGAGTTTTAGTAACATTCTAATCCCGTATACTCTTCCATTGCATGTAATTGATATGATTGTGTTTTTGTCTTTGCAGCGCCCAAGTTTGCAGCTTTGATAAAACCAACCCGTGAATCCTCCAAGAAGCTCAAGGATCTTTTCAGCATCCCAGCAGCAGAAAGGAGCTGCCAGCCCGAGGACGTTTCAAGTGCCAGAAGCATTTCCCAGCAATCTCTTAGCCCTTCAAGAACCATGTCAACAGGTACTTTCATTTAATTGTTCCCTTTTCGTTTTTGAATCGTGTTTTATTATTTCTGAAATTGATCCTTCACTGTCTATGATGAAGCTCCAGGTTCAGCCTCCAACTTCTCCTTCAAGGACATTAAGCTGCTCATTGCTAAGAAAGAGAAAACTGAAGAAACCAACAGCAAGGCTCCTACTGACGCCTCAGCCCCCAAGTTCCGAGCTCCTAGCACTCGTTCCAAGACTTCTTCTGCCAAGAAGCGCAAAGCTCCTGACTCCACTATCAATGTGGACAGCTTCGATGATCTCCCTCCTGTTGCAGCTGCTAACAAGCTGCTCTCACTGCAGGCTGTAGTGTATATTGTAAGTTGTAGCTTAATAACAGGGAAATATGTAAAAATGAAAGTTATAACACTTCCCTTTTTGATTCTGATGTGCAGGGCATCGACAAACCGAGCCACGAGGTGATTGACCTCGAAGGTAAAGTGGAAGCCCTGGAGCAGAAGCTCGAAGCAGCTGAGCAGAAGCTTGAAGCCTCTGAGCTCAAACTTGATCAGGCCACTCTCCGTCTTGAGAAGCTGAACAAGGCCACAGCCAGCAACACTCGCCACTATGAGAAGCAGCTCAAAGAGAAAGATGCTGCAGCTGCTGAAGCCCTGAAGCAGGCCGAATTGAACGCTCAATCTTCAGCCGCCATCAGCGTGCTGGAGTGTATGATTGAGATGGCGACTGCTGCACAGGCTGATGGCTTTACTCCAGAGAGCTGGCCGGTGAAGGACTGGGAGGTGAGCCTTAAGAAGTTGTTGGCTGATAGGGGAGATGCTCCTGAAAAGGCTGAGAAGGAGGCTGAGCCGGAGGTTGAGAAGGAAGCTGATAAGGAAAAGGGCAAGGACAAGGAGGTCGAGCAGGCGGAGGCTGCTGGTGATAAGCTGGGCGATGAAGGCAATCTTGACTAGGTCGGAGCCCGCTTTTTTAGGTTTGTTTGGTTTGGTTCTTTTGGTAAACAATGGTGGTTGTGAAACAAAACAATGAAACAATGGTAACATAACAATGGGGCTTGGATGGAGGGACCTTGAGTTTCAAGGCGAAGTCCAAGCTCCTTTAACAATGCAGTTGGCCTCAGGTGGAGGGATCTTGGGTTCCAAGACGAAGCCTGAGGTTAACTTTTTATTTTCCTGCAAATATATGACTTAGTAGCATTTTGATCATCATGGTGTGCCGTGTATACTTTTAATTACTTTGAAAAATGTTTGAATGAGGATCCTACAGGATGCTCAGCATAGTTTAGTTTAAAAACTCAAAAGTTTATTAAAATTTTGTCAATGTTAACAAACCATGATGCCATCTAATACTTAGTAATAAAAATACGTATTAAACGCAGTATCAATATAACCTGTTTGAGAATACTCCAACCGTAGAGGTAGTCAGGATCTCTAAGGATCCTTATGAATCCTTAAGATAGACTTGATGAAATTCCGATTTTAAGGCATAAAATACCTTAAAAACCTTGAGCACTTGTGAATAAGTTAAACTGGGGTCAAGCCCAATCTTGTATTCTCGCAGTGTAAAACGTTTTATAAATCTTGGGTCTAAGCCAACTGGGGTCAAGCCCGAAACTTGAGAGACACAAGTGTGTCTAAGCCTTAGTTAATGCGAGAGCATTAAAAACCTTTGTTAACCTGAGGACAAGCTCATAGATACTTGGGACTAAGCCAACTGGGGTCAAGCCCACAACTTAGGAGACACGAAGGTGCCTAAACCTTAGTTGACACGAAAATGCCAAAAACCTTAGGATCTTTGCGAGATGACACGTCTGCCACTCATATTGAAGTGCACTCCATGGCCAACAGTGATGAAATTATCAGCCACCCTAGGATGAACTGGTCGCACCACCTCGAACCATAGGCCACCATCGTGCGCTCCTGGCGAGGGTCTTGCGCTCCTGGCGATTCCCATTAGTGAACGAGAAGGTGAAAACCTCCTAAACCTTTGATTGCATTCAGAATGCATTTGACTTAGAAGAGGTGATCAGCCTCTAACTTATGACAGGATGCTCCGAACAGCTGCAAAACACTTCAAGGCTTGGTGAGGGGTGGGTGTTAGTTTGGCTAACACCCCTCCGATGCTTAAGTCAGTAATTACTTCACAAAAATAATAATAATATGAAATTAAAATAATGGTTAAAGTCATACCTGAGGTCTTTGAAGTTTAGACAAGGATTCCTTGATATGCTCAAAGGATCTAGAAAGCACTTACATAAAATATAACTTCAAGTGAATTGCATTCCAAGCTCTTGGGAGCAGCTCACCTTCCATAGTAGCCAACCTATATGCTCCCTTTCCAGCTTCTGAATCTATTAAATAGGGACCTTCCCATTTGGGCGCAAGTTTCCCATGTGCTGGATTGGTCGTATTTTGAAAAGCTTTTCTGAGTACCAGATCTCCTACTTGAAATCTTCTGATCCTGAGGTTCCTGTTGTAAGACTTGGCTATCCTTTGCTGGTATGCTGCCATTCGGAATTTTGCGAGGTCTCTGACTTCATCTATCGTTTCAAGATCTTCAAGGAGCTCCTGCTTATTGGCTTCAAAATCCCGGCAGCTTGTTCTGGCAGTTGGCATCACCATTTCAGTGGGTATTACAGCTTCTGAGCCAAACACTAAGGAAAATGGTGTTCGACCAGTAGCATTTTTGGAGGTCGTTCTGTCGGCCCACAATACGAAAGGTAGTTCTTCAGCCCATTTCCCTTTTTTATCTCCTAGCTTCTTCTTAAGGTTATTGATGATAATCTTATTGCTCGATTCTGCCTGGCCATTAGCTTGTGGATGTATGGGAGTTGAAGTTACCATCTTGATGCCCCATGCCTCACAAAAACTAGTTGTTCTTTTGCCAATAAACTGAGATCCATTGTCACACACTATTTCCGATGGGATTCCAAACCTTGTCAAGATATTCCTTTTGATGAAAGAAATCACTTCCTTTTCTCGAACTTGGACAAAGGCTTCGGCTTCGATCCACTTAGAAAAGTAGTCCGTCATGGCTAGCATGAAGACTTTTCCTCCAGGTGCTACAGGCAGCTTACCAACTATATCCATGCCCCATTTCATGAACGGCCACGGAGACGATATTGAATGAAGCGGCTCAGCAGGCTGATGGAGGATATTGCCGTGCCGCTGGCATGCATCACACTTCTGAACAAAGGCCATTGCATCCTTTTTCATAGTAGGCCAGTAGTATCCTGTCCTCAATACCTTGGAAAAGAGTGATCTTCCCCCAGTGTGATTGCCACAATCACCTTCATGAATATCCTGAAGTACCGCATGTGCTTCAGGCTGCTCGAGGCATCTCAAGTATGGTCCTGCAAGAGATTTCTTGTATAAGATACCATTTATTATTGAATATGGAATTACCTTTGTTCGGAAGAGTCTGGAGTTCTCGTTTTTTGGGATTTCTCCTTCTTGGATAAATCTCCTGATAGGGTAAGTCCAGGATTCTTGAGGATCCTGGGAGTCTGTCATTTCTTGATCTTTATCTGTTGTAACATCATTAACTTCTTGTTCTTCAATTGCTGGTGTCAGGATGTGAGTTATGGGAATCTTGACACCTTCTGGGATCCTTAAAGATGATGCTAAATTTGCCAAAGCATCAGCTTCTGCGTTTTCTTCTCTGGGTACCTGTGATATGCTGCAATTTTCAAAAGATAATGCTAATTGTTTTACAAGGTTCAGATATTTGGTTATCCTTTCGCCTTTCACTGCATAGGATCCATTAAATTGGTTAGTTAATAACAAGGAGTCAATAAAAACTTGAATGTGTTGGATATCCATATCTTTAGCGAGTTGTAATCCTGCAATTAAAGCTTCGTATTCAGCTTCATTGTTGGTGGCTTTGAATTCACAATGGATAGATAGAGGGATAATGTCCCCCTGTGGCGATTTCAGTAGCACACCAAGTCCTGTTCCTCTAACGTTAGATGCTCCATCTGTATATAGTATCCAGCTGCCTGAAGCTTCTTCGAGCTGCTTGACCTAAAGTTCAACTTCTGGCAGTATGTCGCTGCTGAAATCAGCCACAAAATCTGCAAGGGCTTGTGACTTGATTGCTGTTCTTGGCTCATATATGATATCATAGGCACTTAATTTTACTGCCCATTTCGCCATTCTACCTGACATTTCTGGTTTTCTCAAGACACACTTAACAGGATAGTTAGTTTTCACGTAAATAACATGAGTTTCAAAGTAATGTCTTAATTTTTGTGAAGCCATGACAAGAGCTAATATCAATTTTTCCAAATAAGAATACCTGGTTTCAGCATCTAATAGTGTTTTGCTTACATAATATACCGGATGTTGTTGTCCCTCATGATCTTTCACAAGCACAGCACTTACTGAGCTGCCTGAGACTGCTAAATAGAGGGATAGTGGTTCGCCCTTGACTGGTTGCATTAGAAGTGGAGCGGATGATAAATATTCTTTCAAGGAGCTCAGAGCTGCTTCGTGTTTCTCACCCCATTCGAACTTTTTATTCTTCTTCAATATGTCATAGAATTCTTTGCTCTTTTCAGACGATCTCGATATGAACCTGTTGAGCGCTGCCACTCTGCCAGTTAGTCTCTGAACTTCTTTGACATTTGTTGGAGACTTCAGGTTTATGATTGCTTGTATTTGCTCAGGGCTGGCCTCAATTCCCCTTTCAGTAACCATAAAGCCTAAAAACTTGCCGGCTCTTACTCCGAAATGGCACTTGGAAGGATTCAATTTCATGTTGAATTGGTCCAGGATATCAAAAGCAGCTTCAAGATCTCTAGGGTGGTCCTTCGCTTTTTTCGATTTCACCACCATATCATCGATGTATACTTCCATGGTGTCCCCCAGCTTGTCTTTAAACATCATGTTGACTAGCCTTTGGTATGTGGCACCTGCATTTCGTAAACCAAAAGGCATTGCAATATAACAATAAATACCTGTAGGGGTCATGAAGGCTGTGTCTTCCTGATCTGATGGTTCCATTTGAATTTGTTGAAAGCCCGAAGATGCGTCCATAAAAGTTAGCATCTCATGTCCAGCAGTTGCGTCCACCATAGAATCAATATGCGGTAGAGGGAATGGGTCTTTAGGGCAGGCCTTGTTTAGGTCTGTGTAATCTACACATACCCTCCACTTACCATTCTTCTTTTGGACTACCACCACATTAGCCAACCAGCGAGGATATTTAACTTCCCTAATCATTTTTGACTTGAGCAGCCTGTCAACTTCTTCTTGGATTATGATGTTTCTCTCAGGAGCGAACTTTCTTCTCTTCTGATGTATTGGCCTGAAAGATTCATCTATACCAAGTTTATGAGTAATAATATCTTTGGATATACCTGTCATGTCTTCATGTTTCCATGCAAATGTTGTGACTCTGGACTTTAAGAGGCTCACGAGCTGCTCCTCAGTATCCTCAGGAATATTTGTTCCTACCAGCACTTTGACTTCAGGATCTTCAGGATTGAGTTGAACTTCTTTGGTCTTCAATTCCTTCGTCATCTGAATTCTTCGTGCTGGTTTCTTTAATTGCTATGCTGGCTTTGACTTGATAGTGTTTTTCATAGCAGAAGTGTAGCAGTCTTTGGCTTCTTGTTGATCACTTAGTATTCTTACAACTCCCCAAGGTGTGGGAAGCTTCACACATTGATGATAGGTAGATGGAACTGCTTTCATGTCATGGATCCATGGCCTTCCCAAGATTACGTTGCAACAAGGAAGGGAGTCAATAACGCAGAATTTCTGCATGGAGTTGACCCCTTCAATGTAAACAGGAAGTCTGATGTCTCCAACCGTATGCTTGGTTTCTCCGCTAAATCCTACTAACACTGAGGATCTTGGGATTATCTCTTCTTCGGGAATGCTCATCTTCTTAAGCACGTCCAATTGGATAATGTTGACCGAACTGCCATTGTCTATCAGGATCCTGCGAACATAATGGTTAGCAATACACAATGTAATTACCAGACTGTCATGATGAGGGTCCTGGATGTCTTGCTTATCAGTTTCGTCAAAAGAAATGACTTTATCTTCAGTCAATATTGCATTCTTCTTTGGTCGACTGCCTTGATCCATTTTAGCCTCCTTGGCATGTCTTTTTGCTGATGAGAAAGAGGCTCCGCATATGTCAGATCCTCCGGAGATGAAGTTGATCACCTTTGCATCTGCTGGTGGTGATTGCGCTCTTTTGGGCAGCTCAGCAGCTTCTTGAGTTTTACTCTTCTTTCTGCCGAACAATTCCTTGAGATGCCCCTTGCTGAGCAGGTAACTGATTTCTTTCCGAAGTGCTATGCAATCATCTGTTAAGTGCCCAAAGTCTTCGTGGTAGGCACACCATTTAGACTTATCTTTCCATGATCCTTGTTTATCCGATTTTCTTGGCCACCTGGCTTTATCACCTAGATCCTGCAAGGCACATAACAAACCACTTGTGTCAGCCGAAAAACAGTAATCAGATACCTTTGGGAAGTCTTCCTCGTCGTCATCATCTTCAACTGCATTAACCCTGGGATTATCGTTCCTGTAATAGGGTTTGGTTCGTTGTTGCTTTCCGGGAGAATCTGTTCTCCTGCCTAATGATTCATCGCCTCTTTTCTGGACCTTCTTGTCATCTTCTAATCTGATGAATCTCAATGCCCTTGTTCTGACTTCATCAAGGTTCCTGCAAGGAGTCATAACCAAATCATCATAAAATCGGGAATCCCCTCTAATCCCCATTTTGAATGCTTCTACAGCAGCAGCCATATCCAGGTTAGGGATATCCAGTGCTTCTCGACCGAATCTGGCCACATAATCCCTTAGGGATTCATTGGATTTCTGAACTATCCTGTACAAGTCACCCGTGAGCTTCTCAAAGCTCCTGCTGCAAGAAAACTGGTTATTAAATAAGTTAACCAAATGAGGAAAAGATGTAATAGTATTAGGAGGGATACTGAGTAGCCATTTCAAGGCTGGTCCTGTTAGTGTTGAGCCGAATCCCTTGCATAAGCAAGCTTCTTTGATGTTTACAGGAATGGGGTTGATCTCCATCCGTTCCCTATATTGTGCCACGTGTTCCTCAGGATCTGTGGTCCCGTCGTAGAGTTTCATGTTGGGAGTTTGAAATCTTTTTGGTATCTCCACGTCACAAATCCATGCAAATCTAGAAACTCTGTGGCTGCCTGCTGGCACTTCAGGAATTGGACGAATAACACCAGGAACACTTGAGATCATATCCTTTAACCTCTGAAGTTCCCTAGCAATAGTCGGGTTGATACCTGCATCCTGCACAGTTCCTTGGTTAGGGTGTACATAGAAATTATCGAAGTTGTTACTGGCCCTGGAAGTTTGGAGATGGATCTGGGGTCCATATTCAGCATCCCTAAGGATGTTCGGCTCAGTCGTGGTTCCCATTTGCATGGGGATAAAGTCTCCTTCATGCATCTCCTGAGATGAACCTGGGAATATGCCTGCAGAGACAGTAGGGTTAGAAAATAAGGATCCTTGAGGATCCTGAGCTGCTCGGAAGCGGCTCCGGTATGGTTGGAATGGCTGAGATGAAGATCCCTGTAGCATCTGTGGAGTAGGCATTGCTGACTGCTGACTCCAAGGCTCATGTAGGTTTGTTGCCGCGAATTGTTGTGGTCGAGATGCGGATTGATGCATTGAGACTGCTGGCACCCGATGGTTTAAAAACCCGGTTGGTTGCTGACTTGAGCATTTCGGCGGCTGCTGACTTCCATATTCGCTGTAGTAAGATTCTGGGGGTTGCTCAGAGTAGAATCCAGAGTATTCCAGATCCATCGTCCTGGAAGTCTTCTGATGCTGAGTGCCTGAGGATCCTGCAGTGGCAACTGTTGCAATACCTGACTTTTGAACAGTAGAGGGATTTACTTTCTGTTTCGGCTGCTCCGATATTTCCGGAGAGTTAAACCCGAATGATTTTGGGATCAAAGGGCTGATTTCCTCTACTGGTTTCTTCGATTTCTTCAATTCCATGATCTCCTTCATCATTCTCTCGTTGGTTTTGGTTTGTTCGTCCGCATGGGCCTTCATTTGCCTGATCAAAACATAGAGATCGTTATTAGAAATAGTAGAGTCAGTGGACGTACCTTGAGATCCAGTAAAAGTGGGGTATTCCACTCCTTTAGCATTAGTATCAGCCACTTTCTTCATCATTGGGGGGAGACCAGCGTTGACAGTGGGCTTAGAGGATGGAACAGATTTTGAGGTGAATTTTGGTTGAGTCGACATTTTCAAGAATCGGTAATGGGAAGAAGATCAAGGCTCTTAATCGAATTCAAACACCGTTTGCCCCACGGTGGGCGCCAAATTGTTTTGGTCAAAAACTGCCTAAGCAATTAGTTGATCAAATTTCGTAAGTGAGGTAGCGTGTTTGAGGTAAATAAAGCCAAAAATGTAAGTTTGGAGATTAACACGAGGATGTAACGAGGGAAAATCCAAGTATCCTTGAGTATCCTCAAGGAGCCTGGCAAAAAACCTCGGGGGCCGGTTCAAAGTACCTGCCTCCTAAAACTTTTATATGAAAGAATGTTTAGTACAAAGAATGAGCTCGTATTCTAAGTGTTGCAGAGAATTGTAATCGTAAAAGAGGTGTGTGTGTGTGCAAGCCTAGAGCTCGGTTTAAATAAGAAGTACATAGCAACAAACTATCCTAAAAAATAGCAACTAAGTCCACGTTCGCCGGTTAGCCGTTTGAATCCCAACTGACCCACGATTCTGTTGATTGACCGAGTCTTTAGGACACGTGATAAATGACTGAGTCAACCTGCGAGTAATAAACAATGGAGAAGCAACCGTTAGTAAATAAATATTATTCAGGATCCTTACCATGAAGTGCCTACGAGCTGACGTGAGCTGCTTAGTGTCTCCTGAATTCTAGTACCAACAGACCCCATACCTCAAAAGTTCTCAAACCCAATTGGTTCTCAAATGATCCTCTCCCTATATATATATATATATATATATATATATATATATATATATATATATATATATATATATATGGTGAGGTTCAATAGAAAACCTCACATTTTTAGAAACTCTAGAAAACCAATTACACCAGTGTAATATTAGTTCAAATAAGAAATTGCACATTATTTAAATATATTACATAAGGTGTAACATAGTCATTTTAGTGTAAAATTAGTTCTAAACAAAAAATTGCACCTTATTTAAACATGTTACACCAGGTGTAACATAGCCATTTTTGTTACACAGGTGTAACCATCGCCGCTATAGTTACATATGTGTAACAATAATAACTAAGTTTTACGGTGTTATATGTAAAAGAGAGATGAAATTGAAAGATAAATTATGAAATTCAAATCAAATTTGGACAACCAAAAAATATTATATAGGTGTTTTACTAAAGTACCCAGGTTTTTCGGGTTTTCCAATACTTAGGAGGTTTACCAATGATCATTTTCCTATATATATATATATATATATATATATATATATATATATATATATATATGTATAATAATTATATAATTAAATATGTAAAGTCATTAGTATTAAATAGAAGAGAAGATTGATATTTAATACAAGCTTTTCTATTGACGCGTTGTTGCTGACGTAACGGTGTCAAGGCGATTTTGAACACACATAAACAACGATAAGTAAACAAATAGATATGTAAGCATGGACATACCTTCTAACTAAAACGTGTAATGTTTCAAACATAAAAACATCACACCAAAAACAAAAGATGTGGCTATAAAACTATAAGTAGCACCCGTAGCATAAAGAGTTGCCTACATTAAAAAGAAAAATCAATCGCCACTATTGAGCGTTTAATGTTTGTGCTATACAAACACGATAACAAAATAAAACATGTGCCTATCGACATATCAAAGAAACGTCGTGCCTATAAACACCAAAAGAAAGCATGTTCGCATCGACACCAAAAGCATGTGCATGACCTCAGTGGGTGTTGTTCATGCCTGCGGTTAGTTGCAAATACCAAAAATATGTCATGTTATCTCTTTATTAATTTGAAAACACAACTCACTTTTATTAAGAAGGCTTGTAAGTTGTTTTTGGTAATCTAGTGTGCTGTCAAGATCTATAACCTGTAGTAAAAGAAAAGAAAGAAATCTCCACCACAAAATCATAATAATAGGAAACCAATACAGCCAATCGAAAGAACAAATCATAATAATAGGAAACGAATACAGCCAATCGAAAGAACAATAACATTACCCAATCCTTCTCTCTTCTCTCTGCTTATTTCCTGAATCAATTTAGAGAGTTTTCGAAGGAAAATAAAAGAAAAAACAATCACAAAATCACAAAATATTCTTCATATTCAATAACGACATTCAATAAAAATTGCATGTGGGGATTGGAATTAAAGTCCTGACTACATGCATAAGTTAGAAAACCCACAAAATCAAACATGCATACAAATAAAAATCAAACATAAAATTCAAACTGAAGCATCAAAACCCTCAAAATCAAACAGGAAAACACAATAATCCCAACTTTTTTAATGGTTTATTCTATTGATTAAAATCACAACTCGATTATTACTCCAAACAATCAACCGCATAAAATTTTCAAGTAAACAAAAAACCAATATATTATCGACTATCTACCCACATATTTAAACAGTCTGAAGCGTAATGCTTCGATTTATCATTGCATCCATCTTAAGTTTTAAAAAAACCTAGAAAAGGAAAAATTAGTGTCGGATCTAACCTTCGTAGACGCCATCCTTCACTTTTCATCAACGGAAGTTCAAACATGATAGCAAACGGCTTCAGTATTTCTTACTATCATGAATCTACAACATTTCATTGATCTCATGAAATGAATGAAAAACTATAGAAATGATAACTAAACATAATAAGAGCTACAATTTAATAAGCAAGTCCGCAAGTACTAAGTAGAAACCTACAGTTCAAGCATAGAGCATAAAACTTTGTGTGAAACCTTATAAAACACAACCATAAGGATTCATGTAGAACATCATATAAAAAAATGTAAAAATACCTGCCTTTGTAACACAAAATCCACCTCTTCACAACTTTGAATGGATGTGGAACATCAACTTCATGCTAACCTCAGGAGACCATTTGATTAGCATTGTCTACAAAATTGAAAATCATAAGCATAGATGAAAAGTTTGGAATTCAAATTTCTTTTTAACTTATTTCATGTTAAAGTATCATCAAAACAGAAGTAATTAAAAAACTAAGCATAAATAATTTCTTTTACTTGTTTGATGTTAAAGAATCATAAAAACTCTTTTACTTGTTTGATGTTAAAGAATCATAAAAACAAAAGTTAAAAGTTAAGCATAAACAAATTAAAATTTAAATATCATCCCAACTATCGTGCATTATAGTCAGTCTTTAAATAAATACATCACGATGCAATTCACTACAAATTTGTAAATGAAGGAGTTTTTAGCTATAAAATACCTGTTAAACAAAGATAAGAAAATCTAAAAATAGAGACAACAAAGTGTACATCTCTATAATACACAATACACACATATATATGTATGTAATATGTAAATTCCTTGAATAAGAGAACCAAATCAAATAAGAGGAGGTTTACCAAGTTAATTACTTAAGATCAAGGGGGAGGTGGTAAGGTTTTGCCTACCTGGAGGTCCTGGGTTCAAACCCAGGCATTGACAGTTATTTGGTGATTTATGGGGTTAGTTAGGAGTTTGTAATAGTTTAGCTGTTCAAAAAAAAAAGATCAAATGGCTACTTAATAAACTGAACCATCGAACAAATGCAAAGGTTTATTAGACACCAAACAACGGATTTGTTTACATCATAAAATACATGACATCTAATTTCATCAAATTGGTATTCCCAGGAGTAAAACATACCATCAAACAGCCAAGTGTATTAACTATTATAATTAGATGTTTTCAAGATATAAGGTGAGGTTATAAAACACACAACCGAACAAAATATTCACCCACAACCCATTAAACTACAGAAAATACCTGCAACTACAAACAAAACTCTCCAAACCTGCAAGCAAATAATAAAACAAAAAAAAATCATTCCAAAGTTAGACAAAATAAGCTGGAAAATGAATAAATATGAGAAAATGAAAAAAAATGAGAGTAAAGCGTATCATTCTCTATACAACACTAATTTGGAAGAAAGGACACGCCACTGCACCTGCTTAATGGTAAATGCAATTCTCCCTTGAAAGAAGATATACATGTCACGAACTAAATATCTTTCAAGTTATTCGCTTTGCTGACCGGGTGATCATGACTTTGCAATATGTGTTGTCTAGCTGAAAATTTTCATGGAACAAATCAATTACAAATGTAAGGATTAAAGTACGCTAAAGTGGCATTACCCAACCCCAAAATTAAATACAAAATAAAGGATCAAAATAAGCATCAAATATCCAAACAAATACTATGAAATCAGTTGCAGGGTGTGCTTATAAATCAATAATAAGAAGCCACCATGTACTGAAGGAAGAAAGCCACATCGGTTGAACGAAAATGAGAGACCAGATACATCGATTACAAACCTTGATGAAGAAATCAAAGTTGTGGCAGGAGACACCACCTACTTCAGTTTCTAGCAAAGATGATGATATTTGATGATCATAAGAAGATCTCATGATTAGTTACTGAATCGATAAAACTGGAAGTAGCTTGGACGGTTAATTGACAATCACTGGAGTAAATTAACTTACGCTTTGGCTGATCGATTGAGATGTGAAATTGCACAACAAAGGCTTAGATCCGGCATAATCAATGTCGTACTCGTTCTCTACCGGAACAACGTCGTCGGTTAGGGATTGTGTCTACGGAGGATCTGATTAGGTTTTTGATCCGGAGTTTTCAAATCTATATGAATCACCCCTCTCAATTTCGGAGATGAAATCACCGCCGGAAGAAGAAAACGAACCAGAGAGAGAAAGTGAAGAAGAGATTGTTGTATATTGAGAGAGAGATGGGGCAGAAGAGAAGGTTGCGTGAAGAAGAGTTGTCCTTCAAGCAGTCTCCTCGTCCTTAATATCACTGTAGTGGCCCGTAGCTCTCCTGAAAGCATGGTTGAAGTGTTGATTGTAAGGATGCGGTGGGTGAGACAATCAGGGAAAAGAGGTAAAAGATAAGAGTTGTAATAGACGCTTAAAAAGTGGTACCTCATGATGCATAAGGACCTGTAATTCATGCTCAAATGATTGTACAATAAGTTGTAAAATGTTATGTAGTTTAATGAGAGAGATGCGAAAAAATAAGATGAAAAGTGGTGCGAGAACTTGACATATGAGCAATTTATTTTATTATGATAGAGATCATTTTGTTATTTAGCAAAATATTTATTATTTATATGGTTTACTCTTTTTAAAAGTAGATACTATATACATAATACAAAGTACAAGTAAATTGTACATCTCCTAAAGCACAATTTACAAATTTAAAACGCGTTGTGCAAATGCCTTATGTGCACCATAGGTTGTACTTTAGTTGGCATATTCTTTTTATCTGCACGTGGTGCCTATAGGTGTACCTGACGCGTGAAGAATCTGATTTCTTTTCTAAAGGAAGCGTGTTTAGGTTTCTTTATAATCTCTGCTCAAATGAGAGTAGCATTTGATTTTCTCTCTCTGGCTTCTTCAACGATGTCCTCTGCCTTCTCTCTCGCATCTCTCTAAAAGATTGTATGAGTGTTTCTTTATACGTTACCACCCCTGCTTCTGTCTGGTGGCCGATGTTGTTTCTCCGTCATGTGCTTCGTCGACGTCGATTTTTTCTGTGATTTATGCTTTGCCGATGTCGATGGTGGCGTCCGGTCTCTGTGGTCAATGTCGGTGCTGTTAATGGCCTGGTGACAACCGGTGTGCCACCGTCCTACGGAGTTGCATTTTGGTGCAATGCGAACCCCAAGCGCTAGGGTTTACAACTTGAAGTCTATGTTAGAGTTTAGTGATTCAGTAGCCGGTTCTGAATCAGGCTATGTTTGGTCATTTATAGGTTGTGATGATTCGTATGATGTGAACCTAGATTTCTTTTACTCGTTTGCTACCGCCGATTTATTTGTGGCTTTGGTAGCTGCTAGTTAATCTAAGCAACATCTAAACCATATGTTACTTGTTGGTTGTGATTCTTCATTTTCCAAATTTATTTTCCTGTGAATCTATGGAATGAAACTGATTCTATTACCAGCTTTCAGGTTTCTATTTTTTTTTTTTTTTGTGTTTATTGGTTGTGATATGCGAAACTAAAAGTTCCATGGTTGTGATTATGCAAAACTGGAAAAAAAGGTACTCATTGTCGGTTATGATATGGAGAGGCACCAATCTTAGCCATTCTTTAGTTTTTGATAATTAAATCTAAGCTTACAAACTGGAATTTGAAGCTTTTAGACTGTAATTTGGTGTTTGTTTCTATGATTCTATAATTGATTCAATTTAGTTTGCTTTTAAAGTTGAAACTGATATCTGGATTTCTATGCCGTGTTATTATGGCGGTGATGATCGATTCCAAGGATTTGAGCCGGTGTCATAAATGGAATAACAGTTAAATTTTTTTTATCAATACATGTGTCTAATCAAATAGATTCTCGCGCGGTGACACACACTAATACACAATTACTTATTGAACATTATAACATACACATCAAATATAAAATGTCAAAATTTTAAAATTACACATGAATTGATTGAACAAATGATTATTCTCTACGAGTAAAGATAAGTTCAAGAGGTTTTTCTTTCTGCAAAGTCACGCCAAATTTTTCAGTCATGTCGAGTTTTGTTGGATCATCTTCGTTTGGAAGAGCCCAATCGTATCCGAGAATCAAGGGTGCTAAGATGGTTTGCAAACTTTTAACACCAGAGGGTAAACCAGGACACATCCTCCTCCCACCACCAAAGGGTATGAACTCATAGTCATGACCTGTAAAATCAATGTTTGAACCGATAAACCTTTCAGGTTTAAAAGTGTTAGGGTCCTCCCAAACTTTTGGGTCATGACTAATTGCCCAAACATTCACCCATACTTGGGCATTTTGAGGAATCGTATAATCCATAACTTCACAAGCTTCAATGGCACGTCGAGGAATTAGGACAGGAACAACTGGGTGCAATCTTAACGTTTCTTTGATACAAGCATTGAAATAAGTCAATTTAGATAGGTCGGATTGGATGATACTGTTAGGGTTGAATTCCTTTTTAAGTTCTTCTTGTACTTTGTGCATTATTTCTTTGTTCTTTATAAGTTCAGCCATAGCCCACTCAATGGTTGTTACCACAGTATCAGTACCTGCTATGAATAATTCCTGCATACATATATGGCAAATTTGAACGTCAAAATACATCTAAGATGATAAAAACTTAAGGATTTTTTTCAATAGAGTATTATCTTAGTTCAACACACAATTTAATTATCAAAATCAAGATCTTAGTTTAGAGTAAGTGTTTGTAACAAGATGATTAATGAATGGATATCCATTGATTAAGTATTTGTTTATGTTATGACCGATTGAACTTATAATTTTATTGGTCTTTATGTATTCACATTCAAATGTCAAACGAAGAACATGATGGTTTAAGATGCATACTAAGAGTAGGTTTTGATGACCTAAATTTAGAGATAAAAAAGGTTTCGAATCAATCGGATATTTTCTAAGAAAGACTTACCAGAACCAAGATGTTAATTTGAGAGGTCGTAAAATTATTTTCAAGCAAACGATCCAAGAAATCTTTTTCATGTTCTGCCACAATCTCGCTCTTGGTGATTCGAGCTCTTCTTTCTTTGACTATAGTGTCTGAAAAGCTAGACAATTCATCAAGGTGATTCAAGCTGTCTTTTCTTAATCCTTGAAGATCTAGGCCCCCAACTATTGGGAAAAAATCGCTTACATTTGGTGTAACAGAATTCTCCAATATCTTAAAAAGCCCGAATTTCAACCGATGAGCCGTTTCATCGTCTTCCAAATCAAGAAAATCTTTGCTAAACAAAATGTTGCTCAAAGTATTAATCAATGTAGTAAAAACTAGCTCCTCAATTTTCACAACCTTTCCTTGTGTGTTATTCAAGAAATTTAACATATGAGCTAACTTTTCATTTCTCAAGTTTGACTGGGCCTCTATTGCTTTAGCCGAGAACAACTCAGCCCGACACAGGGTTCTGCATGATTTCCAATGCTCATTGCAGTCCCTTGCCCATACAAAGTAGTAGTCTATAAAACTTTGTTGAAGTGCATCAGGTATAGAACGACCAGAAAGATGACGGTCTTGAGTCTTGAGAACTTCCATGGCCGCCTCAGGAGAAGAGGCTACCACAAGAAGTCGTGTACCTAAACGTAGAGAGATAAGTGGGCCATATTTTTTAGCGAAGTTAGCTGCCACTATATGAGGGTTCTTGGCCATTTGGTGCATATTGCCAATGATCGGCCATGGTCGTGGCCCTGGTGGGAGATTATTGACAGATCTATATTTTCGAACCGCAAACAATAAGAGAGGTGTTACCAAAAGAAAGAAAGAAGATAAAAGACTAAATTCCATTGAGAAAAGAATTCGATTACTACTGAGTTGTTTGATGTGGTTCCCTTTGTACATGGGCATGTGCTTTTATAGGCTTCAAGTAATCATCCAATATTATTCGATGAGCCTGACTTTAGTGATTTTGAATGAAACTATATTAAATTTACAAATATAATCGTTCTTCTAGAAAGAAAATAATAATAATAAAGTTGACCAAGAGAAAAACAATCGAATATTTGAATTTGCTTATTTGCGTATCTGTTAATATATATTTTGATAAAAGTAATAATTTGTTGACTGAATAATTAAACTTATATTGACGATAATATATTACACAGCAACTTGTATTGACGGTAACACGTATTATTGTATTTGTAAAGTCGGTATGACTTCTAATAATATTCTCCTATAATTAAAAATATTCACTGATTTTCAAATTGGCTTGAAATGAAATGAGGTGGAGCTTTACAGACTTACAGTAATATTACTTTAGCTTTAAAAGCAAATTAAATTTTTTTATCTAACCTATACACACACAATAAACATATTTTCTACAACAAACTATCTCAATCTTTCACACAAAAAAAACTTCACATTATCTTAACATATTCTCATGAAAATTAGGTCATCCTCTCATCAACAACAGAGCCACAACAACCACAATTTTGTCCACCAATTAATTTACAATATTTCTCCGACTCAAGAATCACATTTTGAATCTTTTGCTTAACAGTTAAATTTTTACCCACAACAATTTTTTGAGTTATGTGCTTAAGTACCAGGAATCACACAAGCCGAGATCGAAGGTATATTTTTTTTTAGAGGAACGTGAATATGGTACTGTCACATACCTAGTTTAGATGCGAAACCTCCTTTAACTACATCGTTTTGATCAATTTACATCAAAACTATATATGTCCTTTTGACAACACCATATTCACTTTTCTCATTTTTATTTGAACTCACTTTTAGTATTTTTCTTATTATGTATTTTAGTATTAGTATTTAGTATTTTCGTTAATTTCCGGGTTGAATACAACTAAGTGAACATAAATGTGTGTTAATGTTTACGCAAATTTTTATTTTAAAAAAAATTGATAGAAAATAATGATAACTATTAACTAGTGATGAGAATTAAGTGAAGAAGAATTTTACACGGGTTTAACATTGTTGTGCATGAGAGGATTAATTTAAGTGATGTTATATTAACATTAGGTTCCTTGTATGTGTGCTGTAGTGTTTTATAAATATTTTACAAATGGTTTTTAAAATATATTCGCCACATGGTACCACATATATATGAAACATCAAACATAAGAACAATATGTCAATATTGTGTGAGAGAAGTGAGAATAAATAATAATAATATCTAATTTTCCTAGAATGAACATCTCGTTGAATGATCATTCTAACCTAGAAAGATGATATGAGGTGTGCATGGGGAAGCTTTGAAGGGACCGGAGGGGGCGATCGTCTCTACGGTTTTTTTAGCCAGAAGCACTGATATTAACGATTTTATGTAAAAAAGTTTATATGTATTGAGTATCGCCCTCTCAAATGTATTGAGTATCGCCCCATCGGTAAAAAGAAATTTAGTCCCGCCTCCTCAGGGTTTTCTTTCAAACTTTACCAGTGGAGGTGTGAGAAAAGTGTCCTATTGATTATGATCAAATTGCACTATAAGAGTTAAGACTATGCAACACCTATAAAGTATTGCATTAAGCTCTAAAAATATTGCATTAAATCTAATGTAACATCTTATCTGAGTGTTGCATTAGGTAATGTTGCATTATATCTAATGCAATATTTTTGTTAGATGATGCAACAGTACTTTATAAAAGTGTTGCCAATCTTAGATAATGTAACACTTTCCTACAAATTACACTTTTTTAGATAATGCAACACTTTATATATGCAACATTTTTTTCCTACAAAATGCAATACTTACCACACTCTAATACAATTTTTTTAATCAAATGCAACACTTCAAATATTTCATTGCAACACTTTTTATTCTTATATTGCAACACTTTTTAAAAACGTCTATTTCATTAACATTTCTACCATAAAAGTGCATAGATAATATCCAAAACATGTGTCAAATCTCAAAGATAACTACTAGAGTAACATCAAAAGAACTACAATAACAATTTTAGAATAATAAAATTTTTTATTACTTATATCTTCACTTGCACCTTCACACATGCAAAAAGAAAAAAGAAAAAAAAATCTTAACTTGTTACATATGAGAAAAACAAACAATATAAGTAGTTAGTATTTGTTATGTATTCAATGATCGTTTTTCAAAGTAGTTTGAATGCTTCATGAACTTATTTAAAAATACATTCACACATGTAAAAACAAGATTCACTTGTTCAAACTAAAAAACCATTATTTTGGTTTAATATAAACAAGGAAATTGGTCAAATTAAATAATTACCCTTCTTTTGACATACCTAAAGGTATGTGCTTATTTTTCGAAGCGTCTATTTGGACATCCCCATACGCAGCGTATTAAGTAATACGCTGCGTATGAGACTTTTAACCGACAACCTTACATTCTCTGGATTGACCTGACATGGAATGTTTATATACGCTGCGTATATACAAATACGCAGCGTATGGGAATTTTTTTGTTTTGTGTTTGTGTTTGTTTGATTATTGTAATTTTCATAGTAATTTTTAGGGTTTATTTATTTTTTTTAAAATTAAAAACAAATAGTAATTTTTAGGAACTTATTGTAATTTTCATAATTAACATTTTTCAGTAATTATCCCGAACGGGTCACGGACAACAACATGATGTTTCTTCAGAAATTGGTTGATGACAAGCTTTGTCTAACGTATAGGGATGGTCAATCCACTTATTCACTCAGAGAAGGGTCCAAAGGTCACACATTTTTAACAGGCCACCAACAAGCCACAAACAGTCTTTACAAGCCTTATCTGTTTATATCCATGTTGACCACACTTTCAAACTCAATACCATCTTATTTGTGGACCATTGAGTGCCGATTTCGATGGGGATTGCATTCATATCTTTTATCCCCAATCCCCGGAAGCCAAGGCGAAGGTGATGAAACTATTTGCTGTTGAAAAACAGCTCCTTAGTTCACATAGTGGGAATGTCAACCTCCAACTTGGCAATGACTCTGTTCTTTCCCTCAAAGCACATTTCAGTAATTATTTAATTACCAAAGCTCAAGTCTAACAATTGGCACTTTTTACCTCCAATCCATTGCCCAAACCTTCAATGCTAAAGGCCCATAATTGTGGCCCATTGTGGATAGCTTTGGAGGTTTTGGAGACTCCTCTACCTCGTGGGTTTGACTGTTTGGGTGATAAGTTTGTGATTAGGGATAGCAAGATCTTAAAGTCAGTCCATCTTTAGTGAAATGATTAGCATACTCTTTTTTAGCAAAGGCCCGAGAGAAGATCTGAACCTTTTTAACTCCCTGCAGCCAATGTTTTTTTAATTTTTATGCAGTGAAGGCTTTAGTCTAAGTTTGGAGGATTTTGTGATTTCAAAGGATGCTATAAGAAGCATAGAAGACCAACTACTAGAAGTTGCACCTTTGTTATATCACTTGAGGTCTAATTACAATGAGGTAATTGACATGCAACTCGAGAAAAATCTGATAGACCCCAAGAGTGAGTCTGCCCTAACACGAATAGCTCAACAAATTGGATTCTTAGGCTTACAAATCTATGAAAGGGGACGTCTATATTCAAGAACATTGGGTGAAGACTTGTCTTCACATTTTGTTGGAAATTACCCCTTTCCAAAAAATTACCCGTATGAAGAGTTCGGGCTAATCAGGAGCTGTTTATTCTATGGGCTAGATCCATATCAAGAAATGGTTCATTCAATTGCGAGTAGAGAAGTGATGATCAGGTCTTCAAGAGGGTTGACCGAGCCAGGAATCTTTTCCAAAAACTCAATGGCGATTTTAAGAGATGTGGTCATCTGCTATGATGAAATTGTGAGAAATGATTGTAGCAACTCAGTAATCCAATTTTAGTATGGGGCAATGACAAATAATCTGTTCGATGCTGGTGAACCAGTTGGAGTATTGGCTGCAACTGCCATGTCAAACCCTGCATATAAGGCGGTTCTTGATTGTTCTCCAAAGTAGCAACAACTCATGGAATATGATGAAGGTAATTTATTTACCCCCAGTTCTTCTTAATCGAATGAATAAAAGCTGAAACTAATAATTCCTTCTCTGTTTTCCACTATGTAGGAGATTTTGCAATGTGAAGTGAATTTTAAGAATGTTCATAATGATCGACGGGTTGTGCTTTATTTGAAAGATTGTGATTATATAAACGTTGTTTAGAAATGCAAACGTAATAATACAAATCATTCGATATCGCAATCAATCGACATCATCACAATCACAACGAACATAACAAAATAGTACGCCATCCATCACAAGCAAACATAAAAACAAATAAAGTAGTATTCATGAGTACATCACCATAAGAAAAATAAAATAAAATGAGACATCGCTAATGCTCATTAAAAAAATAAAATAAAATAAAATGAGACACCGCTAATGGTCCTCCTCATCCTCATCCCCAACCATGTCATCATCATCATCATCATCCTCTGCCTCGTCCTCTGCCTCGTCCTCTGCCTCGCCCTGAGCGTCGCCCTGAACGTCGCCCTGAACACCCGGTGTCTGTGGAAATGGAGGGTGGTCATGGTAGTCCAAACGGGCTGCAATCCCAACCAACATCTGGCACTGCCATGCCTGAATCTGAACCACTCGGTCTAAAGTCTCCCTCACAACCCGAGGCATCCTGACTGCCCTATACATATGACGCACGGCCTGCACCTCGTGCGCAACGTCCCCGGGGTTCACTCCCTGCACTCCATGCCCTCCATCCTGCCGTGTCTGCGGCTGTGCCGGAGCCCCACCAGCATCCTCTGGGACCCAAACAACACCATCCCGCACCATCCGGTAAAAATAATTCCCGCGAGTACCAAACCTCTTGATTATCTTCATGCTGCTCATGGTCGGCCTACCAAGTTTCCTCGCCGGCAGTGGTGCGGGCATCTCGTGCTGGTGATCAAGGAGGACACATATCGACGATGCAATCTGTGTGATATATGGCCCGCAAAAAATATCACTCCCGTGCTTCCTACTATCGTGCGTCCCCAGAAATATAGCTAGGCCGTGGGCTAGGGCGGCACTCCTACGACGCATCAAACAGTAAAAGTAAAATAAATATGTCGACGTGACGTGCTCTTTGCTAAAGCCACGTGATGTAATAGAGGTACTGATGAGTTTATGCAGGTATCTAAAAAGGGGGTCTCTAATCTCTGTAGCTCGGCGCTCAGTCGACCCTACTGGAAAAGACTTTGATATTATTCCGGTTTGGGACTTTCTAAAAGGTCAAGATGCGTTTGTTTAGACTAGTTTGGTTTTCAACGTGTGTTTCAATTGTTTTTATGTATTTTGGAATTTGTAATGTGTTATCAATAATACCAATGTCGTTTTTGTTTTAATAAGAGTTTACTACCTACCTACAGTGCGGTTTTGCAATTTGTAATTTATTATTCTATTTACAATTTTATAATTTATTCTATTTACAATTTGTAATTTATTATTCTATTTAAAATTTTATCTTAAAAACAATAATTACTAAAATTAAAAAAAAATACAATACGTAGCGTGTTGTAGTGTACGTCATTGACAGTGAGCTGGGATCAAAGACTGAAAAAGACTACCGGAAGACCGGGTGAAATGGGAAGCCTCAAACTCCAAGGCAACAAAAAAGCTTTTTTAAATTGTTAAGACTTTAATGTGTTTGTGTTTTTAATTATTTTATATTTTATGTTCAAAAAAATAAGGGCCCGAAATATATTAACGTCTTTAAAATTAAACTCATAAAATAACGGTTACAATGACATTCTGGTTCAAGATAAAATTAAAGTTTAATGATATTCATCCTCGTTTACCTCGTGACGTTTCGACATCTTTAACGGATTTGAAAAACAAATTAAGTTTAATTTTTTGAGATGGAGGATTTTATAAGATGAATTGGTATGATAAGTGTTGAAGAGAGAAAAGGGATTTATAGTGGTTATGAATACGCTGCGTATTAACAAATACGCAGCGTATAATACCTACGAAACCCTAATCCTGATTGACAAATGATTATGTTTTGATTAAAACATTCCATACGCAGCGTATGTCCTAAAACGCAGCGTATGGAATGTATGTGCTATTAATTAGTTCTATATACGCTGCGTATTGGCAGATACGCAGCGTATATAGATGTTTAATTAGCAGCACCCTTATTTTTTATGTGTCAAATTAAAAAATCACTCAAAATGATATGTTTTCCTAAAATTTATAACAATATTAACCTTAAATGAATACAACTTTATTATTATATGCTTATTTTTTATGTGTCAAATTAAATATAATGTCCAAGATGACATGTTTTTCTAAAATTTACAACAATATTAACCTTAATGAATACCTACGTTGCACCGGAATGGGTACGGTAACGGGGCACCGGGACGATACGGGTATCAGAAACAGCAAAACTAAAAAATTCAAGAAACGAATACGGAACTGGTACGTCAATAAAAAATATAAAAAAAATAATGTTACTTTAATATATATATATAGAGGATGGATATAATGAAAACCACTTTGAGTTGGAAAAACCGTGGAAACTACCACAAAATGATTTTTTTTTCTTCAATTTTTTTTGTAGTTATTATATGCGTTAATACAAGCCCTATGGTGAAAAAAAATCAAAAAAACGCCTAGTAGTTTTTTTTAAAAAAAATTCCGAAATCTGACGTTACGTCATGTTACATATGTAACATTTGCCTGTTACATATGTAAAATGCCTTGTTACATATGTAACAAAATCTGTAAATAATTTTTTTTTTTAAATCTCTAGGCGCTTTTTTATTTTTTTTTTCACCAAAACCATCAAAAATGAATGTAGAATCTATAAAAAAATTCATCTAAAAAAATAACAAATTTTCAACGTCTTTTTTGGCCGGTTAACTTCTTTTTGCAAAAAAATCGGTTCTTAAATTTTTTTTTTTTTAAAATTTACTAGGCGGTTTTTTTATTTTTTTTCATAAAGGGTGTTTTTTTAAGTTAGAGAGTCACCATAAAAAATTTCGGAACAAAAAACAAATTTTGTAGCTTAGTTTTCACGGTTTTTCCAACTCGGAGAGGTTTTCATTTTATCCTTCTCCTATATATATATATATATATATATATATATATATATATATATATATATATATATATATCTAGGGAGAGGATCATTTGAGAACCAATTTGATTTGAGAACTAAAAAGAACTAATTTGAGCCACAAGTTTAGTTACATGTATCCCCCCTCCCATGAATTGTAGTGGCCCCCCCTGAAATTTGTGGTTGAGATTTAGTTCTCAAAAGTTCTCAAAACAAAAAGTTCTCAAAACAAAAAGTTCTCATTTGAACCTAACCCTATATATATATATATATATATAATTTTATATATATTTATACTTTTTCTATATAAATTTTAAGGACCAAATGTAAACTAGTGAAGAGAGGGGCTTAAATTTTAAAATATCCAAACTAGTTTTATAAGTATAGGGATGAATTCTAAACTAGTGAAAAAAATAAAGGGTTAAATATTAAAATACCTGAACTTAACTAACCTTAAAAATCTAAAAAAACGCCTCCATCTTCTTCTTCCTTCTTCCTGGTATTTCTGGCAAACAAGATTTCCGGTGAACATGGCATCACCACCGCCGGAATACACGGATCCGGTTGAAACTCAACAGATCCTTGCCACCAACGTTTTGGATACGTCCCCATAATTCTGGAAATGGCTTGGAAACGTTTCGGCGGAGTACCCATCACGTTTCCATCCTCATTGCGTTTCTGGGACGGGAAACGACCACTAATCGGCGTTTCTGTGCTTCATAGATGAATACAACCTTATTATTAAATATAACAATAAAATTTGATGGTGAATAGTTATGTTTTTAGTTTTTGCAATTTGACCACAAAGCTTTCTTTTATTTTACTTTTGGTCTTTTACAAATTACAACTTTGGTCCCTGTTGTTGAGATAACACATGTCGCTGCCTTTATGCTACGTGTCATTTTTCTTATTCTACATTTTCTTTTATGTTGTGTGTGAGCACATAGATTGTGGTGAAAAAAAGATCAGCACACTGGATTCAGATTGTGGTGATGTTTTAAAGGCTCTATCCCTCTCTCTCTTATTCATCATTAGAAACAAGGGTTTCTCTCTCTTTCTTCTTCAGCAATCGGTCGCCGGTCTTAGAGTTTGGTACCCTGCCGACGCCACTGTATATACGTCGGTGTGTGTCGGTGGTGGACGACGTTGTCGTCGTCTTTGGTGCCCCGATGACCGTGTGTCGATCGCGAATTTGTCATGATTTCCGATGACATATCCGGCGGCGCGAGCGTTTATTGCCACCGTCACTCGGATCTGAGCTCTTTGTAGAAACGGGGCTCTATGCGTTGAGTTAACGACGTCTTTTTTCTTGCTCCTTATACACCGATTTTAACATGCATGTGTAGATCGGAGACTATAGATGATTGTCTTGGTGGTCGTTTTGCGGCGGTTTTAGGGATTTCCGGCGGCGGCCATGGCTTCCGGCCGCCGGAACAGTTTTAAATGATGATGGTGATGATGGTTTTGTCTTCCAAATTTTGATGGCTCGGGATGTTCTTATATCAATAACTTGGGCTATGATGATCGTTCTTCACAGATCTGAGCCTATTTCATGTTTTACAAATGGATTTATGTTTTTGGACGCTTTCATCTATGGCAGTGATGATCATTCTTGATAGATCTGAGCCTGTTTCGATGATTGTCTTGGTGGTCGTTTTGCGACGGTTTTAGGGATTTCCGGCGGTGGCCATGGCTTCCGGCCGCCGGAACAGTTTTAAATGATGATGGTGATGATGGTTTTGGCTTTCAACTTTTGATGGATGTGTTGATTCTAAAACGATTGTCTTGGTGGTCGTTTTGCGGCGGTTTTAAGGACTTCTGGCGGCGGCCATGGCTTCCGGCCGCCGGAATAGTTTTAAATGATGATGGTGATGATGGTTTTGTCTTTCAAATTTTGATGGCTCGGGATGTTCTTATATCAATAACTTGGGCTATGATGATCGTTCTTCACAGATCTGAGCCTATTTCATGTTTTACAAATGGATTTATGTTTTTGGACGCTTTCATCTATGGCAGTGATGATCATTCTTGATAGATCTGAGCCTGTTTCGATGATTGTCTTGGTGGTCGTTTTGCGGCGGTTTTAGGGATTTCCGGCGGCGGCCACGGCTTCCGGCCGTCGGAACAGTTTTAAATGATGATGGTGATGATGGTTTTGGCTTTCAACTTTTGATGGATGTGTTTTTTTATCTGAAAATTCATTTTTATTTGTTGATATGTTGATTCTAAAACGATTTGAGTTTGGGTTTTTGTTTTTTTCTTCTTTTGGGTTTTTTTGTTGACTGTAAATTTAGGAATCAGATACAAGTGAGGTTATTGTTTTGTGATTATGAAGAGCGGGATTCATATCTTTTGTGTATTTGTTTCATAATTTTCCTTTGATTTCATTGTATTCTTTGATATCAGCGGAAATTTTGAAGTATTTTAGGAGTTAGGTGGTTTTTTGTGCTGCATTTTCCTTATTATCATTCATCAGTTATGTATTCTAAATGTGAATTACTTTGAAGTTTAAGTGTCTGCATTTTTTTTTTGTAATGTTTGGTTGTTTTGTGGTGTATTTTGTTGTTGTTTTTTTGTATTAAGGTGTACATTCATTAATCTTTGTGTTCACTGTTAGGATCCGCTTATCTTATGGATGAGGCAAAAACAACAAACAATGAACGCAAATCCAGAAAACCCTAAATCTGGAGAGGGATGCAGAAAAAGAAAGATGAAGAAAAGACAGTAACAAAGAGAGAAAGAGAGGCAAAGTAGATGAAGTCTGGAGTTCAGGTAATACTTCATAATGCGTTTACGTTATTTACTTTCTTTTTAGTGCAATTGAACTCAGATGTAGATTTGTGATTAAGTTTTTCTTGGTATCAATGTGATTGAGTGGGATATGTTCATATTTGTATACATGAATGTTGTTTTAATCTCAAAGAGTTTTATAATTGTTGTCTATTAGAGTTAAAGTTGGTGTTATTTGGTTTGTTATTTATGAGTTGTTCAATTGGCTCATGTTATTTGCTATGTTTTGTTTTAGTTGTGCTAGATATTGAAATTTAGCTAATTTATATGGTCAAAGTATTTTGAAATTCCTGGATTTGATAAACATCTTTATGGCTTAAACTTGAAAGTCTGACCCATTTTGTCTTCTTAGCGGTAAATTTGTCTATTTTATGTTAGCTTTAAAAAAATTAAGTTTTAGTATTATGAAATGTGGTTTAAATGTCATAATCTCTAATACATACTCAGTATATATGTGAATTTGAATTCCATGTTCTCATATTGCAGAAGATAGGCAGGGTCTCCAAAGAGAACAAAGGAGAAGAAGCACTAAATGCAGCACCAAAGTAATAGCAGCACACAGAAGACACACTTTTGTAATTGTTTGATAAATGTAGGCTAGCATAAGGCAAAATATGATACTATTTTAACTTTTTTTTGTAACTTGCTACACTTTTAGACACGTGTTTACTTTTACTTAAATGGTGGTCCGCCGCAACGCGCGGACAGGTCACCAGTAGTCACTTAATATGCCCCGCCGCAACGCGCGGAGGGGTCATCCATCTTGTTAATGTTATACGACCTTCTAATTAAACCGAACTAAACCGACCTAAACCTTATACGACAACAATATTCCCCTTATTTCAAACTAATATCCAAATAACACTAGCCTTAAAACCAACACTAAAGCCTTTGCTGAAAATTAAGGAGAGGGGATTGCTAAGGTAATTACTAATTATGCATCTATTGCATGAGTGACAAAACGGGGAGGTCATATCAGCTTCAGGTCATTAAAGGTTCTGGTTAAAAGAGGCGGCTTTAAAAACTGATCAGGGTGGGTTCGAGTCAAAATGAGTTGGTCCGAGTGGGTTCACCCACTACATTTTCATTATTAACATGATTTTATTTTTCACATTCTATCACTAAAGTGGGTTTAAGTTGTTTTGTTGATTGTGAAAAAAAAAAGAACGATTTCTTTTGCTCGCGGTCCGGTTTGGCCGGTTTGACCAAGACTTTTAGTCAAACCACAGTTTGATGGTTTTCTAGAAAAATAAACCAAACCGTCCGTGGTTTTAGCAGTTCGGTTTTGCCAGTTTTAACACTTTGCCAGTCCTGTTTATACGTTTTAGTAAAAAAATTCACGATTTGATGGTTTTAACGATTCGGTTTATACGGTTTGAAGTTGTAATTTCAAACCGACCAAACCGGTAAAAAATATACTTTGGTCGGTTTAAATGGTTTGGACGATTTATGAACATCCTATATTGGAGTATGCAAGAATGAACGTTTATGAAACTTGTTATATTAGCTTCTTTTTTTTATTTCATATTGTCTACATGTCACTATCGGTGTTGTTAATGGTCTGGTGACCACTAGTGTGCCACTGACTTATGGTGTTGCATTTTGGTGCAATAAGAATCCTAGTCGGCACTAGGGTTTACACCTCGTAGCCTCCACTAGGGTTTACTATTCGAGTAGCTGGTTATTTTTGGTTATTTATAGGTTGTGAAGATTCATATGATATGAGCCTAGAGTTCTTTTCGCCGTTTGTCATTGCCGTTTTACTTGGTTTTTGGTGGTTGTTGGTTAATCTAAGCAATTTCATCTAAACCATACGTTACTTTTTGGTTTCTTTGGCTGTGATTCATCATTTTTTAAATCTATTTGCCTGGGAATCTATGGAATGGAACTAATTTTGTTACCAGGTTTTAGGTTTCTATTTTCTTTGTGTCTGTTAGTTGTGATATGCGAAACAAAAATTTCCATGGCTGTGATGATGCAAAACTAGAAAAAAGGTATTCATTTTTCTTATGGTATGGAGAGGCACCTGTTGTAGCCATTATTCAGTTTTGATAATTAAATCTGAGCTTACAAACTGGAATTTAATGTTTTTGGACTCTAATTTGGTGTTTCTTTATGAAGTTCTATAATTGATTCAGTTTTGTTTACTTTTGAAGTTGAAACTGATATCCAGATTTCTATTTCGTGTTATTGTTGCTATGATGATCGATTCTAAGATTTAAGCTGGTGTTTTTTGATTTTGATAAACTTGGGGTTTGTTTTTGTAATTTCAGAAAATTATTATTGATTCAATTGTTAATTTGTTTAAAATTAAATTTGAAACTGGAATCTGGATTTCTGAGTGGTCTGGTCGTGGTGGATCCAAGTCATTTGTTTTGGTTAATTCTTGAAATTGAGTTTGTATAAGATTAGAATTGCAAGTGATTTATTTTGGTTATTTCTTGAAATTGAGATTCTTTTAGATTAAAATTGCAAACCTTAGATCATGGCAATCCATGCTCAAACATAATGTCACAATTGGAATAATAGTTATAACTTGACCTAAATTTTTTATCTTGATAACATTGGATTTGCTAACCTTGGATCATGGCAATCCTTGCTCGGACATAATGTCATAAATGGAATAACACTTACAAATTTTTATTAATACATGTGTCTAATCAAATAGAGTCTAGTGTGGTGACACACGCTAATATGCAATTACTTATTGAACATTAATATATAAAATGTCAAATTTTTAAAATTACACATTAATTGATTGAACAAATGATTATTCTCTACGAGTAAAGATAAGTTCAAGAGGTTTTTCCTTTTGCAAAGTCACGCCAAATTTTTCAGTCATGTCGAGTTTTGTTGGATCATCTTCATTTGGAAGAGCCCAATCGTATCCGAGAATCAAGGGTGCTAAGATGGTCTGCAAACTTTTAACACCAGAGGGTAAACCAGGACACATCCTCCTCCCACCACCAAAGGGTATGAACTCATAGTCATGACCTGTAAAATCAATGTTTGAACCGATAAACCTTTCAGGTTTAAAAGTGTTAGGGTCCTCCCAAACTTTTGGGTCATGACTAATTGCCCAAACATTCACCCATACTTGGGCATTTTGAGGAATCGTATAATCCATAACTTCACAAGCTTCAATGGCACGTCGAGGAATTAGGACCGGAACAACTGGGTGCAATCTTAACGTTTCTTTGATACAAGCATTGAAATAAGTCAATTTAGAAAGGTCGGATTGGACGATACTGTTAGGGTTGAATTCCTTTTTAAGTTCTTCTTGTACTTTGTGCATGATTTCTTTGTTCTTTATAAGTTCAGCCATAGCCCACTCAATGGTTGTTACCACAGTATCAGTACCTGCTATGAATAATTCCTGCATACATATAGGCAAATTTGAACGTCAAAATACATTTAAGATGATAAAAACTTAAGGGTTTTTTCTAATGGAATATTATCTTAGTTCAACACGTAATTTAATTGTCAAAATCAAGATCTTAATTTAGAGTAAGCGTTTATAACCAGATGATTAACGGATGAATATCCACTGATTAAGTATTTGATATTGTTATGGCCGACTGAACTTATAATTTTATTGGTCTTTATGTATTCACATTCAAATATAAAAACGAAGAACATGATGGTTTAAGATGCATACTAAGAGTAGGTTTTGATGACCTAAAATTAGATATAAAAAAGGTTTCGAATCAATCAGATGTTTTCTATGAAAGACTTACCAAAACCAAGATGTTAATTTGAGAGGTCGTAAAATTATTTTCAAGCAAACGATCCAAGAAATCTTTTTCATGTTCTGCCACAATCTCGCTCTTGGTGATTCGAGCTCTTCTTTCTTTGACTATAGCGTCTGAAAAGCTAGACAATTCATCAAGGTGATTCAAGCTGTCTTTTCTTAATCCTTGAAGATCTAGGCCCCCAACTATTGGGAAAAAATCGCTTACATTTGGTGTAACAGAATTCTCCAATATCTTAAAAAGCCCGAATTTTAACCGATGAGCCGTTTCATCGTCTTCCAAATCAAGAAAATCCTTGCTAAACAAAATGTTGCTCAAAGTATTAATCAATGTAGTAAAAACTAGTTCCTCAATTTTCACAACTTTTCCTTGGTTGTTATTCAAGAAACTTAACATATGAGCCAACTTTTCATTTCTCAAGTTTGACTGGGCCTCTATTGCTTTAGCCGAGAACAACTCAGCCCGACACAGGGTTCTGCATGATTTCCAATGCTCATTGCAGTCCCTTGCCCATACAAAGTAGTAGTCTATAAAACTTTGTTGAAGTGCATCAGGTATAGAACGACCAGAAAGATGACGGTCTTGAGTTTTGAGAACTTCCATGGCTGCCTCAGGAGAAGAAGCTACCACAAGAAGACGTGTACCTAAACGTAGAGAGATGAGTGGGCCATATGTTTTAGCGAAGTTAGCCGCCACGATATGAGGGTTCTTGGCCATTTGGTGCATATTGCCAATGATCGGCCATGGTCGTGGCCCTGGTGGGAGATTTTTGACAGATCTACTATATTTTTGAACCACAAACAACAAGAGAGGTATTACGAAAAGGAAGAAAGAAGATAAGAGAGTGAATTCCATTGAAAAAAGAATTTGATTACTACTGAGTTGTTTGATGTGGTTCCCTTTGTACATGGGCATGTGCTTTTATAGGCTTTAGGTAATCATGTACCTGACTTTAGTGATTTTGGATGAAACTATATTAAATCAACAAATATAATTAATCTATCTTCCAGAAAGAAAATTATAATAATGAAGTTGACGAAGAGAAACGCAATTGAATTGACATATCTGCTAATATATTTTGATAAAAATAATAATTTGTTGACTGAATAATTAAACATATATTGACGATAATATTACACGGCAACTTGTATTGACGGTAATATTATTGTATTTGTAAAGTTGGTATGACTTCTAATAATTATATTCTCCTATAGTTAAAAATATTCACTGATTTTCAAAGGCCTGAAATGAGGTGGAGTTTTACAGTAATATTACTTTAGCTTTAAAACCAAATTAAATTGTTTATCTAACCTATACACACAATAAACATATTTTCTACAGCAAAGTATCTCAATCTTTCAAAAAAAAAAAAAAAAAAAAAAAAAACCCTTCAAATTATCTTCACATATTCTCATAAAAATTAAGTCATCCTCTCCACAGTGCCACAACAACCACAATTTTGTCCACCAATTACCTCACAATATTTTTCTGACTCAAGAATCACATTTTGATAATCTTTTACCCACAACAATTATTTGAGTTTTGTGCTTCAGTACCAGGAATCACACAAGTCGGGATCCGAAGGAATTAATAGGGGAAAGTAATATGGTGTTGTCACACACCTAAGTTTAGATGCGAAACCTCTTTAAATAACGTTGTTTTGATTGATTTATGTCAAAACTACGTCATTTATACTGAATTATTTCAAAACTCCAACTAAAACTAAATTAACATTATAAACTAATTGATTTCGTTCAATTCTGATTCATTTTAGTTTATATAACGATATAAGTAATTAAGAATTGAATCCGAATTAATTCAATCCAACTAAAGTAATCAACAATCTTAGATCCCAAAATATTCCTATTCAATTTAAATGGCTTAGTGTTTCATTTTTAATTGATTTCGTTGTTTTTAAATTTGAATGAAAGATGTAGAGCTAGACTAGTTTAATTATTTGTTTAGAACAACAATTGTTTAACATATTAATTATAAATTAATCGAAACGACGTAGTATCAGGAGGTCTCGCATTCAAACTTAGGTGTTAACAACACCATATTCACTTTTCCCATTTTTTTATTATGTATTTTAGTATTTTTCATTAACTTACGGGCTGAATACAACGAATTGAAGTGAACATAAATGTTTGTTAATGTTTACGGAAATTTTTATTTGAAAAAAATTGATAGAAAATAAAGATAATTAGTGATGTGAATTAAGTCAAGATGAATCGTACACGAGTTTCACATTGTTGTGCATGAGAGGAATTAATTTAAGTAATGTTATATATATTAACATTAGCTTCCTTGAATGTGTGCTGTAGTATTTCTGAAATATTTTATGAATGGTTCTTAAAACATACTCGTCACATGGGACCACATATGAAACATAAGAACAATATGTCAATATTGTGTGAGAGAACTGAGAATAAATAATAATAATAATAATATCTCATTTATGATTTGTCCTAAAATGAACATCTCGTTGAATGATCTCTAACCTTGAAAGATGAAATGAAGTGTGAGAAAACTTTATGAGAAGTCCTTAAAAAACACACACAAAAAAAAAAAAGAAGGGGAATTCAGATAAACCTAAAACAACTATAAATGCTTAAAATAAATATAAAACGGAAACAGAAAGAACATTTGGACTACATAAAAAAGAAAGCAAAGAACGAACAACAAATAAAATCAAAATACAAGGAAAGGGGATTGAACTGACCTTCAATAGTAGAGGTAGCGGAAGAAAGCATGGTGAAAATCAGTTCCGATTGAAGATTGCAAATACAATCCAGGCGACATGCAGGTATTTTTGACATACAAAATACAAGCATGGAAAAAAGTGAGCACTCTCTGTATGTTTCTTTGCTTATATGATTGCAAAATGAGTTAATATAGAAAGCCACTAAGTACATGCAATAATACAAACAAGAAAAATCTAATTTGAAATCAAAGAATGGACTAGAGGTGCAAATGAGTCAAGTCGATTCGAGCTGATTGGATCAGAAAAAAATTCAAACAAGGCGAGGCTAAACGAGCTCGAGCTTTAAATTTTGAGCTCGAGCTGGCTTTCTCTTTGGTTACTTGCCTATCACGGTGAACAAAAAAAAGGGTATGTGCAAAATTAGTGTAACACATCAGCTTTGGCCAGAAATGATACACTTAAGTTTTATGCACATATTAGTTTCGTTTAATACAGGTGTGACCCATCAGGTTTGGCCAGAAAGAAAACACATGTATGTATAAGGCGAATGCTTAATTTTAGTTGATGAACATTGTAAAAACTGAGGAATCAGCTTTGGCCAAAATCGAGGTTTTAAGTATGTTATCAAGTTAAGCAAATAAATTAGTTTAATTTAAATAAGTCAACTTGTACTGTAAAATTGAATGACATTAGTTGTAAATGCGTGAGCGTCGGATCGTCTACTTGATCTAGCTATTTACGATACAAAACGTAATTAAACGATTGTTTTATTGATCACCGAAGAACAATTACAATCAGATAAACACTCAGAACAATCACAGAGAAACACCATAAGAAGCATACACTTAACGCTGATCAGCTCTAGACTCGTTACTGAAATACAAAGCAAAACAACTATATATATACTACAGCATCCGAAGTCATCCGAACCACCAATTCGTGATGCTCCGAACTCACCCGAAGCGTGAGTTCGGCTCACACTTCGTGTCAGTTCGTATCCATTTCGTTTGACAGCCATTTTGCACTACTTCGTCTTGTTCAGATACTTCACACGACGAACAAACCCACATCCTTATTGGCAAAAGTTATTATAGAAGAAACTCCAAAGGAAGTTATTCCGGAGGAGTTAATTTCGTCTAAGGAAATTCCAAAAGTAGTTACTTCGGAAGTTGCTCCTAAGGAATTACCTAAGACTATTCCAGACCAAGTTGTCTCAGAAGACAGTCCCAAAGTAGTTATTTCGGAAGTTGGTGCTAAGACTATTCCTGAGCAAGTTATCTCGGAAGTCAGTCCTAGTGGTGCAACTTCACTTCATGAATCTCCTAAGGCTGCTGATGATGATTCTCTGGATGAGAGAACCATTTATGGTTTCACTGATCGATATGGAGATTGATGATAAAAGCACAGGAGGCCAAGGTGATGAAATGGATCCTGCAACAAGAGCTTTGGTTGATCAACTGGAAAAGGAAAATGCTGAGATTCAACAGAAACTCAAGGAAGAGCAAGAACAGAAGGATACTGCATTGTTTGAGGAACAAAAACAACTGCTCATAGAGAATGTCATCTGTGAGTATGTTAAGAACAATGCAGATCTGATGCTCTTCATCAATGAAGCTAGGAGAAGATCTGACCTGTACACAGAAGAGAGAATTGCCAAAGCCGAATAGCAAGGTCTTTCAGACAAAGTTAAAAAGTACAGAAGAGTCTTAGGGAATGACTACAGGAAGATTCATATGAAGAGAAATGAAGAAAACAAGATCTTCTTAGCTCAGTTCAGTGAGATGTTGAAGAGCAAGGAGTGCTTCTCTGATAAATGGGTTGATGAAATGAAGGGAGATGATCTGATCAACTGGATGTACATGATCTTGGCCATCAGTGCTGATCAAGTTAAAAAAATGAACGCGAAGAGGTTTGTTGACTATACCTTTGAGCAGGAAAAGGCACAAGAGAATAAGTGCACCAGATTTCAAATACTTTCTGAAGAAGATGACCTACTGATTCACAAATGGTACTTCAAAGAAATCTTGATGGAGAACCCTAAGAGAATCAACTCTTGCAGATTGCCTAGGTTGAGACAAGATTATGATGTCATCAGGAAGAGTCAGATTGAAAAAGAAAGAGTCTCTGGTGAGAAGAAGCCACCAGGTATGTATGATATTTTTGACTCTTTGCATCCTGAAGGTCTCAGCTACCTAAAGCAAAAGAAGAGAAGGGCTCCTGTCTCAGTTGGTCAACAGAAGAAACCTAGGATCGACATTGTCAAAGAGATGTTTGACACAGTCTCTGATCCTCACCTCTCATCATCTAAACCCTTCACCACATCATCACAACCCACAGCTTCCACATTCCAAACTCCTAATCAACCAATTCCATCTCCACAATCATCACCACCTCCTAAAGAACCAAAGCCTTCACAGCCTGAAACAGAACCCTCATCCTAGCAACCATCAATTATACCACCCATCAAGCTCACTTTCTCTGGTAGAAAGAAGTCTATGGCAAGAAGGAAGAAGATTGTGGTAAGTGAAACAGAAGAGGAGACTGAACCTTCTGATTCTCCTAACCCACTTGTTGACCCAGTCAATCCTACTGATACTCATCCTAGAATTGCTAGGATTGAGGTACACAAAAAGGAAGACTTGCACTACTTCATAATAAGCAATGGGGAGGTGATAAAGAAGAAAATTTTAAAGTTGATTGAATGGGATAGTATGCATCAAAAATACATTATGAGCATAGTGGGAACCAACAACTTCGTCTACAAGTTGTAAGGCTGTTGTACATGTCAATTTTTGAAACACAAAGAAGACTCAGAGCTGAGAACAGTTTTTGGTAGCAACATCTTAGGGGGAGACTGTTGGGAATGTTTAGCTCGGCTAAAATTCTCTAAGTCAGAATTCCGAAGGAAGTTCTCGCGGAACTTTTCCTGTACTAAGTAGTTCCTTTGGAAATTTGCCTTAGTTACCTCGAAAGTTTGACTTCTCACACAGTTCAAGTTCCAAGACAAAAAGCTGACAAAGAGTAGTTCATTTTCACCATGCTTTACACTGTTCACCCGATATGGCTGCCCAACTGTTCACAGTACCCATGCGTGTTAGTACAGCTTTTTGGAGTAGATATGATTACTTTATTTAGTCTAGTTGGCTAAAAGGAAATAAAAGAATATCTTTTATTTCCTCTTTGCACTATATATATTACTTGTATTTCTCTTTTTGGTGTGGCTCGTTCTTCTTGTTCATCAGCTGTAACAATTTGTAAACACTTGAGAAATAATAATATTGTAGTGCTTGGAATTTATATCTCGTGTTCAACTACTTTACTTCTTGTTTACTTGTTATCTTTACGGATCAAAAGCATATTTGCTTAGAACACAAACAAGTCTGATTCCACCTTTCTTGTTTGATACATTCATATAACTTGATAGGTTAACAGTGATTAACCACGATCCAACATCATGTGCTTATTTTTTATGTATCAAATTCAATAATTGCCCAAAACGACATGTTTTCCTAAAATTTACATTAATATTAACCTTAATGAATACCTACGTGGCACCGGAACGGGTACGGTAACGGGGCACGGGGACGATACGGGTACGAGTAACGGCAAAACTAAAAAATCTAAGAAACGGGTACAGAACTGGTACGTCAATAAAATGTATAAAAAAATAATGTAACTTTAATATATATATATATCTAATTTTATATATATTTATACTTTTTCTATTTAAATTGTAAGGACCAAATGTAAACTAGTGAAAAGAGAGGGGATTGAATTTTAAAATATCCAAACTAGTTTTATAAGTTTAGGGATGAATTCTTAACTAGTGAAAACAATAAAGGGTTAAATATTAAAATACCTTAACTTAACTAACCCTAAAAGTCTAAAAGAAAATTCCTCCATCTTCTCCTTCCTTCTTCCTGGTGATTTCTGGCAAACAAGATTTCCGGCGAACATGGCATCACCACCGCCGGAATACACAGATCCGGTTGAAACTCAACTGATCCTTTCCACCAACATTTTGGATACGTCCCCATAATTCTGGAAACGGCTTAGAAACGTTTCGGCGGAGTACCCATCACGTTTCCATCCTCATCGCGTTTCCGGGACGGGAAACAAGCACTAACCAGTGTTGCTATGCTTCATAGATGAATACAACCTTATTAATGTTATACGACCTTCTAATTAAACCAAGCTAAACCTTATACGACAACAATATTCCCCTTTATTTCAAACTAATATCCAAATAACACTAGCCTTAAAGCCAACACTAAAGCCTTTGCTGAAATATAAGAAGAGGGGATTGCTAAAGGTAATTACTAATTATGCATCTATTGCATGAGTGACAAAACGGGGAGGTCATATCAGCTTCAGGTCATTAAAGGTTCTGGTCAAAAGAGGTAGCTTTAAAAACTGATCAGGGTGGGTTCGAGTCAAAATGAGTTGGTCCGAGTGGGTTCACCCACTACATTTTCATTATTAACATGATTATATTTTTCACATTCTATCACTAAAGTGGGTTTAAGCTTTTTTGTTAATTGTGAAAAAAAAAATAAAGATTTTTTTTGCTCGCGGTCCGGTTTGGCCGGTTTGACCAAGACTTTTAGTCAAACCACAGTTTGATGGTTTTCTAGAAAAATAAACCAAACCGGCCGTGGTTTTAACAGTTCGGTTTTGCCAGTTTAACACTTTGCCAGTTCGGTTTATACGGTTTAGTAAAAAACCCGCGATTTGACGGTTTTAACGATTCGGTTTATACGGTTAGAAGTTGTAATTTCAAACCGACCAAACCGGTAAAAAATATACTTTGGTCGGTTTAAATGGTTTGGACGGTTTATGAACATCCTATATTGGAGTATGCAAGAATGAACGTTTATGAAACTTGTTATATTAGCTTCTTTTTTTATTTCATAATGTCTACATGTCGCTATCGGTGTTTGTTAATGGTCTGGTGACCACTGGTGTGCCACTGACTTATGGTGCTGCATTTTGGTTCAAGAAGAATCCTAGTCGGCACTAGGGTTTACACCTCGTAGCCTCCACTAGGGTTTACTATTTGAGTAGCTGGTTATTTTTGGTTATTTATAGGTTGTGAAGATTCATATGATTTGAGCCTAGAGTTCTTTTCCCCGTTTGTCATTGTCATTTTACTTGGTTTTTGGTGGTTGTTGGTTAATCTAAGCAATTTCATCTAAACCATATGTTACTTTTTGGTTTCTTTGGCTGTGATTCATCATTTTTTAAATCTATTTGCCTGGGAATCTATGGAATGAAACTAATTTTGTTACCAGGTTTTAGGTTTCTATTTTCTTTGTGTCTGTTAGTTGTGATATGCGAAACAAAAATTTCCATGGCTATGATGATGCAAAACTGGAAAAAAGGTATTCATTTTCCTTATGGTATGGAGAGGCACCTGTTGTAGCCATTATTCAGTTTTGATAATTAAATCTGAGCTTACAAACTGGAATTTAATGTTTTTGGACTCTAATTTGGTGTTTGTATATGAAGTTCTATAATTGATTCAAATTTGTTTACTTTTGAAGTTGAAACTGATATCTAGATTTCAATTTCGTGTTATTATTGTCGTGATGATCGATTCTAAGATTTAAGCTGGTGTTTTTTTGATTTTGATAAACTTGGGGTTTGTTTTTGTAATTTTAGAAAATTATTATTGATTCAATTGTTCATTTGTTTAAAATTAAATTTTAAACTGGAATCTGGATTTCTGAGTGTGTGGTCGTGGTGGATCCAAGTCATTTGTTTTGGTTAATTCTTGAAATTGAGTTGGTATAAGATTAGAATTGCAAGTGATTTATTTTGGTTATTTCTTGAAATTAGATTCTTTTAGATTAAAATTGCAAACCTTGGATCATGGCAATCCATGCTCAAACATAATGTCACAATTGGAATAATAGTTATAATTTGACCGAAAATTTTTATCTTGATAACATTGGATTTGCAAACCTTGGATCAGGCAATCCCTGCTCGGACATAATGTCATAAATGGAATAACACTTACAAATTTTTATTAATACATGTGTCTAATCAAATAGAGTCTCGTGCGGTGACACACGCTAATATGCAATTACTTATTGAACATTAATATAAAATGTCAAAATTTTAAAATTACACATGAATTAATTGAACAAATGATTATTCTCTACGAGTAAAGATAAGTTCAAGAGGTTTTTCCTTCTGCAAAGTCACGCCAAATTTTTCAGTCATGTCGAGTTTTGTTGGATCATCTTCATTTGGAAGAGCCCAATCGTATCCGAGAATCAAGGGTGCTAAGATGGTTTGCAAACTTTTAACACCAGAGGGTAAACCAGGGCACATCCTCCTCCCACCACCAAAGGGTATGAACTCATAGTCATGACCTGTAAAATCAATGTTTGAACCGAGAAACCTTTCAGGTTTAAAAGTGTTAGGGTCCTCCCAAACTTTTGGGTCATGACTGATTGCCCAAACATTCACCCATACTTGGGCATTTTGAGGAATCGTATAATCCATAACTTCACAAGCTTCAATGGCACGTCGAGGAATTAGGACCGGAACAACTGGGTGCAATCTTAACGTTTCTTTGATACAAGCATTGAAATAAGTCAATTTAGAAAGGTCGGATTGGACGATACTGTTAGGGTTGAATTCCCTTTTAAGTTCTTCTTGTACTTTGTGCATGATTTCTTTGTTCTTTATAAGTTCAGCCATAGCCCACTCAATGGTTGTTACCACAGTATCAGTACCTGCTATGAATAATTCCTGCATACATATAGGCAAATTTGAACGTCAAAATACATTTAAGATGATAAAAACTTAAGGGTTTTTTCTAATGGAATATTATCTTAGTTCAACACGTAATTTAATTGTCAAAATCAAGATCTTAATCTAGAGTAAGCGTTTATAACCAGATGATTAACGGATGGATATCCATTGATTAAGTATTTGATATTGTTATGGCCGACTGAACTTATAATTTTATTGGTCTTTATGTATTCACATTCAAATGTCAAACGAAGAACATGATGGTTTAAAATGCATACTAAGAGTAGGTTTTGATGACCTAAAATTAGATATAAAAAGGGTTTCGAATCAATCAGATGTTTTCTATGAAAGACTTACCAAAACCAAGATGTTAATTTGAGAGGTCGTAAAATTATTTTCAAGCAAACGATCCAAGAAATCTTTTTCATGTTCTGCCACAATCTCGCTCTTGGTGATTCGAGCTCTTCTTTCTTTGACTATAGCGTCTGAAAAGCTAGACAATTCATCAAGGTGATTCAAGCTGTCTTTTCTTAATCCTTGAAGATCTAGGCCCCCAACTATTGGAAAAAAATCGCTTACATTTGGTGTAACAGAATTCTCCAATATCTTAAAAAGCCCGAATTTCAACCGATGAGCCGTTTCATCGTCTTCCAAATCAAGAAAATCCTTGCTAAACAAAATGTTGCTCAAAGTATTAATCAATGTAGTAAAAACTAGTTCCTCAATTTTCACAACTTTTCCTTGATTGTTATTCAAGAAACTTAACATATGAGCCAACTTTTCATTTCTCAAGTTTGACTGGGCCTCTATTGCTTTAGCCGAGAACAACTCAGCCCGACACAGGGTTCTGCATGATTTCCAATGCTCATTGCAGTCCCTTGCCCATACAAAGTAGTAGTCTATAAAACTTTGTTGAAGTGCATCTGGTATAGAACGACCAGAAAGATGACGGTCTTGAGTCTTGAGAACTTCCATGGCTGCCTCAGGAGAAGAGGCTACCACAAGAAGACGTGTACCTAAACGTAGAGAGATGAGTGGGCCATATGTTTTAGCGAAGTTAGCCGCCACGATATGAGGGTTCTTGGCCATTTGGTGCATATTGCCAATGATTGGCCATGGTCGTGGCCCTGGTGGGAGATTTTTGATAGATCTACTATATTTTTGAACCACAAACAATAAGAGAGGTATTATGAAAAGGAAGAAAGAAGATAAGAGAGTGAATTCCATTGAAAAAAGAATTTGATTACTACTGAGTTGTTTGATGTGGTTCCCTTTGTACATGGGCATGTGCTTTTATAGGCTTTAGGTAATCATGTACCTGACTTTAGTGATTTTGGATGAAACTATATTAAATCAACAAATATAATTAATCTATCTTCCAGAAAGAAAATTATAATAATGAAGTTGACGAAGAGAAACGCAATTTAATTGACATATCTGCTAATATATTTTAATAAAAATAATAATTTGTTGACTGAATAATTAAACATATATTGACGATAATATTACACGGCAACTTGTATTGACGGTAATATTATTGTATTTGTAAAGTTGGTATGACTTCTAATAATAATATTCTCCTATAGTTAAAAATATTCACTGATTTTCAAAGGCCTGAAATGAGGTGGAGATTTACAGTAATATTACTTTAGCTTTAAAACCAAATTAAAATTTTCATCTAACCTATACACACACAATAAACATATTTTCTACAGCAAAGCTAGTATCTCAATCTTTCAAAAAAAAAAAAAAAAAAAAAAAAAAACCCTTCAAATTATCTTCACATATTCTCATAAAAATTAATCATCCTCTCAACAGCGCCACAACAACCAGAATTTTGTCCACCAATTACCTCACAATATTTTTCTGGCTATGTGTAATCAGGCGTTATAGCCCCCAAACCACCACTATGGCGCCCTTCATAGAGCCCCTGGGCACCCCCCGGGGCGCTATGTTGCTTCAAATCGTCCGGTGGCGTTACCCACATCACGCCCAAAAAATCCACCAATTTCAAACTAGCCGTTGAACGGCTAGTTGACCACATTTATTTATTTTTTTTTTCCTTTTTATCCATCATATACTATATATATACATATCTTCCATTTAAAAAAAACTACACTTCTTCTCTTCTTCTACACATTCTTTTCTTTTACAAATCACACAACAAAATGGGTTCACCGGTGTCATCATCATCCTCATACCTCTGGAACTTCAACGACGACGAAGAGGATGAGGTAATTTCGGCATGTGTCAAAGTTGTAAACGAGTTAGTGGCTTCGAGCTCCGTCCCACGACCGGTTCTTCGAAGAACACGTGTTCACCGTGATCGTGAAGCGGCGAACAACCGGTTGATGAATGACTACTTTTCGGAAACCCCTACGTACCGCAATCCGAAAACGTTTGCAAGACGTTTTCGAATGAGCAAGCGTTTGTTTTTACGCGTAGCACACGACTTAGAAGAAAATTTTGATTATTTCAAACAACGACGCGATGGAATGGGAAGGCTTGGATTCACCGCAATTCAGAAATGTACGTCGGCTTTGCGTGTTTTGGCATACGGGTATTCGACAGATTTTAACGACGATTACTTGAAAATGGCGGATAAAACAACACGCGATTGTTTGGAGCACTTCACCGAAGGTACATTTATTTTTTTTACATGTTACATAATTCTTGAGTTAGTTATTTTTTTATTTTATAGGTTATATAATTTATGAGTTAGTTACTTTATTTTTTTTATAAGTTACATAAATTATAAATGTTATATACAAGTTAGTTTTTTGTTTCTAGGTATAGACAAATTGTATGGGGCACGTTATCTAAGGAAGCCCACGTGGAATGATATTCAGACGCTTTATCAACATCATGATCAAGTACATGGACTACCGGGCATGATCGGTAGCATAGATTGTAAACATTGGCAATGGGAGAATTGTCCAACCGCTTGGAAAGGTCAATTCACGAGGGGTGATCAAAAGGGGCCAACGGTGATTTTGCAAGCCGTCGCATCATGTGATCAATGGATTTGGCATGCGCACTTTGGTGTAGCCGGATCCAACAATGATATAAATGTCTTGGAAGGATCACAAGTCATTGAGGATTACGTGTCGGGGAAGCAGACGAACGTAGCATTTTATGCAAATGGCAACTATTACCCGCATGGCTACCTATTGGGTGATGGTATTTACCCAGAATATTCGTTTATTGTCAAGACTTTCAAAGACCCTCTCGATGAAAAAAGGAAATATTTCAAAACGGTACAAGAAGCGGCAAGAAAGGACATCGAGTGCACATTTGGTACTTTGGTGAAAAAATGGCATTACGTCAAATATCCGTGTCGATTATGGACGATGACGAAGATGACAAATTGTATGCGTGCCATTATAATCATGCACAACATGATCAAGGAGGACGAAGGGCTTGCAATTTGTAGCTATTTTGATCCTTCACACGTCGAGGATCGACCATACGCGACGATGGAAGAACGTGTTCAAAATACGAGGGAAATGCGTTCAAGAGAACGACATAACGCACTTATGGTGGATTTGATTGAACATGTATGGGATACTCGACCACCACCAAATGCCCCTCAACCTCAACCTCAACCCGAAAACAACGACGATGAGGATGACGATGACGATGACGACGACGATGAGGATGACGATGACGACGACGATGAAGGTGATGATGGTGACGATGAGGATGACGAAAGTGATGAAGATGAAGCGTACGATGACGTACCGGACGATGACTAGTTTTTTTTTTCACTATGTTGTATTTCTAGTTGTATTTCTATTTTTAGAAATAAAAAATATCTTTTTTTAATTTCTTTATTTAATTAAATATTAAAATATAAAAAAATAAAATAATAATAATTGAAGTAATGATGATAGGGGCTTTATGACTACACACCCATGTCACATAACCCCCCTTTGCCACGTCAGCGCCACATGTCACATAATGCCCCATGGTGGGGCATTATGACTACACATAGCCTAACAATTATTTTTTTACCCGCAACATTATTTGAGCTATGTGCTTGAGTACCAGGAATCACACAAGTCGGGATCCGAAGGAATTTATAGGGGAAAGTAATATGGTGCTGTTACACACCTAAGTTTAGATGCGAAATCTCCTTAAATAACGTTGTTTTGATTGATTTACGTCAAAACTACGTCATTTATACTGAATTATTTCAAAACTCCAACTAAAACTAATTTAACATTATAAACTAATTGATTTCGTTCAGTTCTGATTCATTTTAGTTGATATAATGATATAAGTAATTAAGAATTAAATCCGAATTAATTCAATCCAACTAAAGTAATCAGCAATCTTAGATCCCAAAATATTCCTATTCAATTTAAATGGCTTAGTGTTTCATTTTTAATTGATTTCGTTGTTTTAAAATTGTATGAAAGATGTAGAGACTAGTTTAATTATTTGTTTAGAACAACGATTGTTTAAGATATTAATTATAAATTAATCAAAACGACGTAGTATCTGGAGGTCTCGCGTCCAAACTTAGGTGTTAACAAAACACCATATTTACTTTTCCTATTTTTTTTTATTAACTTATCTTCAGTACTTTTCTTATTATGTATTTTAGTATTTCCATTAACTTACGGGCCATGTTTACGAAAATTTTTATTTAAAAAAAATTGACAGAAAATAAAGATAATTAGTGATGTGAATTAAGTCAAGATGAATCGTACACGAGTTTCACATTGTTGTGCATGAGAGGAATTAATTTAAGTGATGTTATATATATTAACATTAGCTTCCTTGAATGTGTGCTGTAGTATTTCTGAAATATTTTATGAATGGTTTTTAAAACACACTCGTCACATGGTACCACATATGAAACATAAGAACAATATGTCAATATTGTGTGAGAGAACTGAGAATAGATAATAATAATATCTCATTTGTTCCTAAAATGAACATCTCGTTGAATGATCTCTAACCTTGAAAGACGAAATGAAGTGTGAGAAAACTTGAGAAATTAAAGCATTTTTGCTATGAGAAGTCCTTAAAAAAAAAGTCCGATTGAAGATTGCGGATACAATCTGGGCGACATGCAGGGAATTTTTGACATACAAAATACAAGCATGGAAAAAAGTGAGCACTTTCTGCATGTTTCTTTGCTTATATGATTGCAAAATGAATTATAGAAAGCCACTAAGTACATGTAATAATACAAACAAGAAAAATCTAATTTGAAATCAAAGAATGGACCAGAGGTGCAACGAGTCAAGTCGATTAGAGCTGATTGGATTGGAAAAAAATTCGAACAAGCCAAGACTAAACGAGCTCGAGCTTTATATTTCGAGCTCGAGCTGGCTTTCTCTTTGGTTACTTGCCTATCACTTAAGCATTATGAACAAAATAAGGGTATGTGCAGAAATAGTGTAACCCATCAGCTTTGGCCAGAAATGAAACACATGTATGTATAAGGCAAATGCTTAATACTAGTTAATGAACATTGTAAAAACGAGGAATTAGCTTTGGCCAGAATCGAGGTTTTAAATATGTTATCAAGTTAAGCAAATAAATTAGTTTAATTTAAATAAGTCAACTTGTATTGTAAAAATTGAATGACATTAGTTAAGGTAGTAAATCAACTTTGGCCAGAATGACCACTTTTGAATGTGTCATCAACTTAATTAACACAAGTTAATAAATTAATCTAATTTTGATTGTAAATCAGTGTCAATAAATTAACTTGTAAAATGAAGTTAAATTACATTATATAGGTAACAAATCAGCTTTGACCAGAATTACCTTATTAGATGTCCATTATTAACTTTAAGTAAGACAAGTCAATTAATTATCTAATTTTATTTGGTGTTAGGTTTTGTAAAACATAAGCATGTAAGATTTTAAACAAAACAAATTTAATAGTAACCCCCCGATTGAAACCTGGTCGAAAACTAGGTTCTCGGTCCGATAGGTTTTCGGTCCGTTTGAGGTTTCTGGTTCGACCCTGGAGGTTTCCGATTAATGGAATATATCAAAGTTAATTAATAATTAAGATCAGTTCTAGCAAAACACTTTCTGATATATTCAATTCCTTTACTTCATGTGAATAAATCAATAGGAGCTAAGGTCCATCTAAAATAAAGAAAATATATGGAAATTAACTTTAATTTTTAATTTATTTTTAACGGCAAAGAGATAATATATATATGTGGCGGTAAAAAAAACCTAATCAACAACCTAACAAAAACAATTACAGAATTAGAAGCGGACTTTATAACCAATTAACCCAGGACATAAAACATTTCTTATTCCTACACATAATCCAGTGATACGAAAAATGCACGATTAAATAACTTAAATCTTTAAGTACAATGACGTTTATTGCAAATAGTGGCCATATGAATTACTACTTGACAAAGTTACCCATCTCAGTAGTTTTGTAATTGATGTATATGATGTATATCCCTGGACGATTTATTAATCATTATTCAGATTGTGACTTAGTATGAAACCTATTTATTCAATTTAATATATTGTTATCTAGCAATTTAGGTTGTAGCCTAATTATAAGGGGAAAAACATTTTTTATGAAAACCAAGATTCAAACCTTGATGGTAAAATTTGGTGAAACAATAAAAACTTGCTATCCAAAAATAACATATTATTATCTAACTTTAGTTTGGAAATACTCTCTTAAGTTACTTTACAGTAATTTTCGGGGAAGTTCTTTTTGCTAGAATAACTCCATACAACTTGGAGAAGGCAGCTTGTGTTTGTAGGAAATGGAGAATTAATGTACTTACAAGCCTGGCATGTATAACTTTTTATTGATGTGAAACACTACTTCACCAAACTTTCGTTTGAATAGTGCTCTAAAATATGTATAATTGTATAGTGAATTATGTAAAGGTATCTACTGTGGAAAGTTATAAGCCTATTATGCAAAGCAACTATGATTCCTCGTGAGAAAGATGTGGTTATCGAGGCCGAGGGTTCGCATGGATGGTAAGTTGCAAATGTTTGGTATTTGTTTGTGTGAGTTTTATGTTTATTAAAGTAATTATTGTCCTATAGGTATTTATGTCGCTAGGAACGTACACCTATATTCGTGTTGGAGTAGCAAAGTGGAAGGTCACGAATAAGTTCATTTGGCATGTTGTAATTTAATAAAAACATTTTTTGGTAACTTGAAATCTAATGTTATGAATATGTGTCTAATCAAATAGAGTCTCGTACGAGGACACGCGCTAATAAGCAATTACTTATTGAAGATTGGAACATACGCAACAAACATAAAATGTCAAACGTTTAAAATTACACATGAATGATTGAACAATTGATTATTCTACGCGACTAAAGATAAATTTAAGAGGTTTTCTCTTTCTGCAAAGTCACGCCAAAATTGAACATTGAAACACACACAACAAACATAAAATGTCAAACTTTTAAAATTACATATGAATTGATTAAACAACTAGTTATTCTCTGCGACTAAAGATAAGTTCAAGAGGTTTTTCTTTCTGCAAAGTCACGCCAAATTTTTCAGTCATGTCGAGTTTTGTTGGATCATCTCCGTTTGGAAGAGCCCAATTGTATCCAAGAATCAAGGGTGCTAAGATGGTTTGCAAACTTTTAACACCAGAGGGTAAACCAGGACACATTCTCCTCCCACCACCAAAGGGTATGAACTCATAGTCATGACCTGTAAAATCTATGTTTGAACCGAGAAACCTTTCAGGTTTAAAAGTGTTAGGGTCCTCCCAAACTTTTGGGTCATGACTAATTGCCCAAACATTCACCCATACTTGGGCATTTTGAGGAATTGTATAATTCATAACTTCACAAGCTTCAATGGCACGTCGAGGAATTAGGACCGGAACAACTGGGTGCAATCTTAGCGTTTCTTTGATACAAGCATTGAAATAAGTTAATTTAGAAAGGTCGGATTTGATGATATTGTTAGGGTTAAATTCATGTTTAAGTTCTTCTTGTACTTTGTGCATGATTTCTTTGTTCTTTATAAGTTCAGCCATAGCCCACTCAATGGTTGTTACTACAGTATCAGTACCTGCTATGAATAATTCCTGCATACATATAGGACAAATTTGAACGTCAAAAAACATTTAAGATGATAAAAACGTAAGGATTTCTTTTAATAGAATCATATCCTAGTTTAACACGCAATTTAATTGTCAAAATCAAGATCTTAATTTAGAATAAGTGTTTATAACCAGATGATTAATGAATGGACATCCATTAATTAAGTATTTGTTTATGTTATGGTCGATTGAACTATACTTTTATTAGTCTTTCTGTATTCACATTTAAATGTCAAACGGAGAATATGATGGTTTAAGATGCATACTAAGAATAGGTTTTATTGACCTAAAAATTAAAAAAGTTTTAAATCATTCGGAAGTTATCTAAGAAAGACTTACCAGAACCAAGATGTTAATTTGAGAGGTCGTAAAATTATTTTCAAGCAAACGATCCAAGAAATCTTTTTCATGTTCTGCCACAATCTCGCTCTTGGTGATTCGAGCTCTTCTTTCTTTGACTATAGCGTCTGAAAAGCTAGACAACTCGTCAAGGTGATTCAAGCTGTCTTTTCTTAATCCTTGAAGATCTAGGCCCCCAACAATTGGGAAAAAATCGCTTATATTTGGTGTAACAGAATTCTCCAATATCTTAAAGAGCCCGAATTTCAACCGATGAGCCGTTTCATCATCTTCCAAATCAAGAAAATCTTTGCTAAACAAAATGTTGCTCAAAGTATTAATCAATGTAGTAAAAACTAGTTCCTCAATTTTCACAACTTTTCCTTGGTTGTTATTCAAGAAACTTAACATATGAGCCAACTTTTCATTTCTCAAGTTTGACTGCGCCTCTATTGCTTTAGCCGAGAACAACTCAGCCCGACACAAGGTTCTGCATGATTTCCAATGCTCATTGCAGTCCCTTGCCCATACAAAGTAGTAGTCTATAAAACTTTGTTGAAGTGCATCAGGTATAGAACGACCAGAAAGATGACGGTCTTGAGTCTTAAGAACTTCCATGGCTGCCTCGGGAGAAGAGGCTACCACAAGAAGCCGAGTACCTAAACGTAGAGAGATGAGTGAGCCATATTTTTTAGCAAAGTTAGCTGCCGCAATATGAGGGGTCTTGGCCATTTGGTGCATATTGCCAATGATCGGCCATGGTCGTGGCCCTGGTGGGAGATTATTGATAGATTTACGATATTTGCTAACCACAAACAATAAGAGAGGTGTTACCAAAAGAAAGAAAGAAGATAAGAGATTGAATTCCATTGACAAAAAGAATTTGATTACTAGTGAGTTGTTTGGTGTGAGTCCCTTTGTACATGGGCATGTGCTTTTATAGGCTTCAAGTATTCATGTGCCTGACTCTTGTGATTTTGGAGGAAACTATATTAAATCAACAAATATAATTCATCTATAGAAATAAAATAATAATCATAAAGTTAACGAAGAAAAACACAATTGAATTGACTATCTGCATATATATATATTGATAAAAATAATAATTTGTTGACTGAATAATTAAACATATATTGACTATTACACAGCAACTTGTATTGAAGGTAATATTATTGTATTTGTAAGTTTGGTATGACTTCTAATAATCTTCTCCTATAATTAAATATATTCACTGATTTTCATAGCCCAGAAATGAGGTGGAGTTTTACAGTACTAATATTACTTTAGATCTAAAACAAAATTAATTTTTTTTCTTTTTTCTTAATAGCTGGCTTTATTAAAAACAAAACTAACAAGATGCTAGATTGTATGGTTGAATTTGAAAAAAAAAAACGACACCAACAGACCCAATCTAAACAAACCAACTTACTTCTATTTTTTATCCAAAAAAAAAAAAGAAGAAACAGCTCTGATGTCTTTAAAAATATCGCGGGCCTCCTTTTTCCCATTCTTGAAAACCCGTTCATTCCGAGCCTTCCATAAACACCAAACGGTGGTTAGAAAGATCCCATAGACAATTTTCAAGAAAAGTTATCGGCTTCCCATTGATTAATCCATGAAAATATCTCATTCAACTGGTTAAAATTAATTTTGGGTAGTTTACACCTACAACAAACTATCTCAATCTTTTAAAAAAACCCTTCAAATTATCTTATAACAAACTCATCCTCTCATCAACAACAGAGCCACAACAACCACAATTGTGTCCACCAATTACCTCACAATATTTTTCCGACTCAAGAATCACATTTTGATTCTTTTACTCAACAACTAAATTTTTACCCACAACCATTATTTGAGTTTTGTGCTTAAGTACCAGGAATCACACAAGTCGGGGATCATAAGGTATTTTTTTAGGGAAAAGTAAATATGATGTTTTTACACATCTAAGCTTAATTGCAATATCTCCTTAAATTATGTCGTTTTGATTGACTTACATCAAAACTTGATTGATTTACATCAAAACTACGTCATTTTGACTAATTATTTCTAACTCCAACTAAAACTAAATTAAGAATATAAACTAATTGATTTTGTTCAATCCTGATTCAGTTTAGTTGATATAAGTAATTAAGAATCGAATTCGAATTCATTTTAATCCAAGTAAAAGTAATTAACAATCATAGATTTAATATAAACTACATATCGGTTGAATTTGAATTCCCAAATCCCAAAATATCATATTCAATTCAAATGGTTTCTGCAGTTACGTTCGGTAACTAATTACAATTATAGTGTTTCATTTTTAATTGATTTCGCTGTTTTTAAATTTGAATGAAAGTAGTAGAGACTAGTTTAATTATTTGTTTAGAACAACGATTGTTTAAGTTATTAATTGTAAATTAATCAAAATGACGTAGTATCAAAAGGTGTCGCATCCCAGCTTATAAGGTGTGTGACACCACCATATATATTCACTTTTCTATTTTTTATTAACTTACTTTTAGTGTTTTTTTCTTATTATGTATTTTAGCATTTTCATTAACTTACCGGCTGAATACAACGAAGTGAACATAAATGTTAGTTAATGTTTACAGAAATTTTTATCTAAAAAGAAATTGATAGAAAATAAAGATAATTAGTGATGAGAATTAAGTAAAGAAGAATCGTACATGAGTTTGAGAGTTTCACATTGTTGTGCATGAGAGGAATTAATTTAATTGATGTTATATTAACATTAGGTTCATTGTATGTGTGCTATAGTATTTTTGAAATATTTTACGAATGGTTTTTAAAATATACTCATCGAATGTGTTGGATATGGAGCAACAACTATGAAGACGCGGATAACAGAAAACGAAACACAAGACTTATTTGGATCGAATTCGTGCATTTGTATTGATCACCGAAGAAATTATAATGGTTGAATGAATTATGCCACTCCCTCCCCTTTATTTATAGGAGAGGGAGGTATCCTTAATAAAACCCTATCTAGTTTTCTAACACAATACAAATCCCCTTATGGATAATTAAATAAAAACAACCTATCTAAGATAATGAATGTTATACCCTGAATTTTGACCTAATCTATTACTAAAAATCTCCGGCAGGTTAATGCCCCTGGATGTCGAACATGCAGGGAAGGTGTTAGGATAGCATTACTAATCTTTCTCTTTGATTTCGTGTGTCTAAGCCAGGAACAGAGGGGAAGATAACGGTCATATAGACTTGGTCAAGATCAGAAGCACGTGTGGAAAAAAAGAACCGCCGTTAAACTCGGTCAAATAACGGCCGAAAGTGGTTGAAAGAAGATCCCAGGAATCTCGGACGTTAGTTAGGTTATCTATGTATTTATACGCGGCATAGGCTTCATTTTTTACTCTCTCGATCACTTGTAATCACACTACCACATAGCAATCAAGCCGCAAACACTTGTATTCGACACTTTTTACTTAGAAATAAATAGGCAACGTGTGTTATCGTTGCCAAAGGGGTTTTTTATGCCGGCAATCCTTGAAGACATTCAAGGATTAAGGGCTTTTCCCCCTTTCAAATCTCGCTGTCCTTAGTTGCGTTCAGGGAAGTTGTTGTTTGTGTTTCCATATATTTCCATTAAACCTTGGATTTTTACTAACAAACTTGATTTACGGAAACTTTACATCCAGGGCACCATATCTCACAAACGAATTTGGTTACTTAATTTAGCTTTCTAATTTTTAGCCAAAACAATGAATATCTATTGAATTAAACAAGATTTACGTAACCCACAATCAAATTATTTGGACCGTAAACCTCGGGTTGTAAATCATTTAATTCAACATATTCTACCTTATTCAATATTTTGGATAAGCCCAACTACGAGTATACCCATGCAGTGTATGAACTTGGGACCCGGAACTACCTTCGTAAATGCATCCGCGGCGTTATCTTCCGTGCCAACCTTCACCACTTTGATTTCTTTAGATTCCACCACCTCACGAATAAATTGCAACCGAACATTTATATGTTTGGTCCTTTCGTGAAAAAACCTGATTTTTCGACAAGTGTATTGCACCTTGGTTGTCACAGTTCACCACTACCGTTCCAAGTTTAACTCCAAACTGTGTTAAAAACCCTTTCATCCATAAGCTTTCTTTTACCGCCTCGGTGAACACCATGTACTCCGCTCCGGTTGTCGATAGAGCAACTATATGTTGTAATGTAGCCTTCCAACTTACCGAGCACCCCTGAACCGTGAACGCATAGCCTGTTATTGATCTTCCTTTGTCGACATCCTTCGCGAAATCTGAATCCAAGAACCCAACAACATCCACTCGTTCACCTCGATCCAAACCATACACCAAACCCACATTTTTAGAATATGTCACGTACCTCAAGATCCATTTAACAGCCTCCCAATGGTTCTTTCCCGGGTTTGATAAGTACCTACTAACGATGCTTACCGCATATGCAATATCCGGTCTCGTGCACACCATCAAGTACATGAGACTCCTAACCGCATTTGCATACGGTATTTTTGCCATTCGTTCTTTATCCCAATCGGTTATTGGACAATCATGCAAGGATAATTTAAAGTGAGCACCCAATGGCGTAGCAACCACTTTCCCATCCTCCATTCCAAATCTCCTTAGAACCTTTTGTACATAGCCCGATTGTCTAATCATGAGCAACCTCTTGTTCCGATCCCGTATTATTTTCATACCTAGTATTTTTTTCGCTTCACCTAGCTCCTTCATACTGAATTCCTTTTTGAGCAATTCTTTAGTATATTTTATGCGCTCCTTGCTTTTACATGCTATAAGCATATCGTCAACATATGAAAGCAAATAAATATAACCGCATGGAGAGTACCTTTAAAAATATAGACAGTTGTCGTAGTTACTTCTTTCAAAATTATTCTTTTAACATATACTCGTCGAATCTCTTGTACCATTGGCGTGATGATTGCTTCAAACCGTATAGAGATTTTTTCAACAAACATACCTTGTTACCATCTCCTTCTTCGATTCCGGGAGGTTGCCTCATGTATATTGTTTCTTCTAAATTTCCATGTAAAAACGCGGTTTTTTACATCAAGTTGCTCAAGATCATAATCCATACAAGCGGTTAATGCGAGTATGACACGTATAGATGTGTGCCTTACAACCAGCGAGAACACTTCGTTGTAATCTATACCCTCTCTTTGTGTAAACCCTCGCGCCACCAACCTTGCCTTATACCTCGGTTTTTGAACTCCTTCGATGCCTTCCTTGATCTTGTATAGCCATTTGCAACTCACTAACCTTTGATTCTTGGTTGATCAACCAACACCCACGTGTTGTTTTCTTTTAACGACTTCATCTCCTCCACCATAGCTTTTACCCATTTTTCTTTGTCAATTGATTTAATAGCCTCATGATACGTGAGAGGCTCATGAGTGTCCTCTTCTTCGGCGGCGGCAAAAGCATACGCAGTTATATTACTTTCATCTCGAGACCGCACCGGTACAGAAGTGTTCTTGCTTAACGCCATTGAAGGCGACCGATTTATAAGATATGAAGCGGTCAATGTAGCTTTAGCCCATAATTTATCGGGTAAACCCGATTGTATAAGAAAACATTGAACTTTGTTGAGTAACGTCCGATTCATCCACTCTGCCACTCCGTTTTATTGTGGTGTACCTGCGACTGATAGATGTCTAGCTATCTCGTGCTCTTTGAAATGTTCCAAGAACTCGTGGCTGCAGAACTCTAAGCCGTTATCTGTTCGTAGTTTCTTTACCCTTCTTCCCGTTTGGTTTTCTACCAGCTTCTTCCACTCTTTGAACCTTGAAAAAGCCTCACTCTTGTGCTTTAGGAAATAAACCCAATCCCGTCTTGAGTAGTCGTCGATTATGGAAAGAAAATATCTTGACCCGCTCATTGACTCAACGCGATTTGGCCCCCACAAGTCCGCGTGGATATAATCGATGACGCCTTCAGTTTCTTGTAGGCCTGTGCCGAAACTTAGTCTGGTTTATTTACCTAGGACACAATTTTCACAAAACTCAAGTTTTCCAAGACCCTTCTTTCCGAGCAGCTCCCGTTTTTCTAGTTCGTGAAGCCCCGCTTCGCTAATATGCCCGAGCCGCTTATGCCACAGTTGGGCTAGATCTTCCTGGTTTGAGATTAGTGCATTCAAGTCGGTTTTTACCGCCGAGCCGTCCAACGCGTACACACAATTGTCTTTCCTTGACCCGCTAAGTACCATAATAGAACACCGTATCACCTTGACCCTTCCGCTTTGGAGTTTTATGGTATAACCATCACTTTCCAAAGTCCCTAAAGAAATTAGATTTCTTTTCAAATCTGGGATATGCCTTACGTTTTCAAGAACAAAGTGTGATCCATCTTTCATTTGAATCTTAACTTTTCCTATGCCCCTGATCTTACATTCTCGGTCATCGCCAAGTAAAACTGATCCCAAATCACATTCCATATAGTCATATATGTAGTCCTTATTCGGTGTCATGTGATAGGACCCCCCGGAATCCATGATCCATTCCTTCGACCTCTCCCTCGTAACCGCCATAAGCAAGTCACCTTGATCGTCTTGTTGCATACTGCTACTCGATCCCACATCCTTTTTATCCAATGCATTCTTGGACTTCCTTTTGGGGCAATCACGCTTGAGGTGGTCTTCCGAGGAACAAACATAACACTTTAACCTATATTTGCCCCTAGACTTCGATCTTGACTTGCCTCTTCCATTAGATGATCCCCTTTGTTCCGATCTCCCCCTAACATATAACCCATCGCCTTCATTGACCCTAGCTTCTCCCCTTTTCTTGAGCTCCCGAGAATTAAGGGTAGATAGAACGTTTTCTAGAGATAGGGTTTCCCTACCATAAAGTAGGGTTTCCACGAAAGTGTCATATGATGTCGGTAGAGATCTTAGTAATATAAGGGCTTGATCCTCATCTTCTATGTTGATTTCAATATTGGCAAGATCTCCGATGAATTTGTTATACTCATCAACATGTTCTGGTATCCTTTTGTTCGAACCCATGTGGAAGGTGTACAACTTTTTCTTCAAGTACAATCGGGTTGCAAGAGAGTTTGTCATGTAGAGTGACTCCAATCTCAACCAAACCGCCCCTGCAGATTTTTCTTTGGCGACTTCACGCAGAACCTTGTTCCCCAAGCATAGCAAGATCGCGCTATGCGCCTTCCGATAGGGTTCCGATTCAGTGCCTCCTTTTTCTGCTCTTCCGTGGCATCGATCGGGAAAGAATCGATCGCCTTCTCCCAGCCTTGTTGGATTAGAACCGCCCTCATCTTCACACGCCACAAACCGAAATCATTGTACCCATCGAACTTCTCCACGTCGAACTTGGAAATCGACATCTTCACTTCGTCTTCTACCTTCTTCGTCCTTTGAGCCACGTGAACGAGGCTCTGATACCACTTGTTAGATATGGAACACAACAACCACGAAGAACTAGCAGATATCAAAAAACGAAACACAAGACTTATTTGGATCGAATCTGTGAATTTGTATTGATCACCGAAAGAATTATAATGGTTGAATGAATTATGCCACCCCCTCCCCTTTATTTATAGGAGAGGGGGTATCCTAGATAAAACCCTATCTAGTTTCCTAACACAATACAAATTCCCTTATGGATAATTAAATAAATACAACCTATCTAAAATAATGAATATCTAATTAATTAAACAAGATTTACGTAACCCACAATCAAATTATTTGGACCGCAAACCTCGGGCTGTAAATCCTTTAATTCAACAGCATGCATGGTACCACATATGAAACATAAGAACAATATGTCAATATTGTGCGACAAAACTAAGAATAAATAATAATAATATCTCATTTGTCCTAGAATGAACATCTCTAACCTTGAAAGATGATATGAGGTGCGGGAAAACTTTGAGAAATTTAAAATATTATGTCTTATTGATTATGATCAAACTACAAGAAAATAAAGCTAATGCAACACTCATAAAGTGTTGTATTAAGCTTTAAAATGTTGCATTAGATCTAATCATGTAACACTTTATCGAATGTTGTATTAGGTAACGTTGCATTAGACCTTATGCAATACTTTTGTTAAATAATGAAATACTTTATCAAAGTGTTGCCAATGTTACTAAATGCAAGACTTTTCACACTTTAATGCAACACTTTTCCTACAAATTGCAACACTTTTCCTACAAAATGCAACACTTATCACACTCTAATACAACATTTTTTTTAATCAAATTCAACACTTCAAATATTTCATTGCAACACTTTTGTTCTTATATTGCAACACTTTTTAAAAATGTCTAATACATTAACATTTCTACCGTAAAAGAGCATAAATAATATCCCAAAACATGTGTCAAATGTCAAAGATAATGTAACATCCCGATTTCTTTTATATTAATTTACTACATTGATGTGTGTCTGGTGAGTAGGACCGGTTATGTGTAACTAAAATAACATCCCGGTTGGATTTATCCAAAGTAAAAAATTAATTACTAGATTATATTTTAGTGGCTAATACTTATTATTTAGAAGATGGGTTTTTTAAGAGTGAATTAGAGGATTTATCATGGTTTGGCTAGAAGAGCATAGAGGAGGGACTAAGAGTGTAAATATTATATTAAAACAAAAGAAAAGAAAGGTCTGGGTTCTTCCGGAACGTGAATCGCGAGGAAGGAGGAAGGGGCAAGAGAAAAACCAAGTTCTTGAACCAAATCCCTAAATAGAACCAATGTATGGGAGAATCAAGAAGAGGGAAATCGAAATTAGACATAGGGAGTCCCCTAGATCGCAAATTCATCCTATAATATGGGTCCCTTGTCAAGTAAGTGGGTTTTTAAGATTATGTGATTCTCAAGGATTTTAATTGTAGATCAAATTGATGCAAGGGGGTTGGTTGTATATGTGTTCCTATGCCTAGATGATGCATGATTTTACCTTGCATGCTCTTATTTTTATGATATTGGTAGAACTAGTGATGAGGCTTGAACTTATCCCATAGAGAATGGGTTTTGTTATGAATGAGTGGGTTGGTTGGCAAATTGTCATGGGGGGGGGGGGGGCTAGGTAGTATGATGAAATTGTTAGTTTGTTCTGAAAATGTGAAATTTATACTTGTGTAACCAAAGATGGGGGTGATTGGCAGGCTAAATGCTTCATGTTGGTAAGAATGCTAAGTGTACATAAAAGGTGTTTGACAAAATGCCTAAGTGAAAATCTGAAAATTTGTCATAGGCCTCTTTGTGCCAAATTGGTGAAATATGCAATGTGGATGTAAATTGATAAATAGGTGGTGATGATATGATTCCATGGGGTGATTTGATCTTATGATGTTTACCATGTGTGGTAAAATGCTTATATGAGCATAGAATTGTGGTAGGCTCGTCATGCCCACATGTAATTAGTAATGTGGAGTGTGTACTTGTATAAAATGTAAACATGCATAATTAGTCTAACAACCATGAATCTTATAGGTGAAGCAGAAGGAAGCTCAAGTCATCAGCGTGACGGGAAGGCTAAATCCTAGACATTCGAGGTAACGTTAGATGTGCATAGATTACCCATGTCCAAATACGGGTAGTTATATCTTCATTAGTAATGTGATTCCCGTATCACAAGGTTGGAACTTTGATTATTAAGAATTGTGGGTTGGGTTAATCACCCAATGACTAAATGGGTAATTGAAGTAGTGAAAATGACCCGTTTAGGGTAAGATGGTGTAAACGACCCGTTCGGGGTAAGATGGTGAAAATGACCCGTTTGGGGTAAAAATGATGAAAATGACCCGTTTGGATTAAAAGGTAGTCTAAGGATTAACTATAAGTAAGAGTGAACCTTCGGGTAAGATGGGAATTATACTTGCTATGGTTCCAAGATTTGCACCTTTGGGTGAAAAATGAATTTTAAGCATGAATTCTCTATTTTATGCTAATCATATGATGGTATGGGAGAATTGGTTGGGTATTGTCAAATAGAGAATGAGTGGGGAGAACAACAAGTGTGCAACATGATTAACCGTTGTTAAGAGGGCTAAAAGGGGTCAACGGGTTGGGATTTCACACATTAAATTCCATAAGTTGAATCCGTAGTTGTAGAATAGATTTTATGTTTGGTTGATCGAATATCTTATAACTTAGTTGTGGTTACAAGATTTGGCATGAAATGAAGTTATTGCAGCCAAGCTTGAAAATTGCCAAAATTTGGCATAGAACTGAAAAAATCTAAGCTGAAACCTGAAAAGTTGGTTCCAAGCGTATCGCCTGGTACAAATACTAAAACAAGCGATACGCTTGGGAAAAACAAGCGATACGCTTGAAATTACAGAAATTTCAAGCGATACGCCGAAAACCTGATTTTCGGATTTATTAATTTTTTTGCTTATTTTAAGCATTAATGTGCGTTATAACTATTAATAGACCATTGTTTGCTAATATGTTACTAGTAAATGATGGCAGGTGACGATTAGGATGTTAGTGGGTCAAGATTGAGCACATTAATAGAAGAACCGAACACAAAATTAAAGTTTTTTGGGAGGCACACGTTGTCCTACCTTTTGTCTAGCCTATAGTCAGTGTAATCTGATATTTTTCCTAGTGGTGGATGAACAATTTAACTTGATGGGTGTTAAACGGTCATATTTTGTAAAGTATGGTTGCTATTATGAAAAAAGAAAAATTGGGGTCGACCTTTTAAGCCGACTATTCATGTATAAATAGTGGTGGGGTCTTACAGATGACTACTAGAGTAACATCAAAAGAACTAGAATAACACTTTTAGAATACTAGCAATCTTCTATTGCTTATATCTTCATTTGCACCTTCACACATGCCAAACAAAAAAACGTAACCTGTTACATATGAGAACAATAAACAATATAAGTAGTTAGTTATTTGTTATGAATTCATTGATCATTTCTCAAAATAGTTTGAGTGCTTCATGCACTTAGTAAAAAAAAATACCTTCATATATGTCAAAAAAAAACTTCACCTGTTCAAACAACAAACAATTATATTAGTTTGCTATAAACAATGAAATGGGTTAATTTAAATAATTGCCCTTCTTTTGACTAACCTAAAGGTATGTGCTTATTTTTTATGTGTCAAATTAAATAATTGCCCAAAATGACATGTTTTTCTAAAATTTACAACAATATTAACCTTAAATTGACCTTAAATGAATACAACCTTATTAATATTAATATGTGCTTATTTTTTATGTGTCAAATTAAATAATTGCCCAAAATGACATGTTTTATATTATCCTTAAATGAATACAACCTTATTATTGTTATACAACCTTCTAATTAAACCGAACTAAACCTTATACGCAACAATATTCTCCTCATCTCAAACTTATATCCAAATAACATTAGCTTTAAGGCCAACACTAAAGCCTTTGCTGAAAATTAAGGATAGGTGATTGCTAAAGTAATTACATTATGCATCTATTACATGAGTGACAAAACGGACCGGTCTGATCAGGTTCACGTCATTAAGGGTTATGGTCAAAAGAGGCGCTTTAAAAACTGATCAGGGTGGGTTCGAGTCAAAATGGGTTGGTCAGAGTGAGTTCACCCACTACATTTTTATTATATGTAAAAAAAAATCTTCCTATTACATAGTTTACTCATAACTAGCTGGAAACCTAAGACTTAACTGATAACTAGCTGGAAACCTAAGACTTATCTGGTTACAAATTTGCTCAAAGTTGTTTTGTTTTTTCATATATATATATATATATATATATATATATATATATATATATATATATATATATATATGGGAGGGTTAAAATAGAAACCCTCTTAAGAGAAGGAAACCAAAGAACCCAAATGAAAGGTTATCCTTGCTCCACATCACCCATTTCTATGATATACAAAAGGGTAAAATAGACATTTACTCATGTCTCTTGTTCTTCTTCAATCAGACAAAAGGACAAAAGGACAAAAGGTACTCCTCTCTCCTCTCTCATCTCTCCTCTCTACTTTATATTTAATAATAGTTTCTCTCACTTACTTTATTAATATTACAATACATTTGTTTTTTCGTTTTATAAATAAAAATCTGTAGATATATTTTTTTACTTTTACTTTTTCTCTATTATTTTTTAAATTCTTTTTGCGGTGTTTTAATTATCAGATATGAAATGTTACATACGTAACTTTTATGGGTCTGGTGTAAACAAAAAATTGACAAAATATATTTCATTGATTTATAAGAAAACATTACAATCAACAATAAATGTAACAAAATGTTTCATACGAACTAAAATATTAAAAAATATAACAACCTAATAAAAAAACATATAAAAACTATTTACGCTTCCATACTTTGTAATCATTTTCATCTTTGATGCAAAAAACCATTCACCTACGAAGAAAAATAAATTTATCAGTTCATATATGTAAAATGTTACACATGTTATATTGAAAAAAATCAAGAAACAAGTTTATTTAAGCTATGCATGTAATAACTTGTAACATATGTAACAACTCTTAACATATGTAACGTTACAAATGTTATATAGCAAAATAGAGAATCAAGTTTATTTGAGGCTCGAATATAACAGTTTGTAACATATGTAATGTTACATGTGTTATATAGACAAAAATCAGAAAACAAGTTTATTTGAGTTACGCATGTAACAATTTGTTACATATGAAACGTTACACATGTTGTATAGACAAAATCGAGAAGCAAGATTATTTGGCCTCGAATGTAACGATTTGTAACATATGTAACATTACACGAGTTATATATACATAAATCAAGAAACAAGTTTATTTGAGCTACGCATGTAACATCTTGTAAAATATGTACCATTATATATGTTATACAGACAAAAAACAAGAAATAAATATATTTGAGCTACGCATTTAACAAATTATTATATATGTAACAATACATGTGCTATATAGAAAAAAATCATGAAATAAGTTTATTTGAGGTATGCATGTAACAACTTGTAACATATGTAACAACTTGTTCATATGTAACGTTACCATGTTATATTGAAAAAATCGAGAAGCAAGTTTATTTGAGCCTCGAATGTAACAGTTTGTAACATATGTAACGTTACATGAGTTATATATACAAAAACCAAGAAACAATTTTATTTGAGCTACGCATGTAACATCTTGTAACATTATATTTGTTATACAGGAAAAAATCAAGAAATAAATATATTTAAGTTACACATTTAACAAATTGTTATAATGTAACGATACATGTGTTATATAGATAAAAATCATGAAATAAGTTTATTTGAGGTAGACATTTAACAACTTATAATATATATAACTTTACATATGTAATATAGGCAAAAATCAAGAAGCAAGTTTATTTGAGTCACACATATAACAACTTGTATATAGATATATATATATATAGAAAAAACATAAAACAAAGTTACAATATGTAAAAATAGACAAGCTACATATTTAACGTCAAACATGTTACATACGTAACATCAAAAAATAAAGACTCGTAATGAATTGAAAAAAAATACATATTTTATATATGTAACATCAAACAAGTTACATATGTAACATGATAAGAAAACATAATTTATATTAACAAAGTTTTATCTACATCTGTAATTAGTTTAATTGATATATGTATTTAACAATGGTATATAAACAAAAATAAAAAAAAACATCAAAAAGTTACATATTCAACGTAAAAAAAAGTTACATATGTAGCATTATCAAACAAATTACATATGTAAATTGTATGAACAATATTAAAGATATCATTCAGGCACTTTAGCATTTTTTATTCAACGAACAACAACATTTCGTCTTCTTTTCATCCAACTAACCTCCAATAATTAAAATAAACAGAAGTTCAACCCGTAATAAAAAAAATTAAATTAAAGTTATATATATATATATATATAAAAGCATCAAAAAGTTACATATGTAACACTGAAAAACTTAGATATGTAATATCAAAATGAGAATCTTATTAAGGAAATATTTAAAGTGGGACGTACACATCCAAAAGTTACATATGTAACATTTGAGTTTTTCTTTCACTCAAATAAACTTCTGATTAAACATGTTAGTTGATTAAAAATTAGAACAAATAATACATTAAGTAAATTTCATTAGAAAAGCTATCATTTTTTATTTATGCGGAATCAAAATTAACTAAAATATATAAATAACAAAAAAAGAATTTATATTTAACTCAATTATATAGGACGTAATTTATCTTTAAAGAACGAAAATGTAATATATACATGACATATATATACATGTTAAAAAGTTGTTAAATAAGATTTGGATTGTGTGTTGATGAGTCATATAATATATAAAAATCAAAACAGAGAAACCGATACTTTATGAAAAGAAATATCCAAAAACAAAATAAAAATGAAATAGAGACTCATTTTTTGGGTGGTGATATAACAGTATGGTCGGCAAGGTAAGAACAATCTCACCGTTACGACGAACGAGACCTTATCACATTGTGTCATCATTATCCCTTTTTCTAATTAAAAAAATTTAAAACACATATTTCAAATCAACCGTCAAAATTATCAAAACAACAAATAGAAAAATAAAACAGATACCTTCGGATCCATATTTAGAGACAATAGATGGAGCTTCTAGATCTCGTCTGGGTTAGATCTCGTCTCCGATCTTCTAGATCTCGTCCGAGGTTCTAGATCTCGTCTGGGTCGTCGATCGTACTGCTGCGTTGTCGCTACACCCATTACGAGACCCTAAAATGGCTTGCAGAGTGGTGACAGATGGTGGCGGAGATAGAGGTGGTGGCGACTGGCGGAGGAGTGGTGGCGACTGGCGAAGGAGTGGTGGTGGCTACTGGCGGAGGAGTGGAGAAAAATTGGGGGAAATTAAAAGTTGAAGTCTTTTTCTTGTTCAACTTACTGTAACTATAAGAAGAATGAAAATTGAGGAACCTATCATGTTTTGAATGAAATTGGATGATGATTTGAATAAGAAGCATAACCTACAATGGAGGATATGGAGAAGAATGGGGGAAATTAAAAGTTGAAATGGTGGTGATAGAGATATAGGAGGGTGACAATTGATTAGACATAGGAGAGAGAGAGTGTATGCATCGTTTGAGGGGAAGTGAAAATATTGGGACTATAATACCCTTTATGGGGATATTTAACTTTAGATGGTAAATAAAAATAATTAAAATTGAAACAATAAATATGAGTCATAGGATTAACAAGATGAATGGTCAAGATTGGGGTTTCATGGTTTCCTCCACTCAAGGGGGTTTCCATTTTACCCTTCCTCTATATATATATATATATATATATATATATATATATATATATATATATATATAGGTAAAAGATCCGTGTAGACCCCTTATTTTTTGTAGACCCCGTAGACCCCTTATAAAACTCAATAAAACTCATTAAAACTCAATAAAAATAAAACTCAGTTATGTTAATTTTAGTTTATTTTATTTGCGATAAGCTATTAAGAACAAAAAAAGACAATTAAAAAAAAAGAAAAACGAAAAACATTAAAAATTAAACGTTTTAAGACAATGAGTTTAAAACTCAATAAACTCAATAAAACTCAGTGTTGCGTTTAAAACTCATTGTCTTAAAATGTTTGATTTTTAATGTTTTTTGTTTATTTATTTATTTATATATTTATTTATTTGGTTCTTAAAAGCTTATCGTAATAAAAAAAACCAAATTTACAACACTGAGTTTTATTTTTAGTGAGTTTTATTGAGTTTTATAAGGGGTCTACGAGGTCTACAAAATTTAAGGGGTCTACACGGAACTCTTCCCTATATATATATATATATATATAGTTTTTCACATTCATCACTAAAGTTAGTTTAAGTTGTTTTGTTGATTGTGCAAAAAAAAAGAATGAATTCTTTTGTTTGCGGTTCGGTTTGACCGGTTTGATCAAGACTTTTAGTCAAATCACGGTTTGACGGTTTTGTAAAAAGATAAACCAAACCGGTTGCGGTTTTAATAATTTGGTTTTAACGGGTTTACGAGTTAAATTGGTGTTCTACAAACTAATGTACATGTAGATACTTATAAAAAGTTAACGGTTTTTAACGGGTTTACGAGTTAAAATGGTGTTCTACACACTAATGTACAGGTAGATACTTATAAAAAGTTTTTAGAGAGGGACAAATATAGCATTTAAACAAATTACAACGCACATTTATATATACTCAAATAACGAGTAGAACTGAGTATTTATTTTATTCTCCTGTTTATACCATACAACTAACTAAATGTCATTAGACACTTAAGACCATAATATCTGTCATAAGTATTTGTTAATAGAGTAAATTATGGATTGCGTCCCTGTGGTTTACAATCCTATATGAATTAAGTCCAAACGTTAAGAAATTTTCGTCTGGAAGTCTGAGGTTTGTATTTCTTTGCTATTTGAGTATCTGGGCCTAACAGAGTTAATTTTTTCTGTTAAATCAAATGGTATTATAGTAATTTTACACAACAGGGACCTGTTATGTAAATTAATAAAATACGAGGACTTTTTTTGTAGTTTTGATAAAGATTAAAGATTTAAATTAAAAATTAAAAAAAACTTAGGGATCCTCAGGTCGATCTTTCCAAACCCTCCCCTCCGGTCGATTTTGCCGCCGACTCCGTAAACCGGCGACCTCCCCTCTAGTCGATTTTGCCGACGAAGCCACCCCTGGTCCAACCTCCCATTCGATTCTGGTGTTCGTTTCTGGGTTTGCTCATGCTACTAATTTGAAGCCTTCGGGGGTCGATTCACGATCGCGAACAACAAACACAGCAGCGGCAGACGCGATTCCGGCGGCGGCTAGGGTTTTCTAGCGATTAAGACCACAGGTCCGCGCGACTCCGGTGACGTCTTCCCGTCGAGATTTCCAGCAATGTACAGAATGGTGGTGACCGATAAACACACAAAAGTTTCAATCCGAATCTTGAGTGTTCGCCGGCGCAGAGAAGTTGGGTGCATATTCCAGTGACTATTTGTGAGGCTTTAAGAGGATTTGGATCGGAGTTCAACTGCTTGATTCCTTGCAAAACCCTATGGAGTTGCGGCTATGGCCGAGAACCACCACCAAACCCTAGCCGCCGATGATGAAGGTGAAATAGAAGGAAAAATAGCGGCTGAGGTTTGAAGCAGAGAGATAGATGGAATGGCGTTGGCCGGGAACCACCGCCAAACCCTATCCGGTCGGAGATGTCGCCGGATTCTTCTTCTATCGACGTCTCCCTCCCGTAGCTCTCTTGTGTGTCAATTTGTGGGTTTAGTTTTAAAGAGGGTATAAGTTTTGATAAATACATAAATAGTCCTTTTCTATTTTTAAGTTATAAAAATACCCCTTGTATTTTTATAACCTTATTAATTACATAATAGGTCCCTGATGTGTAAAATTACTATAATACCCTGTGATTTAACAGAAAAAATTAACTCTGTTAGGCTCAGGGACTCAAATAGCAAAAAAATACAAACCTCAGACTTCCAGAAGAAAATTTCTTAACCTTTGGACTCAATTCATAAAGGATTACAAACCATAGAGACGCAATCCATAATTTACTCTTGTTAATAATTACACATCGTCATCTTGTTACCGTCATCTCATGTCTTAAATTACTGACCACTCTCAGATAACATTCAAATATTTAATCCACTTATCACACATCTATTATGATATGAAGGTATTATCCTAAACTTCATACAGTTGTATATATAAAATTTTCTAGTTAAATCAAACACTTGTAACATGCTGGGATATATATACCGATTGTTTATACACAATCATTAAAGAAACTTTTTACAATTATATTACAAAACGGCCGGTCCGGTTTATATGGTAATTAGTAAAAGAAATTGCGGTTTGATGGTTTTAACGGTTCAGTTTATACGGTTTCAAAATATAATTTTAAAAAGAAACTGCGGTTTGACGGTTTTAACGGTTCGGTTTATACGGTTTCAAAATATAATTTTAAACTGACCAAACCTGTCAAAAAGTATACGGTTTGACCGGTTTAAACGGTTTGGACGGTTTATGAACACCCCTTTATTGGAGTATGCAAGAAAGCACGTTTATGAAGCCTGTTATATTAGCTTATTTATTTATTTATTTCATGATGTCTACATGTAGCGACGATAGTTCTTATATCCAACATATATACATGGCAATATTACTAACACATGTTGCAACTTGAATCAACCCATTAGTAAATAGAAGATAAAAGGATAATTGCATGCCTTCTAGCAAACATAGATGATGACTCATGTCAAATGCTCTTGAACAATACCAATAGATTTTTTTTCTCAACTGATCTTTCTTAAAGGGTTGTATCCTACTCTTTTTTGTTACATCCGAACCAGCCAAGCTTGTACCTCCCTCGGATTGCAACCATTCATTTCCTTGTTAAATTAGCGTATTTGTTCATAGACATTGGAGCAATATATTGGGTAGGATGTATCTGTACAATTTTATTACATAAGAACAATAGTGAGATAAAATAATAAATTTTGTTGCTTGGTTACCTTTTTATGCACTTTAACAATCTTAATTGGAAATTTCTTCCTCATAATAATCTTCATTATCAGTACCAAAATCAGAAATGTATTTCACATCTCTCTCATCAGTAATCACTGGTTTCCTTTTCCTTTTCTTTAACTTTTGACTTCCTACTAAACTTGTTAAAGACTTAGCTATATCTTTAACTCTAAACTGTTGTAATTTTTCTTGGTTCTCTTGAATTCTCACCATTCTACTCCTCTCATAATCATTCATTTCTCTTTGTGAACTTTGACCTTCTTTGCCTTTGTTTCTCATTTGTGACCTTATCATACCATCATAAAAATTATATTAAAAGTAGCAACATACATGTTAGAATAAACAAAGTTCAAACAATGACAGTAGATATCATCCTAGAGTAATAGTAATAATTTGTGATGTATGAAATGATTTTAAGTTTTGCGCTCAGGATTTAGGGTGCAACAAATATGAACCTTAAACAAATAATATTAAAGAATATGACAAAACAAATTTGGATAATCCCCACAGATGTGAAAGAAGTTCCAATAGTAAAGAATAAGCCAAAACAGAAATTAATAGGAAGCAATCAGTCCTAAGTTCTTGACCCAATCATCAGGTCTGGGTTGCCTCTTATAAACCATAATCATGAACTACATGTCAAATTATAGCTAAGAACAAATTTCATACACAATGTGTCGTCACCTGAGAAGTCGAGGCGGAGGCGGAGGCGGAGGCGGAGGCGGAGGCGGAGGTGGAGGCGGAGACGGAGACAAATGAATATATTTTGATTCTTTTATATAGCGCTGCACAAGAAATTACAATAATAATAATAATAATAATAATAATATGAATAATAATAATAATAATAATAATAATTATGATAATAATAATAATAATATGATACAACCACACTTAAAAATACGGTAAGTATTAACGTGATCATATTCAAACTCGAATAATGATGGGTTTCTCATTTGTTATTTCTCAATATTAATTAATAATAAATAAGAATAAATTAATTAATAATAAATAAGAATAAATAATACAATTTTATAAAATTTAAAAAAGTGTTCCAATTCTCTTTAATAAATGCAATGAAACACTTCTTAACAAGTGTTGTAATTGTGTTGAACAATGCAACGTACACTTGTTAATAATTGTTACATTAGATTCTTTTAAACAATATTTTTTTTTATAAAGTGTTGCTTTTTATCCAATATAATGAAAACAAGCAATACTTTTAAAAGTAGGAAAAATGGACAAAAATAATCCTACCTATTGGGTATTGGCGGATAATGGTCCTACCTATTTTTTTGGCTCAAAACGGGCCTTCCTTTTCCTGGTGGTATTTCTAATGAACCTTCCGTCCAAAAATCTAACGGTCGTCAAAAAAATCCTACGTGGCGCATTCATTTAGCTGACGTGGACAACTTTTTAACATTTACCCTTTTTATTGATTCCTTTGAAGCAGAATTCCCCCAAATCGCAATAAACCCTAAATCGTTCTTCTTTCCTCGCTGCTCTCAAACCAAAATTCGATGAGTTCTACTTCACAATCGTCTTCGACAAGCTCAAGGAAACCTAAAATTGTTAGGCTTAATGCTGATTTGAACGGCATTCTGTATTGCGACCATGATCTTGTGGCTGTTAAACGAGTGGCTGGACCAGGGAAGTCAAGACCAGGCCACGAATTCTTTGCTTGCTCTTTATGGCCAGTAAGTAAGTTGTTATATGAACCTTGATTGTGTACTTATTTTGTTCCCATTGGATTCTCATTTTCTGATTTCATTAATAAGGGGGCGGATGCAATTTCTTCGTTTGGAAGGATGATGCTGATGAACTACTTGGAGAAGGTAAAAACAAGGAACTGGAATTGATGATTGCAGGTTTACTTGAAGAAAAGTTGCTGCTTGAAGAGGAGAATAAGAAATTGAAGATGGAAATTGCAAAGTTCAAGTTCAGAAGTCTGTTATGTGTTTTAGGATTGATTTTATGGTTTTATATGTAGGATGTGTAATAAGTTTGTAACTTGATGAATGTAACAAGCTTTTGACCATGAACCCAATGAAATTAATATGTGTTTCTTGATCCAGTTTCATTACCAATTTGATTTAAATGTGCAGCAGATTTGAGAGCATTATATTTGTGTACATTCCACTTGGTTACCAGTTATTTGTCAAAATTTTGTTCTCAATTGCTTACCATGTGTGCAGCAATATGCTGACCCATTTCAATTAACAAGTTGAAGCTACCATGTGTGCATAAATATCCTCAACCAATTAACAAATGCTGACCCAGTTTGTTGACCCATTTAAATTACACCTCAGATGACCCATTTCAGTTGCTGATTTCAGGAACAAACTGACCCATTTCAGTTGCTGATTTCAAACATAAACATCAATCCAAATACTTGCAGAACAGGAACAAACACAGTTTCATGACATCAACAAAAACAAAAACAACCACAAAACATGACAGTTTCAAACAGCAACAAAAAAAAAACACTTGCATAACAGTTTTAACACTAGGGTGCTTGGATCACTTGAGATGATTGGCTTGATTGGATCACTTGACTTGATTGTGTTCCTGCAACTTTTTAGGGCCTCCCCCTTTTAGCTTTCACAACAGTTTTTGAACTAGGACCAACCTTTGAATCAGTCTTGCTCACCTTCTTTGGTCTACCTCTTTTTGGCTTGTTCACAACAGCTTTCACCTTATCCTTATTTGGGCATGTCCTGATGTTATGGGCAGTGGATTTACAACCACTACACCTCATTTTCATCCCATGTTTGGTCAATCTTCCTGGTTTCTTTGGATCCACATGTGGATCCCTTCTCCTATTCTTCTTTGGTCTTCCAGGCATAGTTTTGATTGGTGGAGGGTCCAAAGGTAGTTCAACAGCAGGCCAGTACTTCTGACTAGGCAATGGAGGGATGTAAAACTGGTATGATCTCATGTATGTTTCCTTTGTGTAAACCTGATCCACATAATTTTCAGCTGGTCTTTGCAGGAGACCAAAGACACAACATGCATGATGACAAGGTATCCCAGTTAAATCCCACTTTCTACAACTACATGTCCTTTTTTCTATGTCAACACATACCTCATCTATCCCCTCTCTGACTTGATACAGTGCTTCTGTAGAAGGTGAAACTTCACATTTGTAAGCCTTGTTCTTCTCCTTCTCTAACTTTAGAATGATCCTAGGACAAATAACACCTGGCTTGCCAACCATATCCTTCTCCTTCTCTCTTAACCTGGTCATTATGGCTACCCTTATGTCCTCCAGCATGTTTATTAAATGCTTTGACCTAGACTGAATGATATATCCATTAAATGTCTCTGCCATGTTATTGACCACAACATCTGCCTTATTATCTACTTTGAAGAAACATCTACAGAAGCACCTTGGGTTCTGGTTTATAAATGCATTTGCAGCTTCTTGATCCAGTTTCTTTATCTCCTCAATAGCAATCATATGGTCTGCCTCAGAGTATGCTCTAACTGCCTTCCAAAAAGCCTGTTTCAAATCATCACCCTTGAACTTTTTATGCCAATTAGCATATATGTGCCTAGCACAGTTTCTATGCTCACAGTTACCCCAATATTGGGCAACTCCATTAAGAAGACCCTGTAAGCAAGTATTCAAATAAATTAGCAGTTTATCTAGGATGTAAACACACAAGTTTAAATTAATGTAACATACAAACACACATACCTTCTGTTGATCAGATATCAAAGTCCAACCCTTTCCTTCCTGTGTCACATCTAAACACTTGTACAGTTGATGCATGAACCAGCCCCAACTCTCATTATTTTCACCCTCAGTTACTGCCCAAGCCACTGGGTACATTTGATCATTGGCATCCCTGCCAATTGCAGCCAGTAATATACCTCCAAGGAAGGTTTTTAGGAAACATCCATCCAAACATAAGACCCTCCTGCAGCCTGCTAAAAATCCCCTCTTGACACCATCAAAACATACAAACAGTCTAAAAAACACTTCATTGTTGTTATCAATACCATGGAAGGAGGAAGGCACAGTTACAAGCTCAAATGTTGATGTAGGATTCTCATGTCTTAACATCTCTAAATAAGACCCTACTTTGGAATAATGGTCTTTCATAGACCCATGGAGCTTGGTGTGAGCAGCTGCCTTAGCCTTGTAAGCAAACCATTTAGTCACAAAAACCTTATACTTTTCCTTCACTGCAGCTTGGATATCCTTACCAGGCCAATATGGTCTTTCTTTGAATATAGGTAGGAACTCACTGGCCACAAAATCAGTAGTTAGCTGCCTGTTCCTTTTCATGTTTCTTTGACAAGTGTGTGTAACAATAGCCCTCTTTAACATGAAAGACCCTGACTTCTCATTAACAGACAGATAAAGCATAAAAGGGCATCCATCATCACATGTAACACCTATCCTACCTTGCCTTTTCCTGTTACTAACACTAATCTTCAAATTTCTGCCATTAGTTACTGCATACCTCCTAACTGCATCCTTGAATGCTGCCCTTGTACTAAACCTGGTACCAACAACCCAAGACCACCTACTCCAATCTGTTTGCTCAGTTACAACAGGAACATTCAATCTATATTTGTTTCCCCTAATGTCATCATCTTCAGACTCACCTGGTGAGTTTACATCTGCATCAGATGCCTCATATGAGCTGTACCCTCCTTCAACAGTTTCACCTTCACCTTTTGTAGGTTCAACTTCATCTATTGGAACCTCAAATTTTTCATTGGCTTCAACTTTGCTCAATATGTTATCAACAATTTCTCTCTTAGTAAACTTGGTTACATTGTTCACATTAACTGTTGCTGCAACTGAAGCTTTCCACTCCTCATCTTCAATTTCAGATTCATAGTCATCATCTCCCACCTTCTCAGATTCAGATCTGGTCAGCTCTTCATCATCATCAGTTTCAGATTCAGATCTGCCTGGAGCATAATCAATATCTTCAGAATCTGAAGTACCATTACCTGATTTTGATGGGTTACATTGGGCTTCACTTGATGGGCTACAATGGGCCTGCTCACTAGACCCGGACTTATTGACTAAAGGGCTGGCATAAATACTTACCACATGCTTGTAAGATGGCCCTAACAAGTCTACCATGACTGTAACATCATTGTCATCACACAATTCAAGTAACCCCCCTTCAAAATCCATCTCTGGAATTACCCAATGGAGTGTGAACTCATCTTTTTGGTATTTCCCGTATTCAATTGCATAATCACAGAGTTCATAGAAAGAAAACTTATCTTTTTCAATTTGGAGTCCAGTAGACCATCCTCCAAGATACCTAATCGTCGCCTTGTACTCAAACACACCTCCAACATAGAGATTTACCGAAATTGACTGTGACATTGTTGTGTTCCTGACCGACGGATGATGTTGATGATCTTCGATTAGCTGATTTCAGGTGCGATCGGAGGGTGGGAAGGGTGAAGACCACCGATTAGGTCAACTATCGTTCACTGATTTTGGGGTTAAAATGTTTAAAGGTCGAAGTCATATGGGGTTAAAGAGGGTAAATGTTAAAAAGTTGTCCACGTCAGCTAAATGAATGCGCCACGTAGGATTTTTTTGACGGCCGTTAGATTTTTGGACGGAAGGTTCATTAGAAATACCAGCAGGAAAAGGAAGGCCCGTTTTGAGCCAAAAAAATAGGTAGGACCATTATCCGCCAATACCCAATAGGTAGGATTATTTTTGTCCATTTTTCCTTAAAAGTATTAGGTCAATTTTGTAGTAGTGAAAAGAAGTGAATATATTGACATCAAAACTAAGTTATTAACCCCAAGAAAGCTAGGTATGTCTAGCTCCAAGAATACATAGATCTACTCAGAAGGAAGAATTTGATTTATCTGTTTGTTTGTAAGTGGCTATTTAATGCTTAAATCTTTGAGCAACTTAAGGTTTGTTTCTAAACAAAGTTTGTATAGATTTGTGTTTCCTTGTCCAATCATTGCATATGTTGTAAGTTATAACAGGATGTGTTTTCAATTAAACAGACAACAAAACACCAATTCTAATGCAGAAGATAAAAAGATAACATGTTTATGTTGGGTTTCAGACAGTGGTATACGGGTGTCCGGTGACGTTAAAAAAAAATTGACCGTTAATTAAAACATTACCGACCGGGTTTAGTAAATTAAGAGCTGAAACAGATTAAACCGGTAATCCGTTTACGCAGCGGAATACAATAATTTTACTAAATTAAGACGCGTAAACCGTTGGTGTCGAAATCGTGTCAATAGGATCACGATCACCAAAATCACACAAACACCATTTCACGTTAAACCGGTTAACGTGAAAATACAAACGATTACTTTAATCGAAATAAAACATCTAAACTAAACTGAGTTTAGATATACCTTCGCAGTGTTCTAACAAACGTTAGAGACACTGAGAGTCAACAAGATGACGCTAGGGTTTCACGGAAGAAACCGATCCGACATTCGGATCTTAATCGGTTTTGCAAATCGCAAGAAGCGTCTTAAACCGATTCGTTGTAAACGGCAACGATTCTGTTTATGGTGGCGACTAACGAGCACCAATCTATTAAGACGACAATGGCGGCTAGGGTTTTAGCCGGAGCGATTGCAACGATTACGACGATGAGGGCTCGCACTCACTAAGTCATAACAACCACAATAACGGTGAGTGGTGAAAGCTCGTGGTGAAACAGAGAAAAACTAGGTTGCGACGGCGACCTAGGGTGGCGGCTTCGTCGGCTCCAAGGAGGAGGGACGGCGGCGGCGGCTCATGTTGCGCAGCGGCGGCGGCGGTTCTCACAGAGGCGGCGGCGGCAGTGGTCTCGGATGAAGGTGAGTCACGAGGTGGTGATCTTCGATGGTCGTTGGAAGGAGCGACGAACAAATCTCCGACGGTAAAGGCTTCGCCGTGGAAGGGAGCCGGCGAGAGGGAAGGGAGGTGTGACGACAAGAGTGGCGCAGAGATTGGGGGGCTAAACCCTAATCTCTACTTGCTTATTTATAGGCAACCAAATTTCGTCTAGGCCCCTCGTCAATCTCTTACATCGAAATGAACCACCATAGTTTACGAATTAATAAAATTGGTTTTTAGTATAAAAGTCGTAAACCCGAGAACTTATAAATTCAAATAACTATTTATTTGATTTATTAGTTTCACCGTAGACGTTTAATCGATAAATCAAAAAACGTTATACTCCGTTTATTATCGCAAGGATAATTGATCGCAATTAATTTAATTAAATGTTTATTATCCAAGAATAAACATAAAATAAATTACTAATTCCGTGATATACCGGTTAACCAATTTAAGCGGATTTTAATCTCGTTGCCCTCAGTGTAACTTTTTACGGGTCAAACCGGGTCGGGTTCTTGGTGTTTGTCGGGTCTGGACATCCATTATCCAACAGTTCAGGAATTAGGTTGTTGAAATTCTTTTTGTTTGGAAGCAGAACCTTAAGGTAAATTTTATACTAAGGGTGGGGGAGTGGTAGAAATTTTTAGTTGAAATAGAATTGGTTGTAACCAATAGTACGTAGGAGAGAGAAAGAAATAAAATATTTAAGAAATTTATAGGAGAGTGGTAGAATTCTTTGGTGTGAAGTAGAATTTTTTATGTATTATTTAAATTAGTTTGTTTTAATTTAATAAAACATTTTATTTAAATAATTAAACATATATTTTTAACATAAAAAAAATTATAGTTCCTACAATTAAAAAAAAATACATTTTCTAAAATAAAAAAAAAATTACATTACTTAAAATTTAAAAAAATTACACTTCATCCTCGAATTCGTAGTAGTCCTCAAGTGGCTTTTTCGGTGGAACAAAATGTGAAGCTGGAACCAGAATAGGAGGTTGTTCAACCGGTTGAGGTATTCTAGGACGTAAATGATTATAGCGTGCCGCCTTGCTCTATGGTATTCCCACGAATCTCGTGGAGATGTTGACATCGTAAGATTGTTGAATTCTTTGAGCATTTCCAATATTCTTGACATGCTTGATGAACTGGATCTCATAATAAGTGAGTCATATAGAGGACGGGATATAGCCTTATGGTCTTATGGATTTATAACCGTTTGAAAAAAGAGACGTTGTAGATTTTTAGCCGTTAAAATGAAGTTATTTAAAGTTAAAAATATATTGTAATTAAAAAAATACCCAAAGCTGGCCCACAAACCCCACCCACAAAAGTTAGCTAGAAGTAGGGGGGGGGGGGGGGGTGGGTGGGTTGCCAAAGCCGCATAGCAGGCGCCAGTGTTGCCGCGGTAGCCGCTCAGCGAAGCCGAGTTCTCTCCGTCCACCCTAAAGATAGTATACCTTTGGTTGAACCCCCGAGCATGGTAAGCACATTTGTTATATAACTTCTTGTAGGAATTAAATTGTGTTTTATGCTATGAGAAGTCCTTAAACACAAACAAAAACAGAAAGCGAATTCGGATAAACCTAAAACAGCTATGAATGCTTAGAATAAATGTAAAACATAAATAGAAAGAAGATTTGGATACCATAAAAACGAAACCAAAGAACGAACGAAAAAATAAAATCAAAATTCAAAGAAAGGGGATTGAACTGACCTTTAGTAGTAGAGCTTGCGAAAGAAAGCGTGGTGAAAATCAGGTCCAATTGAAGATTGCGGATATAATCTGGGCGACATGCATGGAGTTTTTGACATACATGATACAAGCATATATGGGGAAAAGTGAGCAACTTTCTGCATGTTTCTTTGTGAATATGATTGCAAAATGAATTATAGAAAGCCAAGTATGGACTAGAGGTGTAAACAAGTTAAGTCGGCTTGAGATTGGATCGGAAAAAAACTCGAACAATCGATGCTAAACGAGCCGAGCCTAAACGAGCTCGATCCCAAAGGCGAGCTTGAAATATGACACGTTTAATAAACGAGCTCGAACTTTACATTTCGAGCTCGAGTTGGCTTGCGAGCCTAAACGAACTTTTGTATTTATATTGTTTTTATTTAAATTATTATATATATTTAGATAAATAATAATTATATTATATATAAGATTAAAAAAATAATATAATAATACGTATTTTGTTGTATATAAAATAAAATTATAAATAGACAATCATAAAATAATATAAAAATAATAGTTAAGTATTAAACGAGCCGAGCTCGTGCTCGAGCTTAAATAATTCCTCACGAGATGGGATTGAGATTCAGAAGTAAAGATCTAAACGACTCGAGCTCGAGCTCTGATATTATAGCTCGGCTCAGTTCGACTCGTTTACACCCTTAGTATGAATAATGGACTATATCAAATTAATTAATAATTCAGATCAGTTGTAGCAAAATACTTACTGATATATTCAATTCCTTTACTTCATGTGAATAAATCAATAGGAGCTAAGGTCTATCTAAAATAAGAAATAAATGGAAATTAACTTAAATTCTTAAACTTTTTTAACTAGGCAAAGAGATAATATAAATTACGTGGCGGTTAAAAAAAACCTAATCAACCACTCAACAAAAACAATTACAGAAATAGAAGCAGGCTTTATAACCAATTAACCCAAGACATAAAATATTTCTTATCCCTACACGTGATCCAGTAATACGAGAAATGCACAATCGAATAACTTAAATCCTTAAGTACAATGACTTTTAAAATTACATATGAATTGATTGAACAACTAGTTATTCTCTCCGAGTAAAGATAAGTTCAAGAGGTTTTTCTTTCTGCAAAGTCACACCAAATTTTTCAGTCATGTCGAGTTTTGTTGGATCATCTTGGTTTGGAAGAGCCCAATCGTATCCGAGAATCAAGGGTGCTAAGATGGTTTGCAAACTTTTAACACCAGAGGGTAAACCAGGACACATCCTCCTCCCACCACCAAAGGGTATGAACTCATAGTCATGACCTGTAAAATCAATGTTTGAACCGAGAAACCTTTCAGGTTTAAAAGTGTTAGGGTCCTCCCAAACTTTTGGGTCATGACTAATTGCCCAAACATTCACCCATACTTGGGCATTTTGAGGAATCGTATAATTCATAACTTCGCAAGCTTCAATGGCACGTCGAGGAATTAGGACGGGAACAACTGGGTGCAATCTTAGTGTTTCTTTGATACAAGCATTGAAATAAGTCAATTTAGAAAGGTCGGATTTAATGATATTGTTAGGGTTGAATTCCTTTTTAAGTTCTTCTTGTACTTTGTGCATGATTTCTTTGTTCTTTATAAGTTCAGCCATAGCCCACTCAATGGTTGTTACCACAGTATCAGTACCTGCTATGAATAATTTAATTGTCAAAATCAAGTTCAACACGCAATTTAATTGTCAAAATCAAGATGATAAAAACGTAAGGTTTTTTTCTAATAGAATTTTATCTAGTTCAACACGCAATTTAATTGTCAAAATCAAGATCTTAATTTAGAGTAAATGTTTATAACTAGATGATTAATGAATGGACATCCATTGATTATGTATTTGTTTATGTTATGGTCGATTGAACTTATACTTTTCTTAGTCTTTATGTATTCACATTCAAATGTCAAACGAAGATCATGATGGTTTAAGATGCTTACTAAGAATAGGTTTTGATGACCTAAAATTTAAATGTTTTAAATCAATCGGATGTTTTCTAAGAAAGACTTACCAGAACCAAGATGTTAATTTGAGAGGTCGTAAAATTATTTTCCAGCAAACGATCCAAGAAATCTTTTTCATGTTCTGCCACAATCTCGTTCTTGGTGATTCGATCTCTTCTTTCTTTGACTATAGCGTTTGAAAAGCTAGACAACTCGTCAAGGTGGTTCAAACTGTCCTTTCTTAATCCTTGAAGATCTAGGCCCCCAACTATTGGGAAAAAATCGCTTACATTTGGTGTAACGGAATTCTCCAATATTTTAAAAAGCCCGAATTTCAACCGATGAGCCGTTTCATCATCTTCCAAATCAAGAAAATCTTTGCTAAATAAAATGTTGCTCAAAGTATTAATCAATGTAGTAAAAACTAGTTCCTCAATTTTCACAACTTTTCCTTGGTTGTTATTCAAGAAACTTAACATATGAGCCAACTTTTCATTTCTCAAGTTTGACTGAGCCTCTATTGCTTTAGCCGAGAACAACTCAACCCGACACAAGGTTCTGCATGATTTCCAATGCTCATTGCAGTCCCTTGCCCATACAAAGTAGTAGTCTATAAAACTTTTTGAAGTGCATCGGGTATAGAACGACCAGAAAGATGACGGTCTTGAGTCTTGAGAACTTCCATGGCCGCCTCGGGAGAAGAGGCTACCACAAGAAGCCGCGTACCTAAACGAAGAGAGATGAGTGGGCCATATTTTTTAGCAAAGTTAGCCGCCGCAATATGAGGATTCTTGGCCATTTGGTGCATATTGCCAATGATCGGCCATGGCCGTGGCCCTGGTGGGAGATTTTTGACAGATCTACTATATTTTCTAACCACAAACAACAAGAGAGGTGTTACCAAAAGGAAGAAAGAAGATAAGAGAGTGAATTCCATTGAAAAAAGAATTTAATTACTACTGAGTTGTTTGATGTGGTTCCCTTCGTACATGGGCATGTGCTTTTATAGGCTTCAAAGTATTCATGTACCTGACTTTAGTGATTTTGGATGAAAGAACAAATATAATTAATCTATCTTCAAGAAAGAAAATAATAATAATAAACTTGACGAAGACAAACACAATTGAGTTTGCACATCTGCTAATATACATTTTGATAAAAATAATAATTTGTTGACTGAATAATTAAACATATATTGACCATAATATTACACAGCAACTTGTATTGACGGTAATATTATTATTGTATTTGTAAGTTTGGTATGACTTCTAATAATAATCTTCTCCTATAATAAAATATATATTCACCAATTTTCAAAGCCCTGAAATGAAGTGAAGTTTTACAGTAATATTACTCTAGATCTAAAACCAAATTAAATCTTTTATCTAGCTACCTATACACACAATAAACATATTTTCTACAACAAACTATCTCAATCTTTAAAAAAAAAAAAAAAAAAAAAAAACCTTCAAATTTTCTTAACATATTTTCAAAAATTAAGTCATCCTCTCATCAACAACAGAGCCACAGCAACCACAATTTTGTCCACCAATTATCTCACAATTTTGAGTCTTTTACACAACAACTAAATTTTTACCCACAACCATTTCTTGAGTTATGTGCTTAAGTACCAGGAATCACACAAGTCGGAGATCAGAAGGTATTTTTTTTAAGGAAAAGTGAATATGGTGTCGTTACTGTTGGAATTTATGCGTAAAATGATTATGACTAATCGTCACACAATTAGAAACATACAATAAGAATACAAAATAAATTGACGATCTAACCGAATCAAAGGCGCGGTGAACCGGATGACGAACTGATGGCAGGAACGATTCCTGAAAGTAGAAGACAAGAAAACGAAGGAACCGGGCTTGTGTTTGACACAATTCCCTTAAACAGATTCGCCGTCTGTTCCCAGGGTACACCGGTTCAAAGCAGCGTGTACTGCCGGACTATGATCCTTGCCTGAAACGAGAACGGAATGTTGCAGCAGCAACTGAGATCAGCAAAAACGAATGATGTGTGTATGGAGCATATGGTGTAACCATTTACGAAAATCTCTTCATGTATATATACATGAAGAGTTCTACACACCAAAGGTTGCAATTATTATTGTCTTAAAGGTTCTTCATTATGATCGTTAATTAACGATCATAATTAGTCGGTTTTAGGATGCGAAGAGTCTAAGTCACACCAAAAGGCTGATCTAGAATTTTCTAGACCATGTTAAAAACGAGTAAAATCTGCTTCTCTCGGACCCGGGTTTCCGGAGCTACATTCGTGTCCGCAGGTCGCGCGGGCACGCCTTGGACTTTTGACCCATCGGACCACTTTCTGCACCCCCCTGCACACGTGTAGGAGCCAGAGTAAAACACATCCAAAGCTTTGACAAAGCTTGGAAATGTGGTCCGTATAAACCAACTCAACCTTCGTTCCCACACCAATGTGGGATAGCCAAACTCATTTGAGATCGACATCTCATTCACACACATTTTTCCAACAGTTACACATCTAAGCTTGGTTGCAAAACCTCCTTAAACTACATCGTTTTGATAGATTTACATCAAAACTTGAAAAATTTCCCATATCCTAAAATATTCATATTCAATTCAGATGGTTAATTTTTGCAGTTACGTTCGGTAACTAACAATTATAGTTGAATTCGATTTCCCAGATCCCAAAATATTCATATTCAATTCAGATGGTTTTTGCAGTCATGTTCTGTAACTAACAATTATAGCGTTATATTTTTAATTGATTTTGTTGTTTTTAAATTTAAATGACAGTAGTAGAGACTAGTTTAATTATTTGTTTAGAACAACGATAGTTATTAATTATCAATCAATCAAAACGACATAGTATAGGGAGGTTTTGCATCCAAGCTTAGATTTATGCAACACCATATTCACTTTTCTTATTTTTTTATTAACTTATTTTTAGTATTTTTCTTATTATGTATTTTAGTATTTTCATTAACTTACGGCTGAATACAACGAAGTGAACATAAATGTTATTAAATATTTTACGGAAATTTTTATTTTAAAAAACAAATTCAAGAAGAATCGCGCACGGGTTTAACATTGTTAATATGTTATGCATGAGAGGAATTAATTTAAGTGATCTTATATTAATTTAATTTGCTACGTAGCCAACCATGTAAATAAGAATCAATCCTAGAATGCCATGTGCAAATTGGACCTAATTAAAAACTATTTAAAACATTAATTAAAAACTATTAAAAACACTCTGGATAAGGTTATTGATAATTTCATACATGGGTGGATCTAGTGTTGTGACAGTGGGTTCACGGGAACCCACGGAATTTCGAAATTTTTTTTAGAAATATATAAAAAAATATAGAAAAAAAAGAGAAGTGAATCTTGATTATAGGAGTGAATCCTAGAAAAACCAAAAGATTACTTTTGTTTAATAGTTTTAGCGTGAGTATACAACCTTCAAGACCCGAGTTCGAATCATCCTAACAGCTTTTTTTTTGTCTTTTATTCTTTTAACTTCTTTTTTTTTATGTTGTTTTAATCCTCTTAGCCTCGCATAGACGCAAAAACACCCCCAAATCCTCTTACCCTAAATTCCTAATACGCTTTTCGCCTCTGCATCCCGACTTCCGTCTCTGTGTCTCAGTTACACCGTTCTCAGCGTCTCCTGCGAGTAGAATGGCGACCGCCGGCCGACCGCCCTAGTTCTCAATCTCACCGCCCGACCTCAGTGGCTCAGTTAGACAGTCACACTCGGGTCTTGAAGGTTGAATTTTTCAAACATCGTCTTTTGATTTCTCAATCTCACCGCTCAGTCAGACCGTCTCAATCTTCACAGCTCACAGGCTCACAGCAGGTACAAATTCTTCAAGCTTTTGTCTTTTGATTTCTTAATTGATTTGGTTTTTAAATAGCCATTGAATTTGGTTCTTGAATAGTTCATAGTTCAATACTTGAATACTTGAATTTGGCCGGTTAATAAATTTGGTAAAAATTCATCAAACTTTTATGCTATTGAATTTGATTATTAAAAATGGCTAGTGAATTTGATGTTCTTGTATTGATATTTATTTAGGTATAATGAGTATTGAGAGCTTTTTTCAACAAGAAAACCCGAACCCGAACCAGCCAAACCGAAATTTTTGACATTTAGGGTTTGGAATTTCGCCCCCCCCCCCCCCCTCTCCTGAAAATAAGTGAACCCACGTGAAAAAAATCCTAAATCCGCCATGGATTTCATATATATATATATATATATATATATGTGATAATTATATAATATATTTAATTATTTAAAGTCATTAGTATTAAATAGAAGAGAAGATTGATATTTAATATAAGAGAGATGTGAAAAAATAAGATGAAAAGTGTTGTGAGAACTTAGACATATGAGCAATTTATTTTATTATGATAGAGATTATTTTGTTATTTAGTAGAATATATATTATTTATATGGTTTATTCTTTTTAAAAGAAGATACTATACAAGATACAAAGTACAAGTAAATTGTACATCTCCTAAAGCACAATTTAGAAATTTAAAACGCGTTGTGCAAATGCCTTATGCGCACCATAGGTTGTACTTTAGTTGGCATATTCTTTTTGTGTGTAAGTGGTGCGTATAGGTGTGCCTGACGCGTGTAGAATCTGATTTCTTTTCTAAAGGACGCGTGTTTGGGTTTCTTTATAATCTCTGCTCAAATGAGAGTAGTATTTGATTTTCTCTCTCTGGCTTCTTCAACGATGTCCTCTGCCTTCTCTCTCACATCTCTCTAAAAGATTGTATGAGGGTTTCTTTATACGTTACCACCCTTGCTTTTGTCTGGTGGCCGATGTTGTTTCTCCGTCATGTGCTTCGTCGACGTCGATTTTCTCTGCGATTTATGCTTTGCCGACGTCGATGGTGGCGTCCGGTCTTTGTGGTCGATGTGGGTGCTATTAATGGCCTGGTGAGAACCGATGTGCCACCGTCCTACGAAGTTGCATTTTGGTGCAATGTGAATCCCATCCGGCGCTAGGGTTTACACCTTTAAGTCTCTATTAGAGTTTAGTGTTCAAGTAGTTGGTTCTGAATTAGTCTATGTTTGGTCATTTATAGGTTGTGATGATTCATATGATCTGAACCTTCTTTTACTCGTTTGTCACCGCCGTTTTATTTGTGGCTTTGGTAGCTGCCAGTTAATCTAAGCAATTTCATCTACACCATATGTTACTTTTTTTGCTTTGTTGGTTGTGATTCTTCATTTTCCAAATCTATTTTCCTGTGAATCTATGGAATGAAACTGATTCTATTACTAGCTTTCAGGTTTCTATATTTTTTTGTTTATTGGTTGTGATATGCGATACTAAAAGTTCCGTGGCTGTGATTATGCAAAACTGGAAAAAAAGGTATTCATTGTCGGTTATGATATGGAGAGGCACCGATCTTAGCCATTCTTTAGTTTTTCTGATAATTAAATCTGAGGGTCTACAAACTGGAATTTGAAGTTTTTGGACTGTAATTTGGTGTTTGTTTATATGATTCTATAATTGATTCAATTTAGTTTGCTTTTAAAGTTGAAATTGATATCTGGATTTCTATGCCGTGTTATTGTGGCGGTTATGATCGATTTCAAGGATTTGAGCCTGTGTTTCTTGATTTTTATTAATTTGGGGTTTGTTTTTGTGATTCATGGATAATTGTTATTAAATCAATTGTTGATTTATTCTATTTTAAATTTAAAATTGAATTTAAATTTCTGAGTGTTGTGATTGTGATGGATCTAAGTCATTTGTTTTGGTTATTTTTTGAAACAAAGCTTCTTTAAGATTAGAATTGCAAGTGCTTTGTGTTGGTTATTTCTTGAAATTGAGATTCTTTTAAGATTGAAATTGCAAACTTTAGATTATGGCAATCCTTGCTCAAACACAATGTGACAAATGAAATAAACAACTATAAATTGATCTAAAATTTCTATCCGGATAACAGTTTTCTCTAAGATTGAAATTACAACTTTGGATCATGGCAATCCTTGCTCAGACATAATGTCACAAATGGAATAACAGTTACAAATATTTATCAATACATGCGTCTAATAAAATAGAGTCTCGTGCAATGACATGCGTTAATACGTAATTACTTATTGAACATTGGAACGTACACATGAAATATAAAATGTCAAACTTTTAAAATTACACATGAATTGATTGAACAAATGATTATTCTCTGCGAGTAAAGATAAATGATTATTCTCTGCGAGTAAAGATAAGTTCAAGAGGTTTTTCTTTTTGCAAAGTCACGCCAAATTTTTCAGTCATGTCGAGTTTTGTTGGATCTTCTTCGTTTGGAAGAGCCCAATCGTATCCGAGAATCAAGGGTGCTAAGATGGTTTGCAAACTTTTAACACCAGAGGGTAAACCAGGACACATCCTCCTCCCACCACCAAAGGGTATGAACTCATAGTCATGACCTGTAAAATCAATGTTTGAACCGATAAACCTTTCAGGTTTAAAAGTGTTAGGGTCCTCCCAAACTTTTGGGTCATGACTAATTGCCCAAACATTCACCCATACTTGGGCATTTTGAGGAATCGTATAATTCATAACTTCACAAGCTTCAATGGCACGTCGAGGAATTAGGACCGGAACAACTGGGTGCAATCTTAACGTTTCTTTGATACAAGCATTGAAATAAGTCAATTTAGAAAGGTCAGATTGGATGATATTGTCAGGGTTGACTTCCTTTTTAAGTTCTTCTTGTACTTTGTGCATGATTTCTTTGTTCTTTATAAGTTCAGCCATAGCCCACTCAATGGTTGTTACCACAGTATCAGTACCTGCTATGAATAATTCCTGCATACATATATGGCAAATTTGAACGTCAAAATACATTTAAAATGATAAAACCTTAAGGGTTTTTTCTAATAGAATATTATCTTAGTTCAACATGCAATTTAATTGTCAAAATCAAGATCTTAATTTAGAGTAAGTGTTTATAACCAGATTATTAATGAATGGATATCCATTGATTAAGTATTTGTTTATGTTATGGGCGATTAAACTTATAATTTTATTGGTCTTTATGTATTCACATTCAAATGTCAAACGAAGAACATGATCGTTTAAGATGTATACTAAGAGTAGGTTTTGATGACCTAAAATTAGAGATAAAAAAAGGTTCTCGAATCAGTCGGATGTTTTCTAAGAAACACTTACCAGAACCAAGATGTTAATTTGAGAGGTCGTAAAATTATTTTCAAGCAAACGATCCAAGAAATCTTTTTCATGTTCTGCCACAATCTCGCTCTTGGTGATTCGAGCTCTTCTTTCTTTGACTATAGCGTCTGAAAAGCTAGACAATTCATCAAGGTGATTCAAGCTGTCTTTTCTTAATCCTTGAAGATCTAGGCCCCCAACAATTGGGAAAAAATCGCTTACATTTGGTGTAACAGAATTCTCCAATATCTTAAAAAGCCCGAATTTCAACCGATGAGCCGTTTCATCATCTTCCAATTCAAGAAAATCTTTGCTAAACAAAATGTTGCTCAAAGTATTAATCAATGTAGTAAAAACTAGTTCCTCAATTTTCACAACTTTTCCTTGGTTGTTATTCAAGAAACTTAACATATGAGTCAACTTTTCATTTCTTAAGTTTGACTGGGCCTCTATTGCTTTAGCCGAGAACAACTCAACCCGACATAGGGTTCTGCATGATTTCCAATGCTCATTGCAGTCCCTTGCCCATACAAAGTAGTAGTCTATAAAACTTTGCTGAAGTGCGTCAGGTATAGAACGACCAGAAAGATGACGGTCTTGAGTCTTGAGAACTTCCATGGCTGCCTCGGGAGAAGAGGCTACCACTAGAAGCCGCGTACCTAAACGAAGAGAGATGAGTGGGCCATATTTTTTAGCAAAGTTAGCCGCCACAATATGAGGATTCTTGGCCATTTGGTGCATATTGCCAATGATCGGCCACGGTCGTGGCCCTGGTGGGAGATTTTTGGTAGATCTATTATATTTTCGAACCGCAAACAACAAGAGAGGTGTTACCAAAAGGAAGAAAGTAGATAAGAGATTGAATTCCATTGAAAAATGAATTTGATTTCTCTAGTTGTTTGTTGTGATTCCGTTTGTACATGGGCATGTGCTTTTATAGGCTTCAAGTTAAGTAATCATCCAGCATTTGGAGTGCCTGACTTTAATGATTTTGAATGAAACTATATTAAATCACAGATATACTCTATCTTCCAGAAAGACAATAAGAATAATAAAGTTGACCAAGAGAAACGCGCGCAATTGAATTTGCATATCTGCTAATATATATTTTGATAAAAATAATAGTTTGTTGACTAAATAATTAAACATTGAGGGTAATATTACACAGCAACTTGTAAAAGTGCAACGGCTCTCTTTTTGTATTTTGCGGTGTTCATTTGAGTTTAACAGTAATATTACCTTAGATTTAGAGCTATATTAAATCTTCTATCTCCCTATAAACACACAATAAACATATTTTCTACAACAAACTATCTGAATCTTTAAAAAAAAAAAATAACCTTCAAATTATCTTAACATATTCTCATAAAATTTAAGTCATCCTCTCATCAACAATAGAGCCACAACAACCACAATTTTATCCACCAATTACCTCACAATATTTTTCCTACTCAAGAATCACATTTTTATTCTTTTACTCAACAATAAGTTTTTTTCCCTGTGGTTCTCCTTGTGAGTGACCCGGGTTCGAATCCTAGGGTCGGCAGTTTTACCCCAGTGGTCTCAGATGGAGGGGGTTTCTGCCAGATGGTTCCAGGAGGGGGTGTCCTGGTTTCACGGAGGTCTGTGGAGACGACCTTGGACGTTGGCCCGAAGGGGTAGGTTACACGTGAAACCTGGTTCGCCTGATTGATGCCGTTCAAAAAAAAATGTGCTTGAGTACCAGGATTCACACAAGTAAGGATCGGAATGTATTTTTTAAGAGAAATTGAATATGTCGTTTTGACTGCTTTACACATCAAAACTACGTCATTTTAACTAAATTATTTCAAAACTCCAACTAAAACTAAGTTAAGAATATAAACTAATTGATTTCATTTAATTCTGATTCAGTTTAGTTGATATAAGTAATTAGGAATTAGCCGTTCAAAAAAAAAAGTAATTAGGAATTAAATTCAAATTCAATTCAATCCAACTAAAAGTAATTAACAGTCATAGATGTGATATAAACCACACATATCTTCGATTTCCCAGATCCCAAAATATTCATATTCACTTCAAATGGTTTTTAGGGTGGGCGGTATGGGGGATAAATTTTTTAGGATGAGTAAAATGGGATAAGTTGATGGACCAATAGGAGAGTGACACAGGAGAGAGAAAAAAGTATATGTCTTTTTTGTTTTTTGAAGTGGTATGGGTGGGATAAAAAAACTAAGTCAACGTTCGAATCCTTCTCCCAAAAACGTCGGCAACCTTCGGCAATCAAATGCCGATTTTCTTTTTTTTTTTGCCGAAATCAACATGCCGAAAACAATGGTATGGGTTTGCCGAATTTGCCAAAAAAATGGGGTTGCCGAATGTGGGTTGTAGAAATTTTTGATCCTCCATACCGCCCATGCTTACAGTTACGTTCGGTAACTAACAGTTTTAGGGTTATATTTTTAATTGATTTCGTTGTTTTAAATTTGAATGACAATAGTAGAGACTAGTTTAATTATCAATCAATCAAAACGATGTAGTATCCACATCCAAGTTTAGGTGTGTGACAACACCATATTCACTTTTCCTATTTTTTTATTAACTTATTTTTAGTATTTTTCTTATTATATATTTTAGTATTTTCATTAACTTACGGCTGAATACAACGAAGTGAACATAAATGTTAGTTAATGTTTACGAAAATTTTTATTTTAAAAAACAAATTGAAGAAGAATCGCGCACGGGTTTAACATTAGTGTGCATGAGAGGAATTTATTTAAGTAAAGTTATATAACTATATTAATGTTAGGTTCATTGTATGTGTGTTGTAGTATATTTGAAATATTTTGCCAATGGTTTTTAAAAAAAAATACTCATCACATGGTACCACTACTACCACACGTGAACCTTAAGAACATATTGTGCGAGAGATTGAGAATAAAAAATAATAATATATCATTTGTCCTAGAATGAACATCTCTAACCTTGAAAGATGATACGAGGTTTGAGAAACTAGAGAAATTAAAGTATTATGTCTTTTTGATTATGATCAAAAGAAATGAATATATGGACATCAAAACTAAGTTATGAACCCCAAGAAAGCTAGGTATGTTTAGCTCCAAAAATAGATATCAGAATGAAGAATTTGATTTATCTGTTTGTTTGCAGTGGCTATTTGATGCTTAAATCTTTGAGCAATTTAAGGCTTGTTTCTAAACAAAGTTTGTATAGATTTGTGTTTCCTTGTCCAACCATTACAAATGTAGTAAGTTGTAACTTTCAATGAAACACATAACAAAACACCAATTCTAATACAGAAGATAAAAAGATAACATGTTCAATTATTAGATTGTTGACATTCTTTTTGTTGACATTCTTTTTGTTCGAAAGCAGAACTTTAAGGTAAATTTGATGCTATGGGGCGGGAGTGATAGAATTCATTGGTTGAAGTAGAAATGGTTGTAACCAATAGGAGTGTGACACGCATGTAAGAGAAAGAAATAGAATATTTAAAGAATTTTATTGAGGAGTGGTAGAATTCACTACTACAGAAATGACCATTTGCGACAGCCATAAATGGTCGCAAAACGGTCGCAATTGAGCATTGCGACCGTTTTGCGACCGTTTTGGGTGGTTGGTTATACCTTGGTCGGTAATATTTTTAGCGACCATTTTTTGCAACCGAAAAGTCCTTCTAACCGATTTTGCGACTTGAACTTCCGTCGCTAAGTTAGCGACCATGTTTGTGACCGAACAATAGATGGCGACCAATTTTGTGACCGAGCCCTTTACGACCGATATTGCGACAGAAACTGATTGTGACGGAAATTGCGACTAACCAGATAGTGACCGCAATTGCGACCGACATATTTTGTGACCGATTTTCCAACTGAAATATTATCAATGACATTTGCGACCGAACTTTTGTTCGACCAATTTTGCGACAATCACTAACGACCGCTTTTATGACCATATTTTTGCAACCAATTTAGCAACCGAGTTTCAGTTAAAACTTACAACCAACTTGGCGACCACTATTTTGGTCACACAAAGCTACAAGTTTCTCACTATTTATATCAATACCCAAAAACAATTAAATAATTCACAAAACCGCATTCGTATATACAATATCCAAACGCTCAATATTAAACACACCAATCATCCATAAAAGATATCCAAACAATTCTTCAAGAGAAAATCAATTTGTCGTTTCATTTCAGCATTCACATCTTTCATTTCAGAGTTCGCAACTCTATTTTCTTCGCTTTGCTCCATCATTGTAAGTTTCTCTGCTCTTTCTTTTTCTTTCTCTACTCTTTCTGCTTCCTTTTCTTGTTCCAATTGCGCTATCTTCTCATTCAACTGTTGCACGTATAATTAACACAACACATTAAAACTGAACAGAACAATCATGTGACCCATGATATCACTATACATAGAGAAAATATGGATAAAAATAAAATAAGCACACCTCTTCATTTCCAGTAGGTATATACGAAGTACTAGTACTTGGTGTTGATGGTTTACCGTCGGATCACTAACATCGTTAAAACCGTATAATCTGCCCCTTTTCTTACCCCCCTGACAACTTCTGTCCAAGTGTGTACATCGAATATAGGACGTTTGTGCGACCGATTTGGTTTCGGTCGCTCTTTTTACGACCGAAGTTGGTTGGGCCGCTAATATGGTTGCTGATTTTGCGACCAGCTTAGTCGGTCGCAAATTTCGGTTGGTTTTGCCCTTTTTTGTAGTAGTGATTCTTTGGTGTAGAATATTTTTATTCATTATTTAGATTAGTTTGTTTTAATTAAATAAAACATTTCATTTAAACGATTAAACATACATTTTTAACATTAAAAAATTACATTTTCTAAATTATAAAAAATTACATTCCCTAATATTTTAAAAAATGACATTTTCTAAAATTAAAAAAAAAACTTACACCTCATCTTCGAATTCGTAGGATTCCTCAAGTCGCTCTTCCGGTGAAACAAAATGTGGAGCCGGAACCAGAAAGGAGGTTGTTCAAGCGGTTGAAGTTGAAAAGCCGGTTGAGGTATTCTTGGACGTAAATGATTGTAGTGTGCCGGTCTTGCTTAATGTTATTCCAACGAATCTCGAGGAGGTGTTAATATCGTAAAATTATAGAATTCTTTTGAGTATTGCCAGTATTTTTTACATTCTTAATGAACTGGATCTCACAACAAGTGATGTATTTTTAGGAAGAGATATAGCCGTTTGAAAAAAAGTACATCAAATACCCGAAACTGGCCCACAAAAGTTTGCTTCATCGGCTAGAAATAGCCGAAGGGGGAAGGTTTTTGCCGAATCCGCATAGCCAGCGACAGTGTTGTCGTGGTAGCTGCACGGCGAAGCCAAGCCCACTCCGTCCACCCTAAAGATAGTACACCTTTGGTTGAACCCCAACATGATAAAGTATGTTTGTTATATAACTTGTTGTAGGAATTAAATTGCCTTTTTGCTATGAGAAGTCCTTAAACACAAACAGAAACAGAAAGAGAATTCGGATAAACCTAAAACACTTATAATGCTTATAATAAATATAAAACAGAAAGGGAATTCGGATAAACCTAAGCGTGGTGAAAATCAAGTGCGATTGAAGATTGCGGATACAATCTGGGCGACATGCAGGGAGTTTTTGACATACAAGCAAGGAAAAAAGTGAGCACTTTCTGCATGTTTCATTGCTTATATGAAAATAAATTATAGAAGGCCACTAAGTACATGTAATAATACAAACAAGAAAAATCGAATTTGAAATCAAAGTATGGACCAGAGGTGTAAATGAGTCAAGTCGGCTCGAGATTGGATCGGAAAAAAGCTCGAAGAAGCCGAGGCTCAAAAAGCGGAGCCTAAACGAGCTCGAGCCCGAATGCGAGCTTGAAATATGACTCGTTTAATAAACGAGCTCGAGCCCGAACGCGAGTTTGAAATATGACTCGTTTAATAAAAGAGTTCGAGATGGCTCGCAAGCCTAGCTAAACGAGCTTTTGTATTTATATTGTTTCTATCTATATATTATATATATTTAGATAATAATAATTATATTATATATAAGATTATAAAAATGATATAATAATATGTATTTTTCTGTATAAGAAAATATTTATGTTGTATATGAAAATATCTTTATACATAGATAATTATAAAATAATATAAAAATACTAATTAAGTATTAAACGAGACAAACTTAAACTTGAGCTTAAATAATTTCTCACAAGTCAAGCTCGAGATTTAAAAATAAAATTCTAAATGAGACGAGCTCTAGCTCTGGTATTATAGCTCTGCTCGGTTCGACTTGTTTTCGCCCCTAATATAAACAATTGACTATATCAAATTAATTAATAATTAAGATCAGTTCTAGCAAAACACTTACTGATATGTTTAATTCTCATGTGAATAAATCAATAGGTGCTAAGGTTTATCTAAACTAAAAAAATAAATGTGTTATACCCTGGATTTCAGTTTTACATTCTCAGTATTTATTGTGGGATTTATATCCCAGGATATCTGCATCCAGGGACTGCTCATTAGCACTATATGATCCTAGCATGCGCGGTCACCCAGCATGCTGGGGTATCGTTACTAACGATTTCTTTTGACTTTATTTCATCTATAGCCAGGTACAAAAGGTCGAATAACGGTCACATGGACTTAGTCAAGAGCTGGAATACGCGTGGGGATAAAGAGTCGCCGTTAAACTCGATCAATAACGGTCAAATGTCGTTGGAATGAAGATCCCTGGAATCTCGTGGTGTTAGTTAGGCAATCTATGTATTTATACACGACATTATAAGTTTCATTTTGAACACTTGAGAACACTTGTATTCACTCACACTCACTTAGCAACAACCGCAAACAATTGTACTCGGACTATTTTGGGTGAAATAAATCAGCAACGTGTGTTATCGTTGCTAGGGTTTTTTGTGTCGGCGGCTCTTGGAGACATCCAAGGGTTAAGGGCTTTTTCCCCTTAAAAATTCTTGTGTTCTTGATTGCATCCTGGGAATTCGTTGATTGTATCTGCATTCTATCATTATTTCCTTGAATTCAAACTGTTTTAAATGATTTCATATACTTTGCATCCAAGGCACCATACCTCACAAACGAATTTGGTAACAAAATTGTGCCTTGTAATTTTTAGCCAAAACAAAATGGAAATTAACTTAAATCCTTAATTTCTTTTTAACGGCAAAGAGATAATATATAAATATGTACCGTTTAAAAAACATAACCAATCACCCAACAAAAACAATTACAAAAATAAAAGTGGTCTTTATAACCAATTAACTCAAGACATTAAACATTTCTTATCCCTAAACGTGATCCAGTGATATGAGAAATGAACGATCGAATAACTTAAACGCCTAAGTACAATGACTTTTATTGCAAACACCAGCCATATGAATTACTATGGCAATATGAATTACTATTTGAGCAAAGTTATCTGAATAGTTTTGTAATAAAGTGATGTATATGATGTATATCCTAGACTAGTTTTGTAATAAAGTGATGTATATGATGTATATCCTAGACTGGATTTATTAAGGGAGTTGTTAAATGTACCAAGGTGATTTTTTTTTCTTGAAATCAAGGCAAACCACCTAGGTTTTACAAACTTAATTACTAAGGGTAGTGTTAAATGTATCAAAAAGTCAACTTAATTTAATTTTTATTCTATTATATATACTTTTATGACAAAAAATAACCTTTTTTTTATATCAAAATGAGTGATATTTAGAAATATTTACTTCTCACTCCTACTCTTATTAGTTAAAATGTTTTTGTTATTTATTTTATTAAATACATTCAATATTTTTTGATAAAAGGTCGATAAGATTTTAAAACACGCAGTTAATTTAAAAGCTAAGGAGAAAAGACATATAAAATATTTTTGTTTTTAGTTTTTGAAAAAATTAAAAAAAAAGTTTTTTTTAAATACCTATACAAAACGTTAGAAATAACTTTGTTTTTTTAAATACATTCAAATAATGTAAAAAAGTATATTATAATATACTTTTCGTAAAGAAATAAAAATATTGATAAAATGTATAAAAAAAATCTATGTTTAGATAAACTATAAAAAATATTCTTAGAAAAATATAAAACTTTTATACAAAATTTGTAAAACATTCAATTATTTTTTTAAAAATATCTTAACCAATAAGAGTTGTAGTGAGAAAGTTTATTTAAAAAAAAATACTTATTTTGATAAATATTTTTTAAATTACCTATTTTAGTAAATAAAATTTCAAATTATACCTATTTGGAAAAGACATGTAATTATTACCTTATTATTATATAAAAGTAAAAATAATTAAAAAGACATGTAAAAAAGTGTTAAAAAGATGTAAAGTACGTACTACGTACAATATTGACATGCATCATGTCTAAAAATTTAAAGCCTAAGTGATCAGCAATAGTTTACATCGTTGAACTGAACTTTCGTCTCGATTAAAAAAATTAAAAGAAAACATTTGTAAAAGAATTGCATAATATTTATAAAAGTCTTTTGTAAAAAAATATAGTAATTTTTTTTCAATAAATTGCTGTTAAAAAAAGTGGATAATATTTATAAAATAGGTCTTTTATAAAAAATTATAATAAAAAGAAATTTGTTAGAGTTTTTTAATAAATTGTTATTAAAGAAAGATAATATTTATAAAAAAGTCTTTTAAATTATATAATCATTACCTCATTATTAAGAGTGAGAAATGAAACTTTTTAAGAAAAATACAATCATTACCTCATTATTAAGCACATATTAATTAAAGTTGGTACATTTATCATATTACCTTGGTACATTTATCCTTACCCTTTATTAATCATTATTTAGATTGTGATTTAGTATTAAACCTATTTATTCAATCTAATATAATGTTATCTAGCATCTTAGGATAGGATGTAGCCTAATGATATGGAATAAAACCTTTTTTAAGATTTTAACCTTGAAATTTGATGAAACTTGCTATTAATCAAAAAGGAAAATTGGATTTTAATAATCCAAGTTATTACCAATTGGCCAATATTAATCCTAATTTCAAAATTGGCCTACATTAATCCCAATTATTAAGGTGTTGGATTTCATTGGACCCCCGTTAAGTTTTCCTTAACTCCGTTAGTTTTTTGCTGACGTGGCACTGATTAATAATAGCCACGTGGCTGCCACGTCAGCAAAAAACTAACGGAGTTAAGGAAAACTTAACGGGGGTCCAATGAAATCCAACACCTTAATAATTGGGATTAATGTAGGCCAATTTTGAAATTGGGATTAATATTGGCCAACTGGTAATAACTTGGATTATTAAAATCCAATTTTCCAATTAAAAATAATAATTAACTTTTTATTGAATGTGAAACACTACTTCACCAAACTTTCATTTGAATACTGCTCTAAGATTACCTTATATATCAAAAAGAGTGGCTTAGGTGTACACTGGTGGAGAACTATTCTCTCCACGTGGCACCAATCGGTGGTTGCCACATGGCTGTATCATTTCTTTTATTTTTTTTTTAATTTCCAGTTGTGTGGTCAAGTTTTGTATTATGTTTTTCATAATTTTCCCAGTCTTCAGGTTTGCTGTGGTGGTACTTACACATGGTTCCAAAGGAGAGGTCGCGGGTTCTAATCCTCAGACCCTCCATTTTTTTTCCAGCTCTCTGCCACTTATCATGGCTGTTGATATTATTAAGTTTTTCTAAAATTTGTTAAGTTCTCATTGGGCAGGAGGGGCGGTGGAAACGTGTCATACATGTGTCCTTTACTCCTAACGAGTGTACATATTGTGTTGATGACTCTACATTTCGTTAACATATTTCTCTTCCACGTGTTTCATCCTTCATATTTAAGATATGATTCTTTTCTCTTCTCAATTTCTTCCTACGTTTGTTGCTCTGCTGGAAATTAATGAATGTGAATGTTTCATTTTTTCTTTCCATTACTTACAATTGTGAATTATGGTTGATTGATCTCGGTTATTGCAGGCGGCACCACCCACGGCGGCGACAGTACGGTTCGCCAACCCAACCTCGCTTCTCCGGCGAACTACCACTTCGATTGTGTTCATCTCAGATCTGAGTGTTTTTGGTAACATCTTGACTATTCGTTTCATTTTGTTGCTCAGACTTTCTATTAAATTAAACACTCGATCTATCTTTGCATGTACACAAGCAGACCAGATCTATGAAGATGATGAGTTTTGATAATGATTGGTGGTGGTCAATGGCGGTTGTGGTTCCGAAGACGACCTACGAGCTCCAGACAGCATATGAGTATGGTGGTGGGTGTTAGATTTGTTGCTTACGAAGGATATTTATGCAATTTGGGACTGATATGGTTGAATTCGAGTGAACCGAGCCTCGAGATCATTAAAAGGTATCGCCTCCTCTGATTTGCATCTTAGAGTTATATGACTTTTTTTCCTGCTCAAATTTGCGTTGATGCATCATGTGTATATAAGGGCATTTCAATTTCATTCTCAGGTATCTTATCTGTTTGCCTCTTCCGTCGTTTTCGTAAGTTACAATTCTTCATATTTCTTACGAAGATTACTTCTCCATATGCTCTTAATTTCTAGGGCTTAGATTTCTCCGTGTATTATTTGGTGTGATGTCTTAATTTTTTTGGTTTCATTCAGATCAATTGAAACTATGCTCTTAATTTCTAGGGCTTAGATATCTCATCTTTGTCTATTATTAGGTGCACTGTCTGATTTTTTTTTTTGTTTCGTTTGGATCGATTAAACCTAATTTCATGGTCATTTATATCTTTTTCAGGTATCTCAATCGTTTGCCTCTTCTGTAGTTTTGTAAGTTACAATTTTATCCTTACAAAGATTACTTCTCTTTGTGCTCTTAATTTCTAGGGCTTGGATATCATATATATGTAATCTGAAATTGCATGTATGAATTTCTTTGTTGTGTTTAGTTTTTAGGAGATTTTGTAAGTTGTTTATTTATTTACTTTCTTATTTACCAAAAGTTATCTTTTGTCTGAAATTGGGTTGGGTTCGTATTTAAGAAATATCATGCAAAAATTATGGATTAAGTTACTAACATTAACATATGTGGGTGGTTAAGGGCGTGGCTTATGAATTGAATTGAAATCAGGTTTAGATTTAAGGGATCATTCGGACTCATGAGATGTAGAAAAATAACTCTTGAATGGGCTATTTTAGTTACCCTTCATGCCACGTTTCCATTGCGTGTTTACTACTGGTACTTTCTTCTCCCTATTCAAAGAGAATGGCGCTCACACTTCATGCTCTTTCTCGCTTCAATTTCCCTTATGAGGTAATTCGTTCTTCCATTTCAATGAAATAAACTTATAGTAAACAAAAAGGCTTTCCTTTTTTGCCTTTGAATGAAGTAAACGAAGTCACTAATGTTCGTAATTTCTTTCATTTTTTTTTATTTTCCCATTTTGATTTCAATTGACTTTAGTTTTACGTCCTCATTAGAGGAAAGAAAAAGGCTTAGCTTTTTGGCCTTTCAATGAAGTATACGTAGTAACAGTCGTCAGTAATTTTTTGCGTTTGTTAGTTGCAATTATTGAATACGCAACAAGGAGAACTCTGAAGACGACAATTACTAGAGATGGGAGCAGAAGAATTAATTGAAATCTTCTGTAGGTTTACATAATGTTTAAAAACTCAGATCTGAAATATAGATTTGTGCTAATTGTTTATTTTGATATTCTTTTGGATTATGAAGAACCACTACATCAACCATTTGTTTGCTCGCTCACTCTTCCTGCTTTAAACACAAATAGCTGCTACTTATTACTTCATGGATAAATTCTTATATTCTTATCATTTGCTTGGCACTTATGTGTTAAATAGTTTTAGCCTGATAGATATAAAATATGCTTACAATTGACAATTTATTTATGTAATTTATTTGGTGTTTCACCTGTAGATATCTTATTGCTCATCACGAAGAGCATCTATTTACCTTCTTAAAGTGACTGGTAAGTTCTCTAAGTTAGTTTTGTATGAGCCTATTTTCCTGTTGGATAAATAATTTCATGGTTAAACTTAGTTACTGCTGTTGTCATGGCTACGATTTAGTTAGTTTCTTTTCCTTTCACATAAAAATTTTGTCTTTTCCGTCCCGCAGATGGTCTTGGAGAATTTCTTGAAGTTTACGATCAACTGGATTATGGGGTATGCATCATCTGAGGAATCCTGTAAGTTTATACAATTTTCACTAAACTTTGTTGAAGGTCTTAAGGGTTTTCACTAATGTGTTGTAACAGATTTCTTGCAAATAAGACCAGGAATTGTACAGTTTGACTTTTGATGTCATCAAATTGACTAACTTATAACTCTCAATCATGAAATGGTTGAGTTTTGAAGGATCTTAATAGGCCCATGATAAATTCTACAGTTAAGAATAATGTTGGTCTAAAATTCATGACGCACATCATTTTTTTAGATGTTCAGTTGCTATATATGTTTGATCTTGAATGTCAAAGTGCATTTATTCTCAAGAAATTGAGAAGATAGTGTGAAGTTATGTTGAAAAACAGGTTAATTGGGGCATGCTTCAGTTATGAGCAAGCGAGGAAGTTGGTTTTCTTCAACGTAAGAAGACGAGGAAAATGATCATATATATGCTCAAACTACAAGAGAACAAGTAATGGGGGGCAGATGGTTTCTCATTGAACACTTTGCAATTTTTATTAAATTGTAACATTTGTTTGTAATGTTTTAAGTTTGGTTTGTAGTTTTAAAGAGCTTTGTTTGTAATGTTGGTTTGTAGTTGTCAACAACATTCTCCTTCGTTTAATAGGTAATGAACACCATTGCAATAATAATCTTAGCCTATTTTCGTGATGATTAGAAGACTCATTAGTCTAAGCCTATTTTCAAGATGATTAGAAGACGGTATCCGTTAGAAAAAAAAAAGACACACTAATCCTTTAGAAAAAAAAAAGACACACTAATCCTCACGACAACATGCGGGTCAGTAAACTAATAATGTAATATTCAACCGCAGCAACGCGCGGTCTCTTTGCTCGTATGTATAATTGTATAGTGAACTATGTAAAGATATCTAGTGTGGAAACTGGAAAGTTATAAGCCTATTATGCAAAGCAACTATGATTCCTCGTGAGAAAGATGTGGTTATCGAGGCCGAGGGTTCGCATGGATGGTAAGTTGCAAATGTTTGGTATTTGTTTGTGTGAGTTTTTATGTTTGTTAAAGTAATTATTGTCCTGTAGGAATGTATGCAGTGGCGGATTCAGGAATTTTTTTCAGTGGGTGTAAAAAAAAATTAGTAAAATATTACATAAGTTATATAAAAAACAACATTAAAATTAGTTATTTTTATTCAAGAAATTTGATAACTTTGGGCGTCTTGGATGTCAAAAAAAGCTAAAAAGAAGCTATTTTTCACAAACCTTGGATGATGTGGGTGCCAAAACGGCAAAAAAGAAGCCATTTTCTAACCTTGGGAAAAAAACCTTGGGTACCTAGTCGTTCGGTTCAAGAAATTAGCACTAGAATTTTAAATTTGAGTGGGTGCCTAGGACCCCGCTGGATCCTAGGTGGATCCGCCTGTGAATTTATGTCACTAGGAAGACCTATATTCGTGTTGGAGTAGCAAAGTGGAAGGTCACTATTCACGAATAAGTACATTTCGCATGTTGTAATTTGATAAAAACATTTTTTGGTAACTTCAAATCTTAATGTTATGAATATGGCGGGGACACACGCTAATAAGAATTTATTTACTGAATATTTGAACATACAAAACAAACATAAAATGTCAAACTTTTAAAATTACACATGAATTGATCACTACTAGAAAACAACAAAATTTCCGACAAAATTTTCTGACCAATGTAAATGGTCGGAAATTCAGACGATTATTGTCTGCGACTAAAGATAAGTTCAAGAGGTTTTTCTTTCTGTAAAGTCACGCCAAATTTTTCAGTCATGTCGAGTTTTGTTGGATCATCTCCGTTTGGAAGAGCCCAATTGTATCCGAGAATCAAGGGTGCTAAGATGGTTTGCAAACTTTTTACACCAGAGGGTAAACCAGGACACATCCTCCTCCCACCACCAAAGGGTATGAACTCATAGTCATGACCTGTAAAATCAATATTTGAACCGATAAACCTTTCAGGTTTAAAAGTGTTAGGGTCCTCCCAAACTTTTGGGTCATGACTAATTGCCCAAACATTCACCCATACTTGGGCATTTTGAGGAATCGTATAATTCATAACTTCACAAGCTTCAATGGCACGTCGAGGAATTAGGACCGGAACAACTGGGTGCAATCTTAACGTTTCTTTGATACAAGCATTGAAATAAGTCAATTTAGAAAGGTCGGATTGGATGATACTGTTAGGGTTGAATTCCTTTTTAAGTTCTTCTTGTACTTTGTGCATGATTTCTTTGTTCTTTATAAGTTCAGCCATAGCCCACTCAATGGTTGTTACCACGGTATCAGTACCTGCTATGAATAATTCCTGCATATATATGGCAAATTTGAACGTCAAAATACATTTAAAATGATAAAAACATAAGGTTTTTTTTTTCTAATAGAATATTATCTTAGTTCAACATGCAATTTAATTGTCAAAATCAAGATCTTAATTTAGAGTAAGTGTTTATAACCAGATGATTAATGAATGGATATCCATTGATTAAGTATTTGTTTATGTTATGGCCGATTAAACTTATAATTTTATTAGTCTTTATGTATTCACATTCAAATGTCAAACGAAGAAAATGATCGTTTAAGATGCATACTAAGAGTAGGTTTTGATGACCTAAAATTAGAGATAAAAAAAGGTTTCGAATCAATCGGATGTTTTCTAAGAAACACTTACCAGAACCAAGATGTTAATTTGAGAGGTCGTAAAATTATTTTCAAGCAAACGATCCAAGAAATCTTTTTCATGTTCTGCCACAATCTCGCTCTTAGTGATTCGAGCTCTTCTTTCTTTGACTATAGCGTCTGAAAAGCTAGACAATTCATCAAGGTGATTCAAGCTGTCTTTTCTTAATCCTTGAAGATCTAGGCCCCCAACTATTGGGAAAAAATCGCTTACATTTGGTGTAACAGAATTCTCCAATATCTTAAGAAGCCCGAATTTCAACCGATGAGCCGTTTCCTCGTCTTCCAAATCAAGAAAATCTTTGCTAAACAAAATGTTGCTCAAAGTATTAATCAATGTAGTAAAAACTAGTTCCTCAATTTTCACAACTTTTCCTTGGTTGTTATTCAAGAAACTTAACATATGAGCCAACTTTTCATTTCTCAAGTTTGACTGGGCTTCTATTGCTTTAGCCGAGAACAACTCAACCCGACACAGGGTTCTGCATGATTTCCAATGCTCATTGCAGTCCCTTGCCCATACAAAGTAGTAGTCTATAAAACTTTGTTGAAGTGCATCAGGTATAGAACGACCAGAAAGATGACGGTCTTGCGTCCTGAGAACTTCCATGGCTGCCTCAGGAGAAGAGGCTACCACAAGAAGACGCGTACCTAAACGTAGAGAGATGAGTGGGCCATATTTTTTAGCGAAGTTAGCCGCTACAATATGAGGGTTCTTGGCCATTTGGTGCATATTGCCAATGATCGGCCATGGTCGTGGCCCTGGTGGGAGATTTTTGACAGATCTACTATATCTTCGAACCGCAAACAACAAGAGAGGTGTTACCAAAAGGAAGAAACAGGATAAGAGATTGAATTCCATTGAAAAAAAAGAATTTGATTTCTGTTGAGTTGTTTGTTGTGGTTCCCTTTGTACATGCATGGGCATGTGCTTTTATAGGCTTCAAGTAAAGTAATTATAATCTAGTATTTGGTGTGCCTGACTTTAGTGATTTTGAATGAGAATGTATTAATTCATTGATATAATCTATCTTCCAGAAACAAAATAAGAATAATAAATTCGACCAGGAGAAACACAATTAAATTTGCACATCTGCTAATATATAATTTGATAAAAATAATAATTTGTTGACTGAATAATTAAACATTGAAGGTAATATTACACAGCAACTTGTATTTTCCAGTGTTCATATTATTAAAACTGCAACCGCTCTATTATTGTATTTGTAAAGTTGGTATGACTTCTAATAATCTTCTCCTAAAATGATTTTCACGATGAAACAGTAAATTAAAATATCAAGATATGGTAACGGTTTTAGTGTTATCAACTTCAACTATAATTAAATATTCACCGACTTTGAAAGCCCAGAAATGATATGGATTAATCTGATCAAATTTATATTTCATTGATTATTGATACATATGTAATTATATTTTATTCATGAAAGAATGTAAAAGAAGTCATCATATCTATCAGATACACATATATGTATCTATAAGTCATCAGATACTCGCTCGAACATTAACAACCTGCAAATCGAGTGTGATACATATTTAATTATATTTTTTCGTATTCCCGTCGCAACACCCAGTGAGTAAAAAACGATAGCATTCAGTGCATTTGGTGAATGTAGTCTATGTATTTCTTTTAAAGTTGATATGATTGTATTTGTTCTTTTTGAGTATATGTTGTGATTTATTCTCTTACTAGTTTTTTATCCCCGTGTGTTACACGGGTGACTTTAAAAAAAAAACTATAAATACAATCATAATATACAACAATTATGTATTTTTATATCTTTAGTAATTAAATAATTGGTTATTAAAATATTTTGGAATGCAATAAATAAAAAATTGGAAATACAAATCACTTCCATAATTAGGAGAATTGGCGGGAAAAATTGTTGAGCATGAATGTGGTGGTGCCACATGGCAAATTGTGATGCCAAAAACTTTTCTTTTATTATATATATAGATATAGATATAGATAGATTACATTCTCTGTTATCTCTAATGTGATTATATTATATACTGATTGCCCGTTGTACCGGGTGTGTGGGTCAACCCCTCATTTTCTATAATTTAATGATGTCATTCTAAATATTTCAATGAAGAAAAACACAACGAATTTTAGTTTGGTTTTTGCTTTTTTTTTACCTTTTCTCTATCTTTTTAATGTAATCACATCCTACTAAAAACTATTTCATAATTGACAAAGAAACTATATTTTTTTATAGTTTTGTTGTTGTACAACTGAAAAACAATTATTTTTAATAACAATTATCACATATTTTTATAGGTTATAGCATGTGAAAAATAGGTTTTAAACCACTTTAAAAGTAGAAATGTTGAACTAAAGCTCCACTTGTAAAAAACTCGAGTAATTTCTTTTATTTAAAGCATAAATTTTATTGTTTATTATACATACTTACATAAAGTTGTAGAAAAAATATAAATACTTAAAGAGATTAGTTGCATTTAATATGAATATAACGGTGGACCATCTTTTGGTTAACTTCAGTTGAAGTTGGGCGGATGCTATTTGGGATTTGGTTCTTGGGTGGTGCAAAGCACCCAAGGAGCTCATTGTCTCAGTGAGAGACGTGATCGAGATCCATAAGTTGTGGCCTTTTTCCAAGCATCTTACACATATTCTTCATGGGATTTTCTTGGTTACTCTTTGGTGTATTTGAAAGTTGAGGAATGAGATTGTTTTCGGGAACTGTACTACAAAGATACAAGATGTTTTTGGCAGCATTAAGATCCTATCCTTCTTTGTGTCATATCTTCTGTATCAGATGAGTATTCATAGTCACTTTCTTTTAACGTTTTGGGTGCAACATGTACCGTTATCAAACCAGTGTGCTCTGTATATTTTCTTTAAATCTATATGCGACTCTATAACTGTTATATGTGTTTTGGTATGTTAAATTGGTATAGATTATTGCGGTGAATGTGTTTCTCGAACTTACTCAAATTGTATATGTATCTCATTATGAGTCAGGGTTACAATAATGGATCTATTGGTGTGACAACCCGTCTGGCCTGCCTGGATTTGTCGCAGGGTGATTGAAAGCCTAAATGTCGAGGGCTTAAGTGTGTCGCTCTTATGTGGCTTTGGTTCATTACTTGTTTATCATATTTGATTACACTTAACTCATTGAATCGCATGTTTTAATCTATATTAGTATATCAAATTTATGTTTACTCACCAATTGTTCATAGTTGACCTTATTTTGTACATGTTGCAGGTTTTGATGTTAGATGATGATTACCTTGTTGATGACACCCTAGGATGCATGTAGACTTAGTGAGACCTAACTAGCAAGAGTTAATGTACATTGTTGTATTATTCTCGATTGAATTATGTATCATTTGAAATTATGAAATAGGTTAGTTGATTAGGAATATCGCAACATTAAATAGTGTTGTGTGCATCTGGACAATCATCACGCCCCGACATATTCCACCATCGGTTGTGTTGTAATAGAAACAGTCACTCACCAATTTACATGGCAGGAATTTGATTTTGGTTAATTACAGGATTAGTCCTTGCAGGTTTGGAAGTTAAAATGAGTTTTAGGAAATGGCGACACTAGTCCCTCGAAGTTAAAAATAATGTTAACAAACTCTAACAGGTTTAACGGAGGATGACTTTAACGATGAATACGCGAGTGTGCGTCCAAACATGTCTAACGTATGACGTTTATAACGATATAATCCTTGTTTCGTCACTTGAAACCGTGAGTATACATTCGTAAATATATATATTTGAGTTCACATAAAATGATGAACATGAAATCATAACAATACATGTATAACTCACATAAAATCATGAAAAAGTTACGTATAGTTACGTGACACCTCGTCACATAATATAATAGGATATAATGTGTTTATATATACATATATCACATAAAATCATAAGTTTAATTGTCACACAGAGTGACAAAGTGTTCACATAAAATCATAAAATATTATTTACATAAAATCATAAAATATAAATCATCTAGACTCAAGTGCATGCTCGTATAGTGATGGTTATACAAACTCTAGATGATAAGGTCAACATAAGTCAATCACATAAATGTTCACACAACATTTATAACAATTTAGGTTTAGGTTAATCAGAAAAAGGCCTGAAAATACGGATTGTCACACTTCAGTTTTGATAATTAAATCTAAGTTTACAAACTGAAATTTAAAGTTTTTGGACTGTAACTTGGTGTTTCTTTATGTGGTTATATAATTGATTCAACTTAGTTTGCTTTTGAAGTTGAAACTGATATTTGGATTTCTATCTCGTGTTATTGTGGGGTGATGATCGATTCCAAGGATTTAAGTCGGTGTTTCTTGATATTGATAAATTCGGGGTTTCTTCTGAAAATTATTATTGATTCATTTGTTACGTTGTTTGATTTTAAATTTGAATCTGGAATTTGGATTTCTGAGTGTTGTGGTCGTGATGGATCTAAGTCATTTGTGTTGGTTATTTCTTGAAATTGAACTTGTTGACGATTTGAATTGCACATAATTTGTTTTGGTTATTTTTTAAAATTGTGATTCTTTAAGATTGAAATTGCAAACTTTGATCATAGCAATCCTTGCTCAAATATAATGTCACAAATGGAATAACAGTTATAAATTGACCTAAAAAAATTATCCGGATAACACTGAAATTGCAAACTTTAATTATGGCAATCCTTGCTCATACATAATGTCACAAATGGAATAACATTTACAAATTATTATCAATACATGCGTCTAATCAAATAGAGTATCGTGCGGTGACACGCGCTAATGCGCAATTAGTTATTGAACATTGGAACATACACATCAAATATAGTATGTCAAACTTTTAAAATTACACATAAATTGATTGAGCAAATGATTATTCTCTGCGAGTAAATATAAGTTCAAGAGGTTTTTCTTTCTGCAAAGTCACGCCAAATTTTTCAGTCATGTCGAGTTTTGTTGGATCATCTTGGTTTTGAAGAGCCCAATTGTATCCGAGAATCAAGGGTGCTAAGATGGTTTGCAAACTTTTAACACTAGAGGGTAAACCAGGACACATCCTCCTCCCACCACCAAAGGGTATGAACTCATAGTCATGACCTGTAAAATCAATGTTTGAACCGAGAAACCTTTCAGGTTTAAAAGTGTTAGGGTCCTCCCAAACTTTTGAGTCATGACTAATTGCCCAAACATTCACCCATACTTGGGCATTTTGAGGAATCGTATAATTCATAACTTCACAAGCTTCAATGGCACGTCGAGGAATTAGGACGGGAACAACTGGGTGCAATCTTAGCGTTTCTTTGATACAAGCATTGAAATAAGTCAATTTAGAAAGGTCGGATTTGATGATACTGTTAGGGTTGAATTCCTTTTTAAGTTCTTCTTGTACTTTGTGCATGATTTCTTTATTTTTTATAAGTTCAGCCATAACCCACTCAATGATTGTTACCACAGTATCAGTACCTGCTATGAATAATTCCTACATACATATAAGACAAATTTAAACATCAAAATACATTTAAGATGATAAAAACATAAGGATTTTCCTAATAGAATCTTATCTTAGTTCTTATCTTAGTTAAATACATTTAAGATGATAAAAACATAAGGATTTTCTTAATATAATCTTATCTTAGTTTTTATCTTAGTTCAACATGCAATTTAATTGTCAAAATCAAGATCTTTATTTAGAGTAATTGTTTATAACTAGATGGTCATATATATTCACATTCAAATATCAAATGAAGAACATGATGGTTTAAGATGAATACTAAGAGTAGATTTTGATGACCTAAAATTAGAGATAAAAAAACGTTTCAAATCAATAAGATATTTTCTAAGAAAGACTTACCAGAACCAAGATGTTAATTTGAGAGGTCGTAAAATTATTTTCAAGCAACCGATCCAAAAATCTTTTTCATGGTCTGCCACTATCTCGCTCTTGGTGATTCGAGCTCTTCTTTCTTTGACTATAGCATCTGAAAAGCTAGACAACTCATCAAGGTGATTCAAACTGTCCTTTCTTATTCCTTGAAGATCTAGGCCACCAACTATTGGGAAAAAATCGCTTACATTTGGTGTAACATAATTCTCCAATATCTTAAAAAGCCCGAATTTCAACCGATGAGCCGTTTCATCATCTTCCAAATCAAGAAAATCTTTGCTAAACAAAATCTTGCTCAAAGTATTAATCAATGTAGTAAAAACTAGTTCCTCAATTTTCATAACTTTTCCTTGGTTGTTATTCAAGAAACTTAACATATGAGCCAACTTTTCATTTCTCAAGTTTGACTGGGCTTCTATTGCTTTAGCCGAGAACAACTCAACCTGACAAAGGGTTCGGCATGATTTCCAATGCTCATTGCACTCCCTTGCCCATACAACGTAGTAGTCTATGAAACTTTGTTGAAGTGCATCAGGTATAGAACGACCAGAAAGATGACGGTCTTGCGTCTTGAGAACTTCCATGGCTGCCTCAGGAGAAGAGGCTACCACAAGAAGACGCATACCTAAACGTAGAGAGATGAGTGAGCCATATTTTTTAGCGAAGTTAGCCGCTACAATATGAGGGTTCTTGGCCATTTGGTGCATATTGCCAATGATCGGCCATGGTCGTGGCCCTGGTGGGAGATTTTTGACGGATCTACTGTATCTTCGAACAACAAACAACAAGAGAGGTGTTACCAAAAGGAACAAACAGGATAAGAGATTGAATTTATATATATTACAAAAGGAATTGGGATGTTGTGACACAAAAGTCACTATTCATATCTAGGGACAATAGTTTAATGACACGTGGCCACACGTTAGGCCATGTGGTGACACGTGGCCACACGTTAGGCCATGTGGTGACACGTGGCAACATGTTAGGCCACGTGTCATATCTAGGCTAATGCTTTTGCGACAGGTGGTCATGTGTTATGCCACGTGTGGCGACACGTGGCTACGTCAATGGCGCAGCTTCTAAGGGGCGGGAGGGGGCGCCCGACCCCCCGAAATTTTTTTTGCGATGTAGGGGGTATATAGTTTTCGTGTAGAAATTTCTATATACTCCGGTTTCGACCCCACATTATAGTTGTGAAAAAAGAAATTTAGATCCCGACCCCCCACTTAATATTCTTAAGCTTCGCCACTGGGCTACGTGTCATATCTAGGCCAATGTTATTGCGACACGTGGTCACGTGTTAGGCCAGGTGTCATGTACAGGTGATATTTTTCAGACTTAAACGTAGGTGGTCAACTTTAGACCACTTTTAGAGTTTTCGACTTTAGTCACGGCGTTTTGAAAAATGGGTATCACGCCACGTGTCATGTATAGGTGGTATTTTTTTCAGACTTAAACGTAGGTGGTCAACTTTTAGATCACTTTTAGAGTTTTCAACTTTAACCACGGCGTTTTGAAAAATAGGTGGTCAGCCGCGAAGCGCGGGCGGATCACCATCTTGTTCCATTGAAAAAAAAAGAATTTGATTTCTGTTGAGTTGTTTCGTTGTGGTTCCCTTTATACATGGCCATGTGCTTTTATAGGCGTCAAGTAAAGTAATCATCCAGCATTTTGGAGTGCCCGACTTTAGCGATTTTGAATGAAACTATATTAAATCACAGATATAATCTTTCTTCCAGAAAGAAAATAAGAATAATAGAGTTGACCAAAAGAAATGCAATTGAATTTACATATCTGCTAATATATATTTTGATAAAAATAAATAATTTGTTGGCTGAATAATTAAACATTGAGGGTAATATTACACAGCAACTTGTATTTTCCGGTATTCATTTTAGTAAAAAGTGCAACGGCTCTCTTTTTGTATTTGTAAGGTTGGTATGACTTTTAATTATCTTCACCTATAATTAAATATACCGATTTTTAAAGCCCTGAAATGAGGTTGAGTTTAACAGTAATATACCTTAGATTTTGAGCTAAATTAAATCATTTATCTACCTATACACACACAATAAACATATTTTCTACAACAAACAATCGCAATTTATCTTAATATATTCTCATAAATTTAAGTCATCCTCTCATAAATTATCTTAATATATGGTGAATATGGTGTTGTCACACATCTAAACTTAGATGTGTAACCTCCTTAAACTACGTCGTTTTGATTGATTTGTATCAAAACTACGTTATTTTGACTAAATTATTCGAAAACTCCAACTAAAACTAAGTTAAGGATATAAACTAATTGATTTCATTTACTTCTGATCTAATTTAGTTGATATTTAATTCTGATCTAATTTAGTTGATATAAGTATTTAAAAATTGAATTCAGATTCAATCCAATCCAACTAAAAGTAATTAACAATCATAGATGTGATATAAACCACACATATCGGTTGAATTCGATTTCCCAGATCCCAAAATATTCATATTTAATTCAAATGGTTTTTGCAGTTACGTTGGGTAACTAACAATTATAGTGTTACAATTTTTATTGATTTCGTTGTTTTTTAATTTGAATGACAGTAGTAGAGACTACTTTAATTATTTGTTTAGAACAACGATTGTTTAAGTTATTAATTATTAGTCAATCAAAATGACTTAGTATCGGGGAGGTTTTGCATCCAAGCTTAGATGACAACACCATATTCATTTTTCTCATTTTTTTATTAACTTATCTTTAGTATTTTTCTTATTATGTATTTTAGTATTTTCATTAACTTACGGCTGAATACAACGAAGTGAACATAAATGTTAGTTAATGTTTACGGAAATTTTTATTTTAAGAAACCAATTGAGAAGAATCGCGCACGGGATTAACATTGTTGTGCATGAGAGGAATTAATTTAAGTGATGTTATAATAATGTTAGGTTCATTGTACAATGTGTGTTGTAGTATTTTTGAAATATTATGCGAATGATTTTTTTTTTAAAAACACTCATCACATGGTACCACTACTACCACACGTGAACCTTAAGAATAATATTGCGAGAGATTGAGAATAAAAAATAATAATATCTCATTTGTCCTAGAATGAATATCTCGTTGAATGAACATCTCTAACCTTGAATGTTAAAAACAATTGAAGAAATATAGTCACCGATTTATTAATGATGAAATTGAAAGATTACAAGAATACAAAACTGAAAGTAAAATCAAATTACAAGAGGAATTTCTAAGACTATCGTCTAATCATGAAACCCCCAACTTATACCCTAATAACGATCGGATCAACTCAACAACATGAAACAGAAAATTTGCACTTTGGTACCCTGCAGTTCCAGTCAACAGATATATTGACTCGATAACTTTCAAACGGCTATATTTCTCATTATGATGACCAACTATGATTGACCTGGGTTCGATCCTCATAACTGGCTTTCTCACGATAATATTCTACAATCTCCACCTTGAGATTGCAGTTATTCAACAGTATTTAATGCACCTCATTCATAACTATAACATTCCTTAGCATCATCGGATAACAGTGACCCCATAGGATTTGAATACTCTGATGTGCCAAGAACATCATAATTATGAACAAGAAACATTAATAAAGGTTTGTAAATTGTTCAACCAATTCCCATGTCATCCAAACATTTATGGAAACTTGCTCCTGATACAGCTTTAGTTAAGACATCTGCTACATTATCTTTAGTATCAATGTCTTCAAATGTGATTTCACCAGGACTGATAACCTCCCTTATGAAATGATATTTCATATTTATATGTTTTGTTCTTTCATGGTACATTGGATTCCTGGAAAGTTGCAATGCACCCTGATTGTCACACTTGACAACAGCAAGACAATCTTTTATTCCCAACTCAGTAATAAATCCCTTCAACCATATTGACTCCTTATAGCTTCTGTCAAAGCTATATATTCAGACTCAGTTGATGACAAGGCAACTATCTTTTGCAGTGAAGACTAACAACTTACTGTATTACCAAACAGCTGGAACAAGTACCCTGTCACTGACCTACCCTTGTCCATATCCTTGGAAAAATCTGCATCCACATACCCTGTTATTGTTGCATTACAGTTTTGTTTCTTGCCAAACTTTAAACCATAGTCTGAAGTACCATTCAAGTATCTGATAATCCACTTTACAACCTCCCAGTGTGGCTTGCCAGGATTAGATAAGTACCTACTAACTATCCCCACTGCATAAGCAATGTCAATCCTTGTACAAACCATCATGTACATGAGGCTTCCAACAGTATTTGAATATGGCACATTTTCCATATATTTCATTTCTTTATCTAGTTGTAGGACAATCTTTCAGAGACACCTTGAAATGAGAAGCAATAGGTGTCACAACAGGTTTGGCAGGGTGTATATTGTACAATTTTAATACCTTTTTCAAATAACCTTAATGGGTTAGATACAACACACTTTTTTCTCTATCCCTATTGGTTTCCATACCAAGAATCTTCTTGGCACTCCCTAACTCTTTCATATCAAATGCCTCCTTCAAAATTTCTTTAGTAAGAATAATTTGAACAATATCTTTGCATGCAATCAGCATATCATCTACATATAGAAGAAGATATATGTATCTACTAGATTCATACTCCTTAAAGTAAACACACGAATCATACTCACTTCTACTGAACCCACTACCCACTCTATGATCATCAAATCTCCTGTACCACTGCCTTGGATATTGCTTTAAACCATTGAGTGATTTTTGTAAAAAACATACCTTTTCCTCTTGTCCCTTTACCTTAAACCCCTGTGGTTGTCTCATATATATATCTTCATCTAATGTTCCATGTAAAAAGGTTGTTTTTACATCCATCTGTTCAAGCTCAAAATCAAACATAGCAGTTAGAGATAATATTATTCTGATAGAAGTATGTCTTACCATAAGTGAGTATATCTCATTATAATCTATTCCTGCCCTTTGAGTGTAACCTTTAGCTACAAGCCTAGCCTTGTACCTAGGCTTTTCCACACCTTGAATTCCCTCTTTCAACTTAAAGAGCCATTTGCATTCCATAAGTTTATGATTCACTGGTTTATTAACCAATATTCAAGTGTTGTTCTTCATTAATGATGACATCTCGTCATTCATTTCTTCCTGCCACTTATCACTCTGATCACAAGTAATAGCTTCACTATAAGATAAAGGTTCACCTGTAGCTTCTTCTTCTGCCACATTGAACACAAATGCAAAAACATTGTCAGTTGTGTTATTCCTAAATCTTAAAGGTTTCACAATTTCCCTTCTAGGCCTATCTCTTACTAACTGATAAGTATCTCCTTCATCTTCACTATCTGGGCTTCCTGGTGACCTGTTGCACCATTAAACTTTACAGATGGCTCCACCTCAATCTCAACTCCATTACCATTTGAAACAGTCCTATCAGCCCCAATTATATCTTTATACATAGAATTTTCTTGGAATGTAACATCCCTGCTAATTATGATCTTGGGACTAATATCATCACATCTCCACAGTCTATAACCTTTGACTCCTTCTGGGTATCCAACCATTATGCACTTTTGAGCTCTTGGCTCAAGTTTGCCTTGGTTTATATGTGCATAAACAACTGAACCAAATGTCCTAAGTTTACTATACTCAGGAACATTTCAAGTCCACATCTGCATAGGAGATTTCAATTTTATAGCAGATGAAGGGGACAAATTGACTAAGTAATTAAGCAGCAGTAGCAACAGCCTCTCCCCAAAAACTCTTAGGCAATCCAGAACTAGATAGCATACATCTTACGTTATTAAGCAAAGTTTTGTTCATTCTTTCTGCTAAACCATTTTGTTGGGGTGTGCCTGGTATAGTTAAATGTCTAGATATACCACTACTTCTACACATATTATCAAACTCAGCATTACAAAATTCAAGGCCATTATCTGACCTTATCTTTTTGACCTTGTTACCTGTTTGATATTCTACTAATGTTTTCCATTCTTTGAATTTACTATATGCATTAGACTTATGTTTCAAAAGATAAACCCATACTCTTCTTGAGTAATCATCTATGATGGACAAGAAATACCTAGAACCACCCAAAGAGTTTGTTCTAGCAGGACCCCACAAGTCAGTATGAACATGCTCTAAGACTTTTGTTGATTTGTGTATTCCTTTCCCAAACCTCACCTTATGTGCTTTATCATACACACAATGTTCACAAAATCCAAGCTTACTAGTGTCAACATTTATCATATTTCTTTTAGATAGTTCTGTTAACCCCTGGTTACTCATATGCCTTAACCTATAATGCCACAAATCTGCATTAATTTCTACAGTTGATCTTAACATGTTAACAGATTTTAGGGCCTTATTCACACTACCATCAAATATGTAAATGTTATTTTTCTTTCTGGTTCCTGATAACAGAATCATAGAACCACTAGACACTTTTGCTTTGCCATGTTTCAGACTCACACCAAACCCTTTTATTTTTCAGAGTTCCCAAAGAAATTAAGTTTCTAGTCAATTGTGGAATATACCTGACCTCTGTCAATTTAATTTCTTGCCCATTGGATGAATTTAAGATCACTTCTCCAATTCCTTTAATTCTGCAGCCTTTGTCATCACCAAGATGCACCTCATCTAGTTCCTGCATCTTCAAGACTGAGAATAATTCTTTATTAGGACTCATGTGATAAGAACATCCTGAATCCATTATCCACTCTCCTTTTATGGTTTCATTAGTTATAACCAACACATCAGCACTCTCATACCTATCTTCAGAACCCTCAGGTGATGCTTGTTGCCCTTGCCCACTGGTATTTCCTTTTACATAACCAGATTTATTTTTATTTTTCTTACTTCCTCGACACTCTCTTTTAAGGTGTTTATCTGAGCCACAAACATAACATTTTCTCTTAAACTTGGTGTTTGACCTTGACCTAGCACCATTTCTTGACTTATTGTGAGTTCTTTGTTCACTTCTTCCTCTAACCATCAGCCCATTACTCTCATTAGAATCATCATTCTTTTTCTTTACCTCTCTTGACTTTAAGGCTGCCAAAACATCATCCATAGAGATAGTATCTCTATCATACATCAATGTATCAATAAAGGTTTCATATGATTGAGGTAGTGAAGATAAAAACATAATTGCCCTATCTCATCTTCAATCACAATTTCAATATTTTCCAGATCTAAAATTATCTTGTTATACTCATCAGACTAACCAGAAATTGATTTTCCTGATGTCATTTGGAAAGTATACAACTTATTTTTGAGATATAACATCTGAGATAGACTCTTTGTCATATAGAGAGATTCCAACTTCAACCACATTGCAGCAGCCGATTAATTTCTCCTTTGAGACTTCCCTCAAAACCCAATCTCCAAGACTGAGAACAATCGCGTTGTGTACCTTGTTTAACATTGGTTTCCAATCTTTCTCCTCTATTGTATCTGGTTTATTTCCTTCACTGAGTAATGCATCTTCGATTCCATGTTGAACCAGGAATGCCTGCATTTTCACCCTCCAGAGACCAAAATCATTTGTACCGTCAAAATTCTCGATCTCAAACTTTGTTGACACCATTGGAATGATTGCGGAACTCAATTACACCGTCGTCGTTGTTGAATTCTCCAATTCCGAGCTGAAACCGGGCTCTGATACCAATTGTTAAAAACAATTGAATAAATATAGCCACTGATTTATTAATAATGAAACTGAAAGATTACAAGAATACGAAACTGAAAGTTAAATCAAATTACAAGAGGAATTTCTAAAACTAGCGTCTAATCATGAAACCCCCAACTTATACCCTAAATGACGATCGGATCAGCTCAACAACCTGAAACAGAAAATTTGTACTTTGGTACCCTGCACTTCCAGTCAACAGACATATTGACTCGATAACATTCAAACGACTATATTTCTCCTTATGATGACCAACTATGATTGACCCGGGTTCGATCCTCATAACTGGCATTCGCACCATAATATTCTATATTGAAAGATGATATGAGGCATGAGAAAACTTAGAAATTAAAGTATTATGTCCTATTGATTATGATCAAAAGAAGTGAATATATGGATATCAAAACTAAGTTATGAACCCCTAAGAAAGCTAGGTATGTTTAGCTCTAAGAGTAGATAGATCCACTCAGAAGGAAGAATTTGATTTATATGTTTGTTTGCAAGTGGCTATTTAAAGCTTAAATTTTTTAGCAAATTTACGGTTTGTTTCTAAACAAAGTTTGTATAGATTTGTGTTCTATTGTCTAATCATTGCACGGGCGAAGTACAGTGAGGGCTCGACCGGGCCCGGGCCCGACCCGTTTTTTTCATTTAGAAGTGAAAATATATATATGTCTAGTCCGAAATTATTTTATATACTTAGTCCGGCCCTATCTATTTTTTAACCCTTGATTTTTTTACTCCAACTGAATTTCTAGTCAAATTCACCCCTGAATCATTGCATATATTGTAAGTTGTAACATGTTGTGTTTTTAATGAAACAGATAACAAAACACCAATTCTAATGCAAAAGATAAAAAGATTAGGTTGTTGACATTCTTTTTGTTAAATTAAAAGGGGGAAGCAGACCTTAAGGTCAATTTGATACTAAAGAATAAAGATAGTACACTTTTGGTTGAACCCCGATAAGAAGTACATTTGTTATATAACTTTTTCTAGGAAGTGAATTACATTTTTTTCTATGAAAAGTCCTTAAACACAAACAGAAATGGAATTCGGATAAACCTAAAAGGCTAAAACAACTATTAATGCTTAAAATAAATATAAAACAAAAACAGAAAGAACATTTGGATTACATAAAAAAGAAAGCAAAGAACGAACGAACAAATAAAATCAAAATACAAGGAAAGGGGATTGAACTGACCTTCAATAGTAGAGCTCGCAGAAGAAAGCGTGGTGAAAATCAGGTCCGATTGAAGATTGCAGATACAATATGGGCTACATGCAGGGAGTTTTTGACATACAAGCATGGAAAAAAAACCAATGTTGTAAAAATTGCTAGGCATCAGTCGGACGGTCAGGTACAGCTTAGGAATTAATTGGGAAAAATCAAAAATACCGCTAGGCGTTAGGAATTAATTGGGAAAAATCGAAAAATACCGCTAGGCGTTAGGAATTAATTGGGAAAAATCGAAAATACCGCTAGGCGTTAGGAATTAATTGGGAAAAATCGAAAAATACTGCTAGGTGGCAGACTACATATTAGCGCCTAGGCACCGATTAATCACCGACTAATTTGAATTTTTACAACACTGGAACAAAGTGCGCACTTTCTGCATGTTTCTTTGCTTATATGATTGCAAAATGAATTATAGAAATAATACAAACAAGAATAATCAGAATTGAAATCTAAATATGGACTAGGGGTGTAAACTAGTCAAACCGGCTCGAGATCGGGTCGGAAAAAAGTTCGAACAGTCGAACTTAAACGAGCTCGAACGAGTCGAGCCTAAACGAGCTGGAGCCTGAAATACGACTCGTTTTAATAAACGAGCTCGAGCTGGCTGATCACGAGCCTAAACGAGCTTTTGTATTTATATAGTTTTATTTAATATACTATATATATTTAGATAAATAATTTAATAATTATATTATATATGAGATTATAAAAAAAATGATAAATAATATGTATTTTGTTGTATATAAATATATAATTATAAATAGATACATATTTAATTATAAAATAACATAAAAATAATAATTAAATACTACATGAGCCGAGTTGAACTCGAGCTTGAATAATTTCTTACGAGCCGAGGCCGAGATTCATAAGTAAAATTCCAAACAGGGGCGGACCTTTATAAGATCTATGGGTAGGCGGTAGCCCATGCTACCCCTTTTTTTTGGATTTTTGTGTTTTTTTAATTTTATGTATTTGTGTTATCCCTTTAAATAGCTTATTGTTAGTATAATACAAAAAACTTTTTGGTACAATGGTTACTCGTCTATGGGTAGGCGGTAGCCCGTGCTACCCCTTAAACTCGTACCGAAGTAAAAAAAATTGGATTTTTGTGCTTTTATAATTTTATGTATTTGTGCTATCTCTTTAAATAGCTTATTGTTAGTATAATACAAAAAAAGTTTTTGGTGCAATGGTTACTCGTCTAACTTTAGATCATAAGGTTGTGCGTCTGATTCCTATCAGCTTCACTTTTTCAGTTTTAGAACTAGCTAAACGGTAACTCATCTGTCTAATTCATAAATGTTTCTATATTCATCTGTCTAATTCATAAATGTTTCTATATTCATGGAAGATAGATTCGAAATAGGGACTTTAAGTAAGTACTTTGAGACCAAGACCAGCAGGCTAACAATTTAATGATATCTTAATATTTGGTTTTAAATTTAGGAAAATTGGATTTAAATAATCCCAACTTTTGAGTGTTGGCCGATAATAATCTCACTTTTAATAATAACTCACAGTGGTCCCAATTGTCACATCTCGGTCAACGGATTCGGGTGTGAACATGGATAGAATCATAGTCGTGGATAAATAGAAAAACTAAATATATTCAAACGTTATAATAAAACATCACATCATTTAGATTGCAGTGGAAAAGTGGTGAAAATGATAATGTCTTACATTTGAATATAAAAAGTCTTAATTTATTGATAAAAACATAAGATAGTTTATTTAGGATAGGTCGGGACTATGACTCCGGCGAAGCAGGTCCGATAGTACAAGTTAAGCCCCATTTGCATGTCTTCGGTGATTGCCTAGTTACCTGAGAAATCATGAGTTTAAAATGGGTCAACATAATGTTGGTGAGATTCACGGGTTTATGACTCTACATTTAAAGTTTGTAAAACAGTTTTGGCATACTTAAGTATTACGTTGGTTTATCGTTGTGGTTGTATGAACTCACGTGAACCTTGATTTCAAATACTAACTGTTTACCCACCCATGGTATCTCGCCCGAGAGATACCGAACAGAGCAGAATAACTGACGTGTACCCCTTGACAATGTACGGAGTCAGGATTGGAGCGAGCAAACTGGACAGGGTTGTCAACCCAAATAGATCTATTCACTAGCTATCGTTTTGTACAGAACTAATTGAAATCAATTAATGGTGGGATACAGTTGTACAAACGTTTATAACGATAATGTACCATAGTTGGGCATTAGTAAGAGAACAAGCAGTCATACGGCTAACAGATAAACCATAATATTAAGTAAAAACATTTATCAGTTCATGATTTCTCCCCCAAGAGTATAAAAACAGTTAAAAGAAAAGGGGTCGAGAAACTCACTTTGATCAGTGGATGATGAACTACACCGAGTGATAAAGATAGCAACTAACGTCCTAATTAAATAATAAGACAATTGCATAAGGTTTATAATCAATTGAGTAACAATTGTCACCCAAGTGATACCAGTCAAGTCTTGACGTATAATCCCGTTTGTATATGTTTGGAAAACCCGTTGTTAGTATTTATTGTACAAATAAATACATATGTGATGATTTATATTTATGTCCAATAAATATAAAATAATGAGGATAATCATTAAAATAAGTCAATCAAGTCTTGAACATTGTGTTAAATAATAATGTTTATTATTTTTTTATAAGCTCAATTGGTTATTTATATAAGTTATAATTATTAATAAAATAATTATGATTAACAAGTCTTGGTGAATTGTAAATAAAACATAGTTCAAAACTTTTGTAAATAATTATTAATCAAGGAATAATTATTTAAAGTTTATTTTGTCGTAAAACGTTTATCATTTGAATCATTTAAAGATACGTTTTAAGTCACAATGATTAATAATTAGTAAATAGAAATCGTTTAATATTTTATGCTCATAACATATTCATCTCCATTTTAAAGTTTTAAAATATTATTTTAAAATAATACATGAGGATACTTGGAGTTATAAAAGTTTATTTAATATAAACCTCTAAGTCATCTTGCAAAAATAAGACATGTGATTGATTTAAAAATTCCAATGTTTACGTTATCGCGTATATCGCCGTATGAGTCCCAGTTTTATTACTACGCAATGTATTCTTGTCTTGATTACTTTGATTCATCAAAGTAAGATTTAAAAGGTTATAAATATATTTAGAAGCCCAGAGTGACTCTTGACTATTTCTATAAAAAACATTTTTATAAAACATATTCATTTAACTAATGCATTCTTATAGAAACTTTATTCCTTTTTAAAACATGTCTTTATATAATTAAAACTTGTAATAAATTCAAGTATTTATGTTAAATAAATCATTTGACATAAATATCATTTTTACTAAAATAAGTAAATCTCGTGTATTTTATTTAACCAATCTTGTCAATTTCCATGTTCTTTTAATCCATCCATTTACTAGTTATGACTATGACCAAATGTAACAACATATTCATGTATATCTACTAACACTTATAGTATTAGGACCAAATAACATTATTAACATGAGATATAAATAACTCAACTAACACTTAGTGTGTTAGGACAAACTAAGCATATGATCATAAATTTAACACCCATTTCATATTTCCATTTCATTTGTTAGCCATTTTATATATTAGGTTAAATCTACAAACACTCTTAAGTGTTAGGACCAAATAAATCAAATATCATAGATAAAATGAAATTGCAAGAATACAAGAATCCTAGGTGCACACTAATACTTTCCTAGGATTTCTTAGTGAGTTTCACCACATTTCTTGGCTACTTTAAGCCTTAAGGAATCAAAGAAATATTTGAATCTTGAAGAATGAGATAGAGAAGAGAGTTTTGTTAGATGATTTAAACAAAATGTAAATATTTGGTGGTTGTTGTCAAGACTTGGTGGTAACAATTGGGTGTTTAATCATGTAAGAAAACATAGGAGAATGTGGTTTAGAAAACTCACAAGGAGTAGGGAAAATAACCGAGAAGGAGGGATGGTCGGTGGCGGTGATCCGGCGGCTCTGCGGCGGCGATGGGTGGCTGACCGGCGGCCGGTGGTGGCTGGGAAGAGGAGCCGGCCGGTTGGAGCGAGAGAGGGAGGAAGGTGGGTGTTTGATGTGTGAAGTTTGTGAATGGTGGTGGGTTCTTTATATAGTCAAAATTTTGGTTAGTACACATTGGTTTATAACTTAATCCCCCATGTATTAGTACTTGACAATTAAGTCTAATTTTATTAGGCTTGTGTGTATTAGGGTTAGTAAGAGGGAGATGTGTCATTTTAAGAGCCATGTTAATTTACTAACTAGAAGTAGGTGATTTTATTTTATAAAAGTGTGGTCATGTTTTATAAAATGGTTTACATAATAGGAGTTTTTATAAAATAAAATGATGGTGACGAATCCTAAAAATCTTAATTTTATAAAAAATAGATGAGGCTTCCCTTGTATAAAAATAATACAAGGTGGTAAAATTTTATAAAAACTAAAGGTTGATGGGCTTTATTTTATAAATATCATGGGCATTGTTTATAAACATTGTGGGCTTTAATAAAATAATAACCAAGTTTGGTGGGTTTTGTTAAATGGGTCGAAGCCCAAAAGAATATAAAAGGGTGGGAGCCGTTGGGTCGGACAGTTGGGTCGGTCCTCGGCCAGGCCGAAGAGGAAAAGAGAACCGGGTCCGGTCTGGGCCGGTTGAGCCGCGGTTCGGTCCTCTGGGTTGAGCCGGTGTTTCGGTTGAACGGGTTTAGTCATCGGGTCGAGTTACGGGTTTGTTTTTGGTGTTTTTGGTGTTTTTGATCCGTTGGGTTTAGCTGGGCCGGAATGGGCCTGAACGGGTCTCAGGTATAGGTTTTGGCTATGTCTTGAAAACGAACAAGTTTAGATATATTTTTGGTTCATAAAAATGAATTTTGTTGAACTGATTGTTGATACGGAATATGGTTTTTGTACCCGTGAAAGTTAACGAAGATTGTTTCGTTTGTTCGCGTCGGTTTTAAACTCGATCACCATGAGTATTCAAAACCAAGTAATCGCTTAGAATGTCTGTGACACTCGGCAAATTCAGGTGAATTTTTCTGGACAAACACGAACATGAACAATTATTTATATCAAACACGCATGCATTCATACATCTAATAGGAATTTTAGATGGGTCATCAAGCCCACGAACAATCACACACGAGTTGAGTCGGCCCTAATCGTTGGTAACTAAATTATTAAAATACTAGCGAACTAACACAATGTGCATAACTATAACTCCATGATTTTATGTGTACATGTGTTCCATTTGGTGTTAGATGATTATGATTTCATGTGGAACTATGTGTTACTAGAATTACATGAACCGAGCCCTTATGTATACGTTGAGCCTAGATCAAACCGTGCTTGCATATTAAATATTGGTTAGAAGAATGAAGGGACCTTAATTGAAAACTTAGTATACTTGAGGGAGGGATACGTGACATCTGAATCTAAACCTTTAGATTGAGATATACATTGATTTGAAATTGTGATAATCACAACCAAAGTGCCGAAATCACAGCCACCTCCCCTCTTTTATCTATCTCATTTAACCGGCTACTCCTCCCCCTCCCCCTCAAAATTATGCAGCCCCTCTCCCCTCCCCTTCTAGCTATCGAACTCAGCCTCATCCCAGCCCCTTGCTCGATTTCTGGAGTTACCAAGGCTGTACTACAGCCCTAGTAAAGTTGCAGCATTCCAGTAGGTCGTCACGGGCAAGCAACTCGAAGGTAATCATCTTCTGGTTTTAGTACCTTCACGTTGATAACTTACGGGTTTAACCTCTGATCTTGTGTGTTATAGAGATATTTATTTGCTTGGGGGCTAGGGCTGTGAACAAATATATATGTCGATGCCTTAATGAAATTTTAGTCATGCGTGTATATAATCTATGCTACTCGAAACACATATGTACGTAGTTTTCAATCCCGTATATTTGCATCCTAGAGCCAACGCATGATTACAATAAATTATAGTGAGAAACTAATAATTATAAACTGATTTCGAGTGATGATTCACACTATTTATTGATCGTAAATCTTAAGATGTGAAGGCTTGCAATTCTGGTTCCGTTTAAGTCCTGTGCGTAGGTTTTATGTAGAAGAAGGTGCCTGCCTGTCAATGAATATATATTATGCAACCCAAACTTGTTTACAAAAATCTGAACTGGGCTAGTGGTTAAGATGCAGGCGTGGAGACTGGAGGGTCGCGGGTTCAAACCCAGCGACCGACAGTTTCGCATCTTTATTTATTTTCTGCGTATTTTTGGCTGAAATCTATGACACCAGAATGCAAAGGAGTTAAATAAATTTAGAACTGGGTTAAGTCAAAAAAAAAAACAAAAACTGCCCTGATGGTATGGATACTTGCGAGGGACTGGTGGGTCGCAAGTTCAAACCTTGCGCCCAGCAGTCTTCTTTCTTTTTTTCCAGATTTGCTAATCCTTTAAACCTTTCTCATAAATGATATAAAGCATGTATTATATGATTTAATGAGGGACAAGTTGTATTTATTCATAAAGGAGGGGTTAATCTTTATACAAAAACATGGCACCCAAAACCCTATAATTACACTTTTAGATTTTTATAACTTGTGTATTTATTCTTACTAAACGACCTAGTGGCACCGCAACGTATCATGCATGCTAAAAGAGTATGTGATTTTTTTTGGAATCGAATTGATTTAACTAGATTGTTAAGAATCTCGTGCATGTCTAATACGTGTAAATGGGAAATCATTGCATGAAATATAGGATTGGTGTGATTTAAAGTTGTTAAAGTGTGTACTTAGCTCGCATGATTAAATTAGGAAACTTTGTTACCAAGCATGCTTGAACGTAGAAATTGTATGTGCCTCTTGTTACCGCTCTGAGATGACTAGGATGCATGCTAGAAACGTTTAAAATGTGCTTATCTGTTATGATTTGGAAAAGTTTATCCAAACCAACAAAACCAATTATCAATGAGTCACCAACGAGTCGTCAGGGTCGGTTGAGTCAGTCCAGTCATTCATACACGGTAGTCTTACACCATTGCAAACATATAGGTGATTCATAGGGATTCATCAACACTTTTATTTAACTTTCTTGCCGAGCTCCCAAAGGTGAGTTCTCGAACATTTTCTC
>JBCNJP010000012.1:11017662-11060057 GCA_039602395.1 Deinandra increscens subsp. villosa | reverse complement strand
TCCTGCAAAAACTCAGACCCTAACTCCTTCCCAATTACCCATAATTAAAGAAACAAATCAAGAACCCTAATTTTTATATAATTCTAGAACTTGATCAAAACAACAAAACTAACTGAAATTGATAGAGGGCTTTTGTAGAGCATACCAAAATATGTCGGACTACAGGAGATCAGTCTTGGAGAGCTTCTGGATTGATCGCAATTGGAGGAGAAAGTTTCGGTTGAAGCTTAGGGTTTTTAGGGATGGAATTCACGAAATTGGTGAGTATAAACGATCGATTGGAGCTCGAATTTATAGTGGTTAGGGTCGGAATTATGTGTAGACAACACATCAGGTGACTAATCGACCGAACTCGACGCGTGGATATGCAAAACGTAGGCTGCAAGTTCGAACGAAGCCAAAAACGCGTCTGGGACCGGCTCGCGTATCGCGCCGGACTCGAAACCGGGCCGCGCGTACCGCCTAGCATCTATCAGCATAATGACAGTTTCAGTCCCTGTACTTTTTATTTACAAATCAGCCCCTGAACTTTGGTTTTGTGCGATTTTAACCCTTAAACTTTATGAAACTTAACATTTTATGTCTAAAAATAGTTTAGAATATTTTCCCATGGTTTTCTAAGTCTCGGGATACGCATAACGAGGTATAAAATACGTATTTAATATATATTTATTTTATTTTTAACCGTTCGTGTTCGTTTTAATTCGTTAACCTCTAAAAATTTACGAGTGACTTATGTTGACCTTATAAAACACCAAGGAACATTAAAATATGATTTTTGAAATTTACGTGATTCCCGGTTATTAACGGATTTGCACGAAAAACGATAAATTCATTTATTTGTGAAATAATTAACAAAATTGATCTAAAATATAACCAATTGGTTTTTAATGTTTTAAAATGATTGTAGGACTTTAAAAATTATATATTTTGAAATATACACCCCGAGATTCCCGGTAAACGATAAATCGAATACCGAAATCGCGTAAAAACTAAAAATTCGGTTTATTTTCGTTTTAATCAAATTGTTTAACCTAAAACCTTGTAAATTTATTATTTCGTTTTCAAAAATGATTATCGAGTATCCCGAACATTATTTAATTGTATATTTTGGATAAATTCTTCCGGAAATTACTAAATCAAAATTTCGATTTGCGTGACGAGTTCAAATTCGGGTCGGGTTTTATAATTGGGTCGGACACAGGTGTTACACTAAGACTATTCCGGACCAAGTTGTCTCGGAAGACAGTCCCAAAGTAGTTACTTCGGAAGTTGGTGCTAAGACTATTCCTGAGCAATTTTTTTCGGAAGTCAGTCCTAGTGGTGCAACTTTACTTCATGAATCTCCTAAGGCTGTTGATGATGATTCTCTGGAGGAGAGAACCATTTCTGGTTTCACTGATATGGAGATTGATGATCAAAGCACAGGAGGCCAAGGTGATGAAATGGATCCTGCAACAAGAGCTTTGGTTGATCAACTGGAAAAGGAAAATGTTGAGATTCAACAGAAACTCAAGGAAGAGCAAGAACAGAAGGATAATGCATTGTTTGAGGAACAAAAAACAACTGCTCACAGAGAATGGCATCTATGAGTATGTTAAGAACAATGCAGATCTGATGCTCTTCATCCATTAAGCTAGGAGAAGATCTGACCTGTACACAGAAGAGATAATTGCCAAAGCCGAACAGAAAGGTCTTTCAGACAAAGTTGAAAAGTACAGAAGAGTTTTAGGGAATGACTACATGAAGATTCATATGAAGAGAAATGAAGAAAACAAGATCTTCTTAGCTCAGTTCAGTGAGATGCTGAAGAGCAATGAGTGCTTCTCTGATAAATGGGTTGATGAAATGAAGGGAGATGATCTGATCAACTGGATGTACATGATCTTGGGCATCAGTGCTGATCAAGTTAAAAAAATGAATGTGAAGAGGTTTGTTGACTACACCTTTGAGCAGGAAAAGGCACAAGAGAAAGAGGGCATCAAATTTCAAACACTTTCTGAAGAAGATGACCTACTGATTCACAAATGGTACTTCAAGGAAATCTTGATGGAGAACCCTAAGAGAATCAACTCTTGCAGATTGCCTAGGCTGAGACAAGATTATGATGTCATCAGGAAGAGTCAGATGGAAAAAGAAAGAGTCTCTGGTGAGAAGAAGCCACCAGGTATGTATGCTCTTTTTGACTCTTTGCATTTTGAAGGTCTCAGCTACCTAAAGCAGAAGAAGAGAAAGGCTCCTGCCTCAGTTGGTTGACAGAAGAAAACTAGGATCGGCATTGTCAAAGAGATGTTTGACATAGTCTCTGATCCTCACCTCTCATCATCTCAAGTCTTCACCACATCATCACAACCCACAGCTTCCACATTCCAAACTCCTAATCAACCAACTCCATCTCCACAATCATCACCACCTCCTAAATAACCAAAGCCTTCATAACCTGAAACAGAGCCCTCATCCCAGCAACCATCAACTATACCACCCATCAAGCTCACTTTCTCTGGTAGAAAGAAGTCTATGACAAGAAGGAAGAAGATTGTGGTAAGTGAAACAGAATAGGAGTCTGAACCTTCTGATTTTCCTAACCCAACTGTTGCCCAGTCAATCTTACTGATACTCATCCTAGAATTGTTAGGATTGAGGTACACAAAAAGGAAGAATTTCACTACTTCATAATGAGCAATGGGGAGGTGTTAAAGAAGTTTTTTTTTAAGTTGATTGAATGGGATAGTATGCATCAAAAAGACATTATGAGTATAGTGGGAACCAACAACTTCGTCTGCAAGTTGTAATGCTGTTGTAGAGGTCAATTTTTTGAAGCACAAAGAAGACTCGGAGCTGAGAACAGTTTTTTGTAGCAACATCTTAGGGGGAGACTGTTGGGAATGTTTAGCTCGGCTAAAATTCCCTAGAGTCAGAATTCCGAAGGAAGTTCTCATGAAACTTTTCCTGTACTAAGTAGTTCATTCTGGAACTTTGCCTTAGTTACCTCGGAAGTTTGACTTCTCACACAGTTCAAGTTCCAAGACAAAAAGCTGATAGAGAATAGTTCACTTTCACCATGCTTTACACTGTTCACCCGATAGGGCTGCCCAACTGTTCACAGTACCCATGCGTGTTTGTATAGCTTTTTGGAGTAGATATGATTACTTTATTTAGTCTAGTTGGCTAAAAGGAAATAAAAGAATATCTTTTATGTCCTCCTTGCACTATATATATTACTTGTATTTCTCTTTTTGTTGTGGCTCGTTCTTCTTGTTCATCAGCTGTAACAATTTGTAAACACTTGAGAAGTAATAATATTGTAATGCTTGGAATTTATATCTCGTGTTCAACTACTTTACTTCTTGTTTACTTGTTATCTTTACGGATCAAAAGCATCTTTGCTTAGAACACAAACAAGTCTGATTCTGCCTTTCTTGTTTGATACCTTCATATAACTTGATAGGTTAACAGTGATTAACCACGATCCAACATTATGTGCTTATTTTTTATGTGTCAAATTCAATATTTGCCCAAAACGACATGTTTTCCTAAAATTTACATTAATATTAACCTTAATGAATACCTACGTGGCACCGGAACGGGTATGGTAACGGGGCACGAGGACGATACGGGTACGAGAAACGGCAAAACTAAAAAATCCAAGAAACGGGTACAGAACTGGTACGTCAATAAAATGTATAAAAAAATAATGTAACTTTAATATATATATATATATATATATATATATATATCTAACTTTATATATATTTATACTTTTTCTATATAAATTTTAAGGATCAAATGTAAACTAGTGAAGAGAGAGGGGCTTAAATTTTAAAATATCCAAACTAGTTTTATAAGTTTAGAGATGAATTCTAAACTAGTGAAAAATAAAATAAACGGTTAAATAATAAAATACCTAAACTTAACTAACCCTAAAAGTATAAAAAAACGCCTCCATCTTCTCCTTCCTTCCTGGTAATTTCTAGTGAACAAAATTTCTGGCGAACTTGGCATCACCACCGCCGGAATACACAAATCCGTTTGAAACTCAACAGATCCTTGCCACCAACGTTTTGGATACGTCCCCATAATTATGGAAACGGATTGGAAACGTTTCAGCGGAGTACCCATCACATTTCCGTCATCGCGTTTCCGGGAAGAGAAAGGACCACTAACCGGCGTTTCTGTGCTTCATAGATGAATACAACCTTATTAATGTTATACAACCCTCTAATTAAACCGAACTAAACCGAGCTAAACCTTATACGAGAACAATATTCCCCTTATTTCAAACTAATATCCAAATAACACTAGCCTTAAAGCCAACACTAAAGCATTTAATGAAAATTAAGGACAGGGGATTGCTAAGGTAATTACTAATTATACATCTATTGCATGAGTGACAAAACGGGCAGGTGAGATCAGCTTCAGGTCATTAAGGATCTGGTCAAAAGAGGCGACTTTAAAAACTGATCAGGGTGGGTTTGAGTCAAAATGAGTTGGCCCGAGTGGGTTCACCCACTACATTTTCATTATTAACATGATTTTATTTTTCATATTCTATCACTAAAGTGGGTTTAAGTTGTTTGTTGATTGTGAAAGAAAAAAAAACGATTTTTTTTTCTCGCCGTCTGGTTTGGCCGGTTTGACCAAGATTTTAGTCAAACCATAGTTTGATGGTTTTCTAGAAAGATAAACCAAACCGGCTGTGGTTTTAACGGTTCGGTTTTGCCGGTTTTAACACTTTGCCAGTCAGGTTTATACGGTTTAGTAATAAAACAAACCGTGATTTGATGGTTTTAACGGTTCGGTTTATACGGTTTGAAGTTGGAATTTCAAACCGACCAAGCCGGTAAAAATGTATACTTTGGCCGGTTTAAATGGTTTGGACGGTTTATGAACATCCTATATTGGAGTATGCAAGAATGAACATTTATGAAGCTTGTTATATTAGCTTTTTATTTATTTATATCATGATGTCTACATGTCGCTATCGGTGTTGTTAATGGTTTGGTGACCACTAGTGTGCCACTGACTTATAGTGTTGCATTTTGGTGCAATAAGAATCCTAGTCGGCACTAGGGTTTACACGTCGTAGCCTCCACTAGGGTTACTATTCGAGTAGCTGGTTATGTTTGGTTATTTATAGGTTGTGATGATTCATATGATCTGAGCCTAGAGTTCTTTTTCCCGTTTGTCGTTGTCGTTTACTTGGTATTTTGGTGGTTGCTGGTTAATCTAAGCAATTTCATCTAAACCATATGTTACTTTTTGGTTTCTTTGGCTGTGATTCATCAATTTTTATTTCTATTTGCCTGGGAATCTATGGAATGGAACTAACTTTGTTACCAGCTTTCAGGTTTCTATTTTCTTTGTGTCTGTTAGTTGTGATATGCGAAACTAAAAATTCCATGGCTGTGATGATGCAAAACTAGAAAAAAGGTATTCATTTTCGTTATGGTATGGAGAGGCACCTGTTGTAGCCATTATTCAGTTTTGATATGTAAATCTGAGCTTACAAACTGGAATTTAAAGTTTTTGGACTCTAATTTGGTGTTTCTTTATGTAGTTCTATAATTGATTCAATTTAGTTTACTTTTGAAGTTGAAACTGATATTTGGAATTCTATTTCGTGTTATTGTTGCCGTGATGATCGATTCCAAGATTTAAGCTGATGTTTCTTGATTTTGATAAATTTGGGGTTTGTTTTTGTAATTTCAGAAAATTATTATTGATTCAGTTGTTAATTTGTTTGATTTTAAATTTGAAACTGGAATTTGGATTTCTAAGTGTTGTGGTCGTGATGGATCTAAGTCATTTGTTTTGGTTAATTCTTAATATTGAGTTTGTATAAGATTAGAATTGCAAGTGATTTGTTTTGGTTATTTCTTGAAACTAAGATTCTTTTAGATTGAAATTGCAAACCTTGGATCATGGCAATCCATGCTCAAACATAATGTCACAATTGGAATAATAGTTATAACTTGACCTAAAATTTTTAACATTGATAACATTGGATTTGCAAACCTTGGATCATGGCAATCCTTGCTCAGACATAATGTCATAAATGGAATAACACTTACAATTTTTTTATGAATACATGCGTCTAATCACATAGAGTCTCGTGCGGTGACACACGCTAATACCCAATTACTTATTGAACACTATAACATACACATCAAATAAAAAATGTCACAATTTTAAAATTACACATGAATTGATTGGACAAATGATTATTCTCTGCGAGTAAAGATAAGTTCAAGAGGTTTTTCTTTCTGCAAAGTGACGCCAAATTTTTCAGTCATGTCGAGTTTTGTTGGATCATCTTCGTCTGGAAGAGCCCAATCATATTCCAGAATCAAGGGTGCTAAGATGGTTTGCAAACTTTTAACACCAGAGGGTAAACCGGCCAGGACACATCCTCCTCCCACCACCAAAGGGTATGAACTCATAGTCATGACCTGTAAAATCAATGTTTGAACCGAGAAACCTTTCAGGTTTAAAAGTGTTAGGGTCCTCCCAAACTTTTGGGTCATGACTAATTGCCCAAACATTCACCCATACTTGGGAATTTTGAGGAATCGTATAATCCATAACTTCACAAGCTTCAATGGCACGTCGAGGAATTAGGACCGGAACAACTGGGTGCAATCTTAACGTTTCTTTGATACAAGCATTGAAATAAGTCAATTTAGAAAGGTCGGATTGGACGATACTGTTGGGGTTGAATTCCTTTTTAAGTTCTTCTTGTACTTTGTGCATGATTTCTTTGTTCTTTATAAGTTCAGCCATTGCCCACTCAATGGTTGTTACCACAGTATCAGTACCTGCTATGAATAATTCCTGCATACATATAGGGCAAATTTGAACGTCAAAATACATTTAAGATGATAAAAACTTAAGGGTTTTTTCTAATAGAATATTATCTTAGTTCAACACGTAATTTAATTGTCAAAATCAAGATCTTAATTTAGAGTAAGCGTTTATAACCAGATGATTAATGAATGGATATCCATTGATTAAGTATTTGATATTGTTATGGCCGATTGAACGTATAATTTTATTGGTCTTTATGTATTCACATTCAAATGTCAAACGAAGAACATGATGGTTTAAGATGCATACTAAGAGTAGGTTTTGATAACCTAAAATTAGAGATAAAAAAGGTTTAGAATCAATCGGATGTTTTCTATGAAAGACTTACCAGAACCAAGATGTTAATTTGAGAGGTCGTAAAATTATTTTCAAGCAAACGATCCAAGAAATCTTTTTCATGTTCTGCCACAATCTCGCTCTTGGTGATTCGAGCTCTTCTTTCTTTGACTATAGCGTCTGAAAAGCTAGACAATTCATCAAGGTGATTCAAGCTGTCTTTTCTTAATCCTTGAAGATCTAGGCCCCCAACTATTGGGAAAAAATCGCTTACATTTGGTGTAACAGAATTCTCCAATATCTTAAGAAGCCCGAATTTCAACCGATGAGCTGTTTCATCGTCTTCCAAATCAAGAAAATCTTTGCTAAACAAAATGTTGCTCAAAGTATTAATCAATGTAGTAAAAACTAGCTCTTCAATTTTCACAACTTTTCCTTGGGTGTTATTCAAGAAACTTAACATATGAGCCAACTTTTCATTTCTCAAGTTTGACTGGGCCTCTATTGCTTTAGCCGAGAACAACTCAGCCCGACACAGGGTTCTGCATGATTTCCAATGCTCATTGCAGTCCCTTGCCCATACAAAGTAGTAGTCTATAAAACTTTGTTGAAGTGCATCAGGTATAGAACGACCAGAAAGATGACGGTCTTGAGTCTTGAGAACTTCCATGGCTGCCTCAGGAGAAGAGGCTACCACAAGAAGACGTGTACCTAAACGTAGAGAGATGAGTGGGCCATATTTTTTAGCGAAGTTAGCCGCCACGATATGAGGGTTCTTGGCCATTTGATGCATATTGCCAATGATCGGCCATGGTCGTGGCCCTGGTGGAAGTTTTTTGACAGATCTACTATATTTTTGAACCACAAACAACAAGAGAGGTGTTACGAAAAGGAAGAAAGAAGATAAGAGACTGAATTCCATTGAAAAAAGAATTTGATTACTACTGAGTTGTTTGATGTGGTTCCCTTTGTACATGGGCATGTGCTTTTATAGGCTTCAGGTAATCATGTACCTGACTTTAGTGGTTTTGGATGAAACTATATTAAATCAACAAATATAATATTTAATCTATAATTATCTTCCAGAAAGAAAATAATAATAATGAAGTTGACGAAGAGAAACGCAATTGAATTGACATATCTGCTAATATATTTTGATAAAAATAATAATTTGTTGACTTAATGATTAAACGTATATTGACGATATTATTACACAGCAACTTGTATTGACGGTAATATTATTGTATTTGTTAAAAATATTCACTGATTTTCAAAGGCCTGAAATGAGGTGGAGTTTTACAGTAATATTACTTTAGCTTTAAAACCAAATTAAATTTTTTATCTAACCTATACACACAACAATAAACATATTTTCTACAACAAAGTATCTCAATCTTTCACAAAAAAAAACCCTTCACACAACAACCACAATTTTGTCCACCAATTACCTCACAATATTTTTCCGACTCAAGAATCACATTTTGATTCTTTTGCTTAACAATTAAATTTTTACCCACAACAATTATTTGAGTTATGTGCTTGAGTACCAGGAATCACACAAGTCGGGATCCGTAGGAATTTATAGGGAAAAGTAATATGGTGTTTTCACTCACTAAGTTAGTGGAAACTTTTAAATAATATTGTTTTAATTGATTGATTTACATCAAAACTACGTCATTTGTTCAACTAAAACTAGATTTACATTATAAACTAATTGATTTCGTTCAACTCTGATTCATTTTAGTTGATATAATGATATAAGTAATTAAGAATCGAATCCGAATTAATTCGATCCAACTAAAAGTAATCAACAATCATAGATCCCAAAATATTCTTGTTCAATTCAAATGGTTTAGTATTTCATTTTCAATTGATTTCGTTGTTTTTAAATTTGAATGAAAGTAGTAGAGACTAGTTTAATTATTTTTTTAGAACAACGATTGTGTAAGTTATTAATTATAAATGAATCAAAACGACGTAGTATCGGGAGGTCTCGCATAGTCGCATCCAAACTTAGGTGTTAACAACACCATATTCACTTTTAAGGGGGAAGCTTTTAAGGGGCCAGACCGGGTCTCGGTCCGGTCTGTTTTTTTCGTTTCGTAGTGTAAATTTATATTCGTTCGGTCTGAAAAAATTTTATATACTTAGTCTGGCCCTATCCGCCTTTAGTCTGGCCCCATCCCCATTTCGGCCCAAAGCTTCGCCCCTGTATCACTTTTCCCATTTTTTTTATTAGCTTATCTTTAGTATTTTTCTTATTATGTATTTTAGTATTTTCATTAACTTACGGGCTGAATACAACGAATTGAAGTGAACATAAGTGTTAGTTAATGTTTACGGAAACTTTTATTTTAAAATAATTGACAGAAAATAAAGATAATTAGTGATGTGAATTAAGTCAAGATGAATCGTACACGAGTTTCACATTGTTGTGCATGAGAGGAATTAATTTAAGTGAAATATTTTATGAATGGTTTTTAAAACATACTCGTCACATGGTACCACATATGAAACATAAGAACAATATGTCAATATTTTGTGAGAGAACTGAGATTAAATAATAATAATAATAATATCTCATTTGTGATTTGTCCTAAAATGAACATCTCGTTGAATGATCTCTAATCTTGAAAGATGAAATGAAGTGTGAGAAAACTTGAGAAATTAAGGCATTTTTACTATGAGAAGTCCTCAAAACACAAACAAAAATAGAAAGGGAATTCAGATAAACCTACAACAGCTATAAATGCTTAAAATAAATATAAAACAGAAACAGAAAGAACATTTGGTTTTACATAAAAAAGAAAGCAAAGGACGAACAACAAATAAAATCAAAATACAAGGAAAGGGGATTGAACTGACCTTTAATAGTAGAGCTCGCGGAAGAAAGCATGGTGAAAATCAGGTCCGATTGAAGATTGCGGATACAATCTGGGCGACATGCAGGGAGTTTTTGACATACAAAATACAAGCAGTGAGCACTTTCTGCATGTTTCTTTGCTTATATGATTGCAAAATGAATTATAGAAATTAAGCCACTAAGTACATGTAATAATATAAACAAGAAAAAACTATTTTGAAATCAAAGAATGGACCAGAGGTGCAACGAGTCTGTTACCGGGCCGAAATGAGCTAAAGCTGAGCTGCACATATCGGGTTTATTCACTGAGTTTGACTCAGTGATTAGTTAGTTAGTTAGTTGTTATTTAAAAGTTAGTTAGGAAGTTTGTTTAGCTGAGAGGTTTTCTGTATATATCGATATATTTGTTTCTGTAATCGGTTAATGAGAATTTCACAATTTCCAATCATTCTAACATGGTATCAGAGCTTTAGGCTCCGATTTTCTTCAATTTCCGATCACCGATCATCTTCTCCAATTTCCGATCAAATTCCGTTCAAGCTCCGTTCATCGTTTGTTTTCTATTCTTCCGTTTTTCCGATCAAATTTCTCTGATTCTGTTCATCCTTCGATCATTTTCGCTTTCGATTTCTTTCCTTTTGTTCATCAATCATGTCTTCGAATCCTGATTCAACATCTTCCAATACGATTAGCAATTCCAGTCCTCTCTATCTTCATCCCTCAGATCATCCTGGTCTTATTCTCGTTTCAAATCAATTCAATGGATCTGGTTTCGGTACTTGGAAAAGGTCTATGACGATCGCCTTGTCCGCAAAGAATAAGCTTGGCTTTGTTGATGGTACAATAGTTGCTCCAACTGATGAATCTGAAATCGAAGCATGGAAGAGATGCAATCATATGGTGATTTCATGGATCTTGAACACTTTGTCTCCTCATATCAGTCAAAGTGTTCTTTACACAGACACAGCACAGCAATTGTGGACTGAGCTTGTTGAAAGGTATGGACAATCAAATAGAGCTCAGATATATCAGTTGCAGAAAAGTTTGTGTCAAATATCTCAAGGTTCTGATGATATTGCCACATATTTTACCAAGATCAAACATATTTGGGATGAATTAATAAGTCTCGACACAGCTATAGTATGCACATGTACTGCTGCTCAAACTTTCAAAAAGAAGAATGAAGATAAAAAACTGGTGCAATTTCTCATGGGATTGAATCCTACATATGATACTGTAAGAGGTAATATCCTCATGATGTCTCCCTTTCCTTCTATAAATCAGGCATATGCACTATTAATTCATGATGAAAAACAAAGGGAAATTCACTCTACACCACAGTTTTTTCCTGATTCTTCATTGAATGTGAACAATGTGGCATCTCAATCACTTGGTTTTACAAAACCTGATGCAAAGAAGAATGTGGTTTGCACTAATTGCAAGAAAGCTGGTCACACAGTCAACAAATGTTATAGGTTGATTGGCTTCCCTAAAGACTTCAAGTTTACTAAAACTAAGAAGTTTGCCAACAATGCTCAGTTGGATGATTCTGATAATGATAAACAAAGTTCTTTAAGTGCTGATCAATTTCAGACTCTCTTACAAATGTTACAGCACTCATCTGTTTCATCTTCAACAGACAAAGACACTTCTTCTCCTGCTTCAAATCAGGGTCTTAGCTTTGCTAACTTTGCAGGTATTATGGCTTGTAATTCTCAAACAATGATGACCAACTGGATCATTGATACAGGGGCTAGTGATCATATGTGTTCTAATGAACATTATTTTTCTCAAATCAAGCCTCTAACTAAACCAATTCATATCAGCCTTCCTAACTCCCAAGTCATAAAAGTTACCAGTTATGGGAATGTGTCACTCAATCCTCAATTGACTTTATCAAATGTTCTTTATGTCCCTGAGTTCAAACACAATCTATTATCTGTTCCTAGATTGTGTAAAGACACTCAAGGGGTTGTGTTTTTTTCTCATGTTGCTTGTTTCTTGCAGGGCCCTTCAATGAAGAGGCCTCTGGAACTTGGTAGATTGCTCAATGGGCTTTATCTGCTTCATTCTGATTCTAATTCTGTGTTTTCTCAATCTGTTCTTTGTAATTCTGTCATTACTAGTGACATTTGGCATTGTAGACTTGGTCATTTGCCTATGAGCAAATTACATTCTATGTTTCCTGCTATGTCTATTAATAAAGAACACCATTGTGTCATTTGTCCCAAAGCCAAACAACATTGTCTTTCTTTTCCCAAAAGCCATATTAAGACTGTTAAGATTTTTGATCTTATTCATGTTGACACATGGGGACCATACAACACTGCCACTTATGATGGTCATAGGTATTTTCTTACCATTGTTGATGATTTTAGCAGAACCACATGGACTCATTTAATGAGCACAAAAAGCAGTGCTTTTTTTGATTCTTAAAAGTTTCATTTTGATGGTTGCAAATCAATTTGGTACTACTGTCAAAACTGTCAGATCTGACAATGCACTTGAATTAGGTTCTAGCCATTTTATGACTTCTTTTTTCCAAGAACATGGAATTGTTCACCAAACCAGTTGTGTGGGGACTCCACAACAAAATGGTGTGGTAGAGAGAAAGCATAAACACTTGTTAGAAACCTGTAGAGCTTTACTCTTTCAGTCTAAGCTTCCTTTGATTTTTTGGGGAGACTGCCTTTTGACAGCTACCTACTTGGTTAATTTGTTTCCAACTGAGGTTCTGGCTCATAAGTCTCCTTATGAGGTTTTATATGGAAAAGTTCCTTCTTTTACTCATTTGAGATCATTTGGTTGCTTATGTTATGTTTCTACTTCCAAAAATGGTAGAGACAAGTTACAAAGCAGAGCCAATCCTGCTGTTTTTCTTGGGTATCCTTTTGGTACCAAAGGGTACAAAGTTTATGACCTTGTCACTCACAAATTCTTGATTTCCAGAAATCTTATTTTTCATGAAACCATTTTCCCATCTATTCCTTCCTCCTCTCATGTTACCATATTTCCTTCTATTCCTATTTCCTCTGCCTTGTTTGATGATCCTACACCAATTTTCAGCTCCACTCCTAATAATTCCAATTCTACCCCTGTCAGTTCTCCTCATTCCAATACTTCACCTGTTACACCTTCCCAGCTTCATACTCCTTCTTCATCCTCTCCTAATTCATCATTTACTTCCTCTAATCCTTCTCCTTCCCCTAATCCCCCTGTTGTCCCAGTTAGAAGATCTACTAGAGCTTCTAATCCACCTTCTTATCTCAATGACTATCAGTGTCATAATGCTCATTCATCTCCTATTCCTACTTATTCTAATGATGTTTTGCATGCTTGTCTTGCAACCACTACTCTTTCCTTTGATTCCTTGCCTTCTCATTCTAAAGTGTTTTTAGCTTCTCTTCACATGGTCACTGAACCTACTTCTTATAAAGAAGCTGCCACTATGCCTGAATGGCAGGAAGCTATGAATAAAGAATTTGAAGCTCTTACTGTTACTAACACTTGGGATGTGGTTGATTTGCCCGCTGGTAAGAAACCCATTAGGTGTAAATGGGTTTACAAAGTTAAGTACAATGCAGATGGAACTATAGAGAGGTGCAAAGCAAGATTAGTGGTCAGGGGTGATACTCAAATTGAAGGGATTGACTTCACTGAAACTTTTCACCTGTCATTAAGATGACAACTATCAGGGCACTTGTTTGTGTTGCTACTAAGATGAATTGGGAAATGCATCAGTTGGACATCAATAATGCTTTTCTTCATGGTGACCTTGATGAAGAAATTTATATGCATTTCCCTCCTGGCATGGCTGCTGATAGTAGTTCCAAAGTTCTTAAATTGAAGAAATCTCTATATGGTTTAAAGCAGGCCTCTAGACAATGGTATGGCAAGTTGTCTACTGCTTTGAAATCTAGGGGATATGTGCGATCTCCCAATGACTATTCTCTTTTTTCCAAGACTATGGGCAATTCAGTTGTGCATTTGGCTGTGTATGTGGATGACATACTCTTAACTGGAAATAATTCTGCTGAAATTCTTGCCTTAAAGAATTACTTAAATGACACATTCAAGATAAAAGATTTGGGCTTTCTCAATTACTTTCTTGGTATTGAACTGATCAAAGTTTCTAATGGCCTTATTATGTCTCAAAGGGCCTTTGCCCATTCACTTCTCAAAGAGTTTGATGCTCTTTCTCTATCTCCTGTTTCCTGTCCTTTACCTCCTGCTCTTTCTTTGAAGCATGATGATGGTATTCTACTACCTGATCCTTTGGTTTATCGAAAATTGGTTGGCAAATTGAACTATCTTACTCATACTAGGCCTGATTTAGCTTTCACTGTTCAATATCTCAGCCAATTTATGCAACATCCAAGACAGCCTCATCTGGATGCTGCATTTCATACACTCAAATATGTCAAAGGTTCTATTGATCAAGGCTTGTTCTTTAATTCTGATCCTGACCTCTCTTTACTTGCTTATTGTGATTCAGATTGGGCTGCCTGCCCAATCACTAGGCGATCTTTGAGTGGATATTTCATTTCCTTAGGTGGGTGTCCTATTTCTTGGAAGTCTAAGAAACAACCCACTATCTCTTTAAGTTCTGCTGAGGCTGAGTATCGATCGATGAGAAGAGTTACAGCAGAAATTGGTTGGTTGACCCGTTTATTGGCTGAACTTCAGGTTCCCAATATTGTCCCAGTTCCACTTAAATGCGATAACCAAGCAGCAATTCATATTGCCAAGAATCCAGTATTTCATGAACGCACTAAGCATATTGAGATAGATTGTCATTTTGTTCGCGATAAAGTTCAAGATGGGTTGATTACATTGATTCATACACCTACACAATCCCAACTAGCTGATGTTTTTACCAAAAGCTTGCCAAAAGCTTATCATCAGTTTCATGTTTCCAAGTTGGGTTTGGCAACTCCAACTTGAGGGGGGCTGTTACCGGGCCGAAATGAGCTAAAGCTGAGCTGCACATATCGGGTTTATTCACTGAGTTGACTCAGTGATTAGTTAGTTAGTTAGTTGTTATTTAAAAGTTAGTTAGGAAGTTTGTTTAGCTGAGAGGTTTTCTGTATATATCGATATTTTTGTTTCTGTAATCGGTTAATGAGAATTTCACAATTTCCAATCATTCTAACAGGACTTCAACAACTTTAATTTTAAAAAGCTTCTTTTGTAAATGTCAGTTTTGCTTTTTTTTTTTTTTTTTTTTGGAACGGCAAATGTCAGTTTTGCTTGAATGGTTAACAAGACTCTATATCTAATCAATACATTAAGAAAACAATCAGATTATTCCAGATATTTTAAAACATCAGTTTTGCCTGATCCCTTCCAAATTTAGTATGGTTCGTAGAGTTGTTGAGATTGATGATGTTTGCCCGTTCTACTCTTGCTGCTCAGAGACCATCGATCACCTCCTCATTCAATGCGCTAGGGCCAGTGAGGTGTGGAGTGTTGTTTTTTATTGGTGTAATGTTCCGAAGGAGCTTGCCTTTACACTTCATGATATTCTACATATTCATGAGGCTTGGCCACATTCTTCGGGCCTTAAGAAGGTTCTTCATGGTGTCTTCGTTGCTACTTTATGGGGATTATGGAAAGCTAGGAACAGAAAGGTGTTCAACGATCGGAATGCGGATGTGGCGGTAATCCTATGGGAGACTAAGTCTCTTTCGTTTTTATGGATCACGAGTAGAATCAAACGTTGTCTAGTGGATTGATATTCGTGGTGTAATTTCTCTGTCTTTGTTGTAAGATAGTATTGTGTTTGCTAGAATGGTTTTTGGCTTGAACCCACTCTAAAACATGTGATTATTAATAAGTTGTTGATATTACTATATGTTAATCGATCTACGATAATTACAATTTAAAATGAGTATAATAATTGGATCGCCTTGTTAATATGACCCATTTACGATACACACTTAAATCAAAGACCCGTTAGTAGTTGGAACAACCACACCCACTAGCTTAGCATAGTGGCAAATGTGTATGACCCCTTATTAAGAGGTCTTGAGTTCAAGTCTCATTTGTAACAAGAGAATAAAAAAATGAGGGTTACAAGTTGAGCCATGGGTTTTCTCACCAGTTGTGAGTTTCCTCCTGATAGAGATTAGAGATGATCGAGTAGGTGGTGTAATGTCCCCGTCAGTGATCGAAATTTGTCGTTAAAAAACGTAGTTGGAACAACCGGTTCAAACAATAACCAATTGAACCGAATTTGGCCCGACCAAGACTTAACTAGTGCAGGCTTTTATCCCTATGACTAATATTAAATTGCGGTATTCATCCCTATAACAGAGACAGGGTTCATTAAGTGAGCAAGAAAGTCGCTAGGTTGGTAAACAAACTAGCGGCCGGTCATATGAGAGGATAACTTGAATCACCAACGAAGGGGCATAACCATATTTGTTTTAATATCTTAATTATATAACTACTGAAAGTCTGAAACTAAATGTGGTGAGTGTTTGCGTGTTTGACATGCATATTTTAACATTTAATTAAGATACGACGTCAATACCGAATCCACCTTGTGATAAACTTGTTGTATTTTATTGCTTTAAAATGTAACATATAATATTAGTCTTATGGCATACGTACGCTACATGAAAGGTAATGTAGTTTTAACACAAAGCACCTATATATATATATATATTTCATTGAACCGCAGTGAACTTCAACCGTTCGGGTAATCCAGACCATCAGTCGAGCGCATTCCCAGAAAATCCATCTATGCAAACGGCCCGGTGGTAAAAATGTGGGCTTAAGGATCGAGCTAGTGACCTCTCAGTTAAATAGTCTCTCGTTATCACCAATACCACTAGGATAAATCGTAGTTGGTACAAAACACCTGTATATAAACTTTAAACAAAAGGGGCCTCTAATTTACAAGGGTATTTTAATCATTTCATGCTAATTTAACGAAATAACTGACAATATCTAGTCTTATTGCCCAACATTGTAAAACTTAAAAACCTCAATATCTAATCTTATTACCCAACATTGCAAAAATTAAAGAAATTAAAAACCACGTCGGTATAAAAATTTAGTATCCAAATGTGTTATTAATCAGAAACCACATGTATCATTTATGTAATTATTAATTAACTATAGAACTTATTACAACCATAGGGTCCATAAATGCATAATTAAAAAGGAAATATTCCAATATCTAATTCTCTTCCTATATATATTTACCAGTTTTGTTAAGTTAAATGATCATTTTTTCATTTTTTTCCATTAGCTCCTATAATGAATTTACCTTTTTTTGTCTTTCACTTTTTTACTGCAGTGCTACCGTAACTCTTCTTTTAATATATTACTAAAAAATAGCCTAATGTAACCTTTTTTTTATAATAAGGTTGTATTAACTCGAGTTACATTAGACCTAATGCAACCCTTTTGTTACTTAATGCAACCTTTAAAAGCTAATGCAACACTTTTACATTGCAACTCTTTAGGGAAAAGTTATATTAGGTAATAAAATGGTTGCATTAGGTCTAATGCAACCTTTTTATCAATAAAAAAATTGCATTAGACTCATTTTTTTGTATTAATATTTGCTTGTTCTGTTACATTCCATCATGTAAATCAGTAATCAATATATATATATCCATAATATATATAAGTTACGACATAAAACAAACAAAAAAACACGATAATACACGTTGCATTTTAATGATTTCAGTAAGACTGTTTCTAGTAATAATGTGTATACTCCATTCACGGTTTTTTAAATGGCATTTTTTTACCATTAGCATTTATACCCCAATCTCCATCCTTATAATTTATATATTTATCTTTATTTTTTTTTTATCTTCCACTGGTAACCACAAATAATACTTTTGTATAACTTTTGTTACATTTTATCTCTCTTCAAACCTTAAATTTTACAATTTCATTAAATTTTTTCTCAAATTTAGGCTGTGAATGCTCTAAGTTTAAAAATTAAAATCCTTATTTGAAAAAACAAAACAAAGCCTTCTTATCAAAACTCCGTTCAAAGTTGAGGGCTTAGGTTAAAAGCAATGGGTTCGGGGAAGGGGGGTTCGGGGGGGTTCGGTGGGTTCGGTGGGATCGGGAACACCACTGCGGTGGGTTCGGGAGCCCCGATCGGGGAAGGGATACGGGATGCCGAGCTCGACGATTTGGAGCGTGGGGAGAGAGCCGTTGGTGTGGGCCCCCCCCCTCCCAACGGCTAATACCCTTTTTTTTTAAAAAAAATTAATTTTTTTTTTACTTTTTATTATTTCTACCTATTTAAACCACCCCATTCAACCCATTTTCACACACACTTCTCCATTTCTCTCTAAACTTTATATAATCTCCCACTTCCAACTTCACCTTATAAATACCCACCCCTTCATTTTTTAAAAATGTCTTTCACATCCGGTGAATCGTCCGACGAAGATGCCGCTTTTTTCGGAAAAATGATGTTCGAGATAGCTCGTGAAGAAGAAGAAGCCGAGAGTTCAAACCCAATTCGAACACGCAAGTTGATTAGAAGAGAACGTCAAGAGGCTCACGATCGGCTCTTTAACAACTATTTTGCGGAAGGGGCTCTATTCGAAGATAAGTTTAAACGTCGTTTCCGTATGAATAAGCGTCTTTTTCTACGTATTGTCAACGATTTGGAAACAAATTATAAATATTTTCAACTAAGGTGGGATGCAAGGGGTAGGATGGGGTTAAGCCCGTTGCAAAAATGTGTTGCCGCTATTCGACAACTTGCATACGGCATCACCTCCGATGCGTTTGACGAGTATTTGCACATCGGAGAAAGAACCGCACGAGATTGTCTTTATAAATTTTGCAAATATATTCGTGCGATGTATCATGAAAAGTACATGCGTCGACCATCGTGGAGTGATGTTACACACCTTTTTGATTTTCATGAAGCGAAACACGGTTTTCCCGGCATGCTCGGTAGTATCGATTGCATGCATTGGGAATGGACAGCTTGTCCTAACGCATGGCGTGGTCAATTCCACCGTGGTGACCATGCAAGGCCAACCATTATGCTCGAGGCCGTTGCATCTCAAGACTTGTGGTTTTGGCATGCTTATTTTGGGGTCGCCGGCTCCAACAACGATTTAAATGTTCTTCAACAATCAAACTTGTTGAATCGCCAAATTAATGGCGAGGACCCCGAGTGTTCATTTGAAGTCAATGGCACCGAATACGAACACGGATATTATCTTGCGGATGGCATATATCCAGACTATTCCGTGTTTGTGAAAACTCTAACGGCTCCAACAACAGAAAAACGTAGAAGATTTGCTAAAGCACAAGAAGGGGCACGAAAAGATATTGAAAGAGCGTTCTCGTGTTTGAAGAAGAAATGGAAGATCATCGAAAACCCGGCGAAGTCGAGACACAAAACTAAGATCACTAACATCATATATGCTTGTATGATCTTGCATAATATGATAAGGGAGGATGAAGGGAAGGCCATTTGCCCGTACGAGCCGGATCATATTCAAGCATCAAACAACCCAATACCACAACATATTATCGACGCGAACTTTTTGAAGATTCATAACCGGGATATGCATCATAGTTTACGATCCGATTTGATCGAGCACATCGATCGTGTTTGGGAAACCATTCCACCACCCGAAGAAAATTTATCCGACGAAGACGAAGACGAGGAAAGTGATCCCGAAAATTTCTGAAATTTTTTTTTAATAAGTAATTTTAGGACTTTTTTTTTTGGATTGAATAAGTAATTTTAGGACTTTTTTTTTTATTTGTAATGTTAGGATTTAATTTTTATTTATAAAATGTATTTGTTTTAATTAGTATTTTATTTTAATTATTTTATTATAAAAAAAGTGATTGGGGAAATGGGGAAATGGGGAAACCATTGCACACAAAATGGGGAAAAATGGGAAGGGGTGGGGAATGATGAGGTGGCACCAAAAATGGAGTGGGGGATTGGGGAAATGGGAAGAGTATTGCAATTAACCTTACACCCTCGCTCACGCCCCAATCTTAAAAAGCCCGATACTGATGGTCAATAGTTTATCCCCAAAAACACGCAGAATAAGTAAAACATTATGGACGGGATCCAACGGTTGAAAATGAACAAGATCGATGAATCACCATTGTTGTCGATTCCATCAAACAAGACAGACACATCACTTTTCCTCGGCCAATCAAACCCCACCACCCCTCCCCACTTGACTCCACCCCCATTCTTCTCTTTCTTCCCACCATTCCCATCACGTGGCCCCCACGCCCCCAATTCCTCAACACCTGTACCCCACGCTTCAACACCTGTACATTCACCCTCCTCCCTCAGCCGCCACTCATTTTCATTTTTATTCTCACTTTCATTTTCATTTTCATTTAAATATTTAAATAGGTTACATAATAATTAATAAACAAACTATATAATATTAATATTAATATTGTCAAACCAAAAACATGGTAATTACATTCACGGTAAGCTTTTTTGGAAGCTTTACCTTTTATTACCCTAAACTTACAAAACTATATCAACTTGCCTTGTAGACGTAAATAATATTCCACATTGTTTTATTTTTTTTATATTTGTTTCCCGTTTTGCCCCTGACTACTACCAACATCATTACCTATAGGGTGCTTCTTTGTACAGACGTAAAACGTAATTTCACTCGCACAGGCCTCCGTAAAAGCACTTGCGCCAGGAAATAAGGGACATCGAGGGACTTGTGGGTAAATACGTAAAAGTATAGGGGGTTGACTGACAGGTTGTTGTTCTAGTATTCTATGACTAGTCCACCCATGGGGGCTCGATGAGGTATGCCCTTTCTCCTCTTGGCCGTCCGGAAGCTTGACGCCGTCGGCGGCGGCGTTGACGGCGTGAAACACGGAACCCTGCCGGCGTTATGGTAACGGTTGCTGCTGCTGTAAGAATCGTCGGAGTCGGAGACCGGCGCCGCCATCATTAAATGCTTCTTCTCCGGCGAGATCTTTGTTTTCCGGTCGAAATGCTTCGACGTGCCAACAATCTTGCAGCCGAGAGAGCAGAATCGGAAGGAATCGAGAAGGCTTCGCTCGCAGACTTCGCAGGTGTTGGTGACGCCTTTTCCGGGCCTGGGCTGGGGGCGTTCGTTTAGAAAGACGACTTTTGCGCTGTTGATAATGTACGTCTGGACGCAGGTGATGTCCAGGTGTTTCTGAATCTCGGATACTCTAATCACGTCGTGATATGATGACCTCCGTATCTGCAAATCAAAATCGGTTAACAAAAAGTATTCAAATTGGTGAAGTTAGTATGTGGAAATGGAAAAGAGGGTGGGTGGAAAAAGTCAAAATTGGTAGAATAGGAATAGGAATAGGAACCTGAATGGCGCGATGATCCTTGTGGTGATTGAGACAGAGGGAGCAAAGGGGGCCGTTGATGCAATCCAAGCAGTACATATTGCATTCGGACTTGTGCGAATCGGCGTGCAACTTGCATTGAACAAAAAAGCTTTCTCGGAGCATGGGCTTCAGCCATGGCGGCCACTTTTGGTCTTCTTCATCAGGTCCTCCAGCGCCCTACATTATATCATTATTAATATTATTAAATTAAAAGCAAAATTAACAGATACAAATGAAATGAAAAGGGAAACTAATTCGGTTAGGCATACCATGATGCGGCGGTTCTTGGGTTTGATTTCACGGACGAGGGTGGAGGAATCTTGATTATCGATCGCCAGTTTGAGAGATTGAACAGAGTAGCAGCGACTAGCAAGGAAGGAAGGGTGTTGTAGAGAGAGAGAGAGAGGGGAGGGGGTGGAATTGTAAAATGTGAAGTGTAGAGAGAGAAAGTGGTGAGAAGTGGAGGCGGCGAAGGAGTGAGAGGGGGTACTTGTAGGGGAAATTGGGGTGTGTGTGGGTCGTTCTTATCCGCTCACGCAATTAATTAAGTCGACCAAACGAGGCTACCTCCGAGCCCGAACCTAGTCACACCTGTTGCAAGGAACCAGACCTCCTCTTTTCTCTCCTTTTAGTTTTGGTGACGTGTATTGATGTTTTAATTCTATATTTTTTTGGAAAATTGGATTTAAATAATCCTAACTTTTACCTATTGGCCGACAATAATCCCACATTTAAAAATCCTCTCCACCAGTCCCAACTTTCATCCTGTTTATTTTTAATGGACCCGTCGTTAATTTTTTTAACACCGTTAAATGAATGCTGACGTGGCATGCTTACATGTAATAATCTTTTTTTTTTTTAATTTTCTTAATCCACATGGCATGACAAGTCATCCTCCTCGTTAAATCAATAAAATCCCTAAACTACATGTTCGCAGCAACTGAAATTTGCAATTGTAATTTGCAGTCGACCACTGGTCAATCGGCGAGTCCAATCCGTTGATGAAACCGTTTATTCTTACGAGGTCGTCGGAATTGCATGTCAGATTCGCGAAACCACAAGAGCCGGATCTTGCAGAGCAACTAGAAGAGCAATCACAAGTACCCAAATCTCCAAATGAAGAACCATTTCAGGGTATATAACTATATATGAACAGAAACGAAGGAAGAAGATGAAGATGTTGAAGAAAAGGTGTGAAATTTCAGGGTATAAGGGCTATTCGCAATTGAGAAGTAGGGATTTCAGTCACGATTCCATGATTAAGAACAGGGAAGAAGAAATTGTATTGTAATGTGGCCCTGTGTTTTGAAGAGTAAAACAAAGGATATGATACAAAACACAGATCGAGAAGTATTAAATTTTTTTTTAATACCCAACATCAAAACCCTTTCAACTCTTGCATATAAAAACCCTTGTTTCCATCGTACAACTTCACTGTCTTCGATCAATGGCTTCCTACCTCCTATACCCATCAACAATCTTTACAATCTCCCTAAAAAAACCTGATTTCCGACCCTCAAACAACCAATTTACCCTTTCATTCTTCCAAATCAGTTCAACCCATTTCAATTCAAACCCATATCTTACAACCAAAACCCACCGCACCTCAAGTCTCGCCTAATTGACTTTCAGAGATGTAATAAATAAAGGGAAATTGATGGTTTCTGTTTATGTTTTTGTTTTTGGGAGGCTTTAAGAAACCCGCTGGTCATCCTCCTCATTACAAGAAATAGGATCTGTGTGCGTATGTAACTATGTATGTATTGGTGGGATTTAGGGATTTTATTGATTAAATAGAGAGGATGACTTGTCATGACATGTGGATAAAGAAAATTAAAAAAAAAATTTATTACATGTCAGCATGCCACGTCAGTATTCATTTAACGGTGTTAAAAAAGTTAACGGCGGGTCCATTAAAAAAAAGTTGGTTGAAAGTTGGGACTGGTAGAGATGATTTTTAAATGTGGGATTATTGCCGGCCAATAGGTAAAAGTTGGGATTATTTAAATCAAATTTTCCTATTTTTTTTATTTTTTGAGACCTCTTACTTAACAAAAATATTTAACCGGGTTAGAGTTTGTGGGGTTCATCGAAGCGTAGAGAAAACCACGTGTATTTAAAAAGTGAAATTAGAAATTTTAGACTAAAAATGTAATCTTGACCAATCCTCAAGGATGAAAACCGAAGTTTACTCTAGAGCATTCATATCAATTTCCAATTGTATCTCCGTGATTGTATGTTTGACAGAGAAAATGTAATAAAAATAAGTAAAAAATTACTACTTATTTGAAATATTGATCGATATGGGGAATGTGATATGAAGTTTGGAAAATGGTGAATATATTTAGTAAATTGATTAGTTTTAGTTAAATGGTCCTGCTATTTGAACATCCTTTTCTTTTTTAGACATTCGAATATGTTGTGTATAGCTGATTACGTAGCGTATTTTTCTTTTTTGGACGCCGCTGACATAAAATTCATGGGGGGAGGGGGGCTGTACGATTTTTGAGCGGTATATACATAGCGTATAGGCCTATACGCAGCGTATTGAGGTGTCAAATAGCAAAAAATGTCTTTTAGTGAGTGTCCAAATAGAAAACCCCAAATAATAAGGATATGAATGGTAAATGGGTAGTGAATGCTCCTAGAGCTTTCACAATGGATTCTCCATTTTTATCTTCATCTCTAAAATTTAGAGTTTTCTTCTTATTTTCATCTAAATTGGAATCTCTATCTTTAAAATATTAAGATCGGTAAATGGAGTTTCTCTAAATATGAAGAATGAAGAAGCATATTTGTAAACTTTAAAAATATATGCAAGTGTTTAAGAAAGAGAAAATATAATAAATAAGTGTGTGTGAGTAAAAATATGTAAATATTTGCATTTAACCCGATTGAGAAATTCGACCCGTTTTAAACATTCGCGATTTACCGATTTGTAAATTATTGAGAACCGGAAGAATTTTCGGGTGTTTATACCCCCAATAAATGGATCTAAATGATTTATAATCATTTTCGAAACCGAATACTTAATTACAATCAGTTGGAATCAAGTTGGACTTCTCAAATTGAAAATAAAGCAAATTCTGGATTTTAATCGATTTCAATACGCGATTCGTCGTTTACCGGGAATCTCGTATTTGGTCATCGTATGTCAAATTCAATATAATTATGAGTATAATAATCAATTATCATGTTGAGTCATCACACACTTAATCGAGTCGCGACACGTTGGTGAACTGCCCAAAATCGATACGTACGTCAAAACCGACCAAATGCGTTATATTTGATTAACTGTTTGATCATAACTCAATATATGGCATGTTTATATTCAATTTTTTATTTGGCTTGAACGTGGTTGATATGAAGAGGAATGAAAAATGGTGAAAACGTAAAAATGAGACTCGAAAATGACGAATAACGAAGAAACTTAAGCGAAAACGGTGAAAGCGGTAAGCCTTTAATTCGGGTGTGCTCCAAGCGAAAACGGTGAAAGCGTATGACTTGGAGAAACACCACTTCCAAGCGATATGCTTGGGCTGATTTTTCCAGGAAAAACCTTAATAAACCCCCTATAAAGCCATCTTAAGCATCCATGCCCTCCATTTCACCCCTAATCACCCCAAAATGACCATTTTCAGTTGTAAACCCTCAAGACCACCATTTTGAAGTGGTGGACCTCAAGATTGTTGCTTTATTGCTTAGGATTGAGTCGGTTTTACCCCATTTGGTATGTGATCTCAAAACCATGTATCTAGCACCTTGAATCTTTCTCTCTTCTCCATCAAGATCTGAACTTTATGTGTTGTCTTGCTTGGAATCATGTTATAATTGATGTATGATGATAGATCTATGTGGTAATTGTTCAAAGTTTGCAACTTTATGTTGATTTAGGGTTGGATCTACATCATATATGAGAATCCTTGATAGATCTACGCATAACATGATCAAGATTGCCTTTTATGATGGAATAGAGTTGAATCTTCACCATGTTTGTTGCTAATTTCTAGATCTAATGGTTACCCATGACAAGATTGAATTTTTATGATAGATCTAGGTTAGATCTATGGATTTAATGAAATTAGGTAATAGATATAGGGTTCCTTCATGCAAGATTTGATTTTGCTTAGATCTTCTCCATGCAAGCCATCTAGGGTTAGATCTATGGGTTATCATCATCAAGTATGCATTTTTATGTCACGAATTGTTTAGATCTACAACATGCGTGTCATTTAGGGTTAGATCTATGGATTTGTCTATCAAAATGGTATTTTTATGCTCCCCAAATGACTTGATCTACCTCATGCATAGTATTTAGGACTAGATCTATGAGTTATGCTTATCAAATTTGAATCTTTATGGATAGAAATGGTTAGAATCTACAAATTTCATGTCATCTAGGGTTAGATCTATGTTACTTGATGATCAAGTTTGTGTTTTCATGCCATGAAATGCTAGATCTGCTAAATTGCAAGACATTTAGGGCCCAATTTTTATTTTCTATAACCTGAATTGGATGATTATATTATAAAAGATTAGATCCATGCTAGGTTTAATTAGATATGTAAACTCCATGCTAACGTTTGACAAGACCTAGGTTTGCATGTTAGATCTAGCTAGGATCACCCTTGTTAAAATTGCTATAAATTATGTGCATGTTAACCTTGTTTGACTTTTCCTATTATTAGTCAAAATAGGACCTTTGACCTTACCCTTAGTTTAGGATTGGACCCATATCATACGTATCACCTCACCAAACACCATCGAGTCGTCGAGTCGGTCGTATCATGAAATTAAACTATTTATTCATTTAATCAACTATTTATTTATTTATTTATTTATTCCTCTATCTCATATAGTTGTCAACTTTGTCTTCGGGTCTAATCGTCTCGTCGTGGTGTCATTATTCGTATCTCCATTCCAAATGAGTATTCATAGCCCCTCTTTCATTTTCAATGTTTTGGGGTGCAACATGTATCCGTATTCAAAACCCTAATTCTTGATTATACAAAACTATAGCGATCTCATGATGCTCTATGTGTAATATGCCAGTTGTGTGATACTTGTTTGATTTTATGTGTGGAAGTATTGATTGGAAGTCTTGGTTATGTGTACCATTAACCATTGAGTCGTGATAACAATGATAGATCTATTGGCCTGACAAGCCTACTTAGTCTGCCTCGCGTGTGACGCCTTGTAATTGGAAACCTTGTGGTCAGGGTTGGCTCATGCAGCTTATTTGCTCTATCTCATGTTCGGTTTCTCGTATTCGATTACACTTAACTCATTGACTCTCATGTTTTAATCTATGTAGTACACTAAACTTATGTTTACTCACCAACTATTCGTAGTTGACCTTTATTTTATACATGTTGCAAGTTATGATGTTTGATGATGTTTAGCCTTGTTGATGCCACCATAGGATCGTATGCGGACTTAGCGTGACCTAATTCAATAAGTTAATATGTTTTATTTCATTGAATTATATCTTGTATTGAAATGAATATTTATGTTATATGCAATGGGTTGATTAAGAATATCGCGACATTTAATAGTGTTGTGTGCATCTTGACAATCATTACGCAACGACATCTTTTGCCGTCAGTTGATGTGTGACAGAATGTAAGATAAACGAGGAGAATGGGATTGGTATGTTAAACAAAATAGGAATTTTAAAAATAATTTTTAATTAAATTATAGAGATGAAGATAGATATTTTATTATGAATACAGATGTACAATTCAAAATTTAGCAAATCTAATTGCTATCATATTCGCCCATTAAATAATTCAAAATCTACTACTAAAATTTTTCCCGTCTAAACATTCTTACCTCAAAACATTTCATTATTATTTTAATATGAGTTAATTTCGCTTTTGGTCTCCAAGGTTTGCAAGTTTTAACACTTCTAGTCCAATTTCAAAATTTATAACATATTAGGGCCTGTACTTTCAATTTTTTAACAATTTCAGTCACATTATAAAATCCCATCCAAACCACCGTTAAAACCAGGGGTATTTTTGTAATATTAATGATGTGTTAAAAAAAAAGAAATAAGTTAAACATCGATCCCTATTCGCAGAGTTCAATCGTTCCGTGCTCCTCCTCCCTCAAAAAAACCCTAACGCACCATCATGGAGATTTAACCTCCATGTCGCTGCTCGTTCCCACCAAGCTTCAAACATCTGTTGCTCGTCTCCACGCACGCAAGCTTCAGATCGCACCATCATGGTACTGACTATGTGGGTTGTTCGAAAAACAGGAGATGTGTTCGATCCTCATGAAGTATACGGTGAGCAAAATTATATAAGTTTCAAAACATTATCCTTTATTTATGTCACAACTTCATCACTTCCAACTTCACTTTCATTGCACAAATGAGAGCATCTTGCACAATCCGCCCACACAACAAAGCCACATCGTGGGCAACAGTGGAACCTCCGTCCAGGGTTAGCTGCTGTTCGCGATCTCCGTATGAGGGTTCGAGTTCCACAATCACAAATCACCATTCCGTCCAGTGATGAAGGATGATGCGAGCCGTTGAGAGATCGAGCAACTGGAAGAAATTGATGATGCTAAAGCTTGATGCTTTTGGGGGGAAGAGATCGAACCTTTAATTTTGGGAGTAAAGATCCATGATGGAGCTGTGAAATCAATAGAAATCACGTATTAGGGTTTTGGGGGAAGAGAACGATCGTTCCTTTTTTTTTAAGGGGGGGGGGAGATGTTGTTTTTTGTCTCACATAAATATAAAGTACAGGTCCTAAAATGTTATAAATTTTGAAATTGGACTAGAAGTGTTAAAACTTGAAAACTTTGGGGACTAAAAGCGAAATTAACTCTTTTAATATTCTATGTTTAAAATGAAAATTTTAAGTATTTCATTTTCACTCATCTATATACATTTATTCATTCAATAATTAATATTCATTCAATAATAAAAATATCAAAAATAGAAACTTGTTTAGTTATTTAATGTAATATAGTATGTAATTCCATTTATTTAAAAGAGTATAAGTGAATTATCAATTATATTTTACTAACGTGCGGCCCGTGTAATACACGAGATCTATCCTTGTTACTACATATAATACTACAATGAGCAAGACAATTGGACATATTTTGTGCTTTTCTCGATCCAATTTAAGGTTAAATATATTGGGCTTCAGAAAATTGAACAGACCTAGCTCTGGCACAATGATTGTGTTTTCTCATGCGCAACAAGGGGGTAGAGGTGCATAAAAAATCGGTTTCACTAACTGAACCAGTTAGTGACCGATATCCAAATCCGTTATTGGAGAACTGGTAACGAACAACCGATTCAAAACCGGTTGGGGGATTTTATTGCCAGACCTAGTTACGAATAGCCGGTTCGAAACCAATTTTGGTTTTTTCTGCTAGACCTGGTTATGAACTAGTTAACTAAAAACCGGTTATTATTGTTACCAAAAAACTAGCCGTTAAATAAGGCCTATATATAGCCGTTAGTTACCTTTTATATTCTTGAAATTTTTGATAGTATAAATAGGTAAATTGTTTGATCAAACAACTTCTCTTTCTTTCTAATACTTATAAAACACTCAAAAACACTAAAGTGTCAAAAAGATATCATGACTTCTTCTTCTCAAGTTTATGTTGGTGTCCTTTTAGCGAACAACAAGTGGTTCAGGTCAAACCAACAACGAGGAACCCCGGTCGTCAGTCCAAGTTTGATTTATGCAAGATGTCAAGTGGTCCCAAGAAGGCTCGCTGCAAGAATTTCAAAATCGTTTCGAACTCTAGTTTGAGAAGTTATTGAATCAATTTACATGAAACTTTTGAAAATGCTACTACTATGTTATTAGGGGGTTATTATCCTACTTGTAATTTGGTACTTCACCGGTTGTATTTAATGTGGTAAAAACTAAATCAAGGCGTTAATCATCGTCACTACAACAATGTTACTTGCAATAAAAATAGCCTTAATAAAAACTTAAGAGATGCACGTCGTTTTTACTTATGTCAATGTATTGAACGTGTTCTTCAGTGCTTCGAGTGTTGAAACGTCCATTGATATGATAATTGATAAACAGAAAATCATTGCATACATCTTGAGTGTTTTTACACGCTTTTCATTACATTTTCCTTAGAATATTATTACTTTGACTGTGTTTATCAATGTTGGGCGTGGAACGAAGAAACACAAAGATTAGACGCACATAATGGATGAATTGGACATGTTGGAGCACAGGCAGGGCATTGGAATAGCTCTCAGGGCGTTAACATAGCCCTATCTGACAGTTTTGGGTTTTATTAAGCAGTCTTTGGCGAACTAAATAGGGGGAATCCGAGTTTTTTCACCAACATTCGTCTAAGGGAGTAAAAGAAGCAATTTTGGAGCAGAGAATTGAAGTTCAATTGATTCATTACATTAAGATTCAAGATTGATTTCCTAATTTCTTGCATTCTTCATCCCAAAATCATGTGTGGCTAATTCCGTTTAATCACAACCAGGTGAAGAACCAATTCATGCTTTGTAACACTAGGGTTTGGTGTCTTTTTGGTAAACAATGATACAATTGATTAGTTTGCTAGCGAATACTTGTTGATTTTATCATGTGATGATGGATTTGTTCATGGATTTTATGTTATTCATGTTTACCCGATGGTGATGTTCATCCTTGTTAGGTTAAAGTAGGGATATCCCGTTAGTGTACTCATTTGAATCAATTGAAGCTGCCAATCTACATAGTTAGTATAAGTAGAGATTGTCCCATTAATGTGGTTTGTTTAGCTAGTTCTCTATGAGCATTGAAATTGTTCGGTATCATGTCTATGTGATTCATTATCAAATTGCACCATACCTTGAGTTACATGTGTGTAAATTGTGTTACAAACCTTGAAGTGATCTTAATCTTAATTCGAGTCCTCAAGTTAATTACTTTATTTAAGTTTACTTGCATTTTAGGTTTTACTTTCAAATCAAACAAAATCAGGTTTTCTATTATGTCTTTAGTTCAACAATCTATAATCACTAACCACGAACTCCCATCGACACTTTACTTACCCTATCTAGTATAAGGTATTTAGTTTAATCTCAAAACATCTTTATTTTTTATCGGGGCTTCGACACCGATCGCTAGTTTATGTTTTGGGTTAGAATAGGGAAGACCCGCATTGTGCAACAAACATAAAAATTATTTTAATATTTATTTGAAAAATATGTTTGAAATATATTTACAAATGTATGGCTCATCGTTAGTCATACACGAACCGACGAGTTCATTGTCAAGTAGTACCTTGAACCCAAACTTGGCTTTTTTATAAATATTTTAAGAAACAAAAGTAGTAAAGGGGCTCAGGGTAACACCCCAAACAGGGAACTCAAACGTTATATGAGAACTAACTGGATATCCACTATATGACAAGAGGAATAGGTAGCCTTTGATATCTTGGCTTAGGTGAAAGAAAGGGAATCCCAATTTCCTAATCCACCCCAAATAGCAAACTAGGCGGTATATGACAATCGATCGGATATCCACCATACGAGAAGAGGAATAGGTAGCCTTTGATATCTTAGCTTGGGGAAAGAAAGGAAATCTCAAATTTCCAATCTAGCCATCATGACCCATGTTCTACTAAGCGACCAAGCTATTATGGTAGCTTCGGGATCAAATTTTTTTTTGTCTTAGTGACACATTTATCCATTCAAAGGACGGGGCTCACTTTCGCGACACTAGAAACATGCAGGTGCTTGAAAGACCACTTAGACGCCATGGAATGTGTTCAAGAGATGACCAATATTGACAACTCAAAGTTTAATAAGCAATACATGGGGTAGAAGTTGAGAAAAGAAACGCGTTACCATTTTTTGATGAAGAACAAGAGGAAGATGATTGGATGTGATTGACTAATAGTAGTCTCGAACCTGGAGATCAAAACCCAATGATCACGAGACGCCAACCACCACAAATGTTATATATAAGAAAAACAAATGTAGTTTTTTTTAGTTTTTGTTATCTTGTTTCTTAAATTGAAAGTAAATTAAAGAATGCATTTTATTGTGTTTATACTTTATTTTTAATACTTAAATAAAATAAAAAATTACTTATCAACACCAACTGGTTAGAACTGTCAAGTCGGTTAACCGGTTCGATTAATAACCTAATGTGTTTGATACGTTGCGGTTCTTAGGAGCCATAAACCGGTTAACCGTCATGTAAACCATACCAATCCTTTACAAAGATGTTATTTAGTGACGAATAAAGAAATTTTCAAACACTTAAGAGGCAAAGTAGATTGGGGCAAACTGTACTTTTAGTTCACAAGACTTGCTATAATTTTTATGTCATGGTATCTTGGAAACACTTACCTAACTACAGTTACTAAGATTGATTTTAATTTCTTGGTCCACACTCCACATCATAACAAGTCTTAGCTACTTAAAAGTTGAAAAAGTCAAATAGATGGAAATAAGCAGACAAACAACAAAGAAACATAGCATCCTCATCTTAATATTTCTAGGAGTACAAACAATTAAGTTGATTGACAATTTATATAGGGACGGATTTAGGAAAAAAATTCAGGGGTAGTGTTAAAAAAAAGATTTGTTGGGACTAATAGGGGTTCGGGGGCAGCGCCCTCGGGAAAAAATTTAGGTAATTAACGGGCTTTTGATCATATTTTCAAGTCAGGATTTAAATAAAAATCATAAAATTTCTTCAAGGGGTAGCGTATAATATTTTCAGGGATAGCGAAAAATTCGTTTCAGGGGTAGGGAAATACCGAAAACCAAAAAAATTACACATCGCGGTAAAAGTTCAGGGGTAGCGGGCGCTACCCCTGCCACCTAAGTAGCTCTGCCCCTGAATTTACACGAATCAAAAGCATTATACCTTAAAACGGTGATGCAACCAACTGGTTAATCCAAGCAACCAGATACACATAAAACACCTCGAGGGCACGATCAATGTTGGTAACAATTGCAACGGCTAGCAAAAAATGGCCCGTGATAGACAAACTCTTAGAAATCAGAAATAAAAACTGGATAATCTGTTGACACGTGTAGATTAAAATTATTAGTGGTTCACTCGGATATCTCAATCGGATAAAACTTATAATCGATATCAAGAACCATGCAATTGTTTGTGTGAATTTCTGATCGAACGAGTTACAGCTAAAAAAACGTTCTTTGCAAATTTGAGGGCCTGGGAAAACTAACGGAAAGACCCCAGGCAGGGGCTATGCTCCTTGGATCCCGCTCCCAGGGGTGCTGGCCCCGGACCTCTGCAAAGGGGGCGTTGACCTCTTGGAACGCCCAATGAGGTTCCTAAACACTTACACCACTTAGAAAAACACATATCTTCGATGTCTATAAGGTTCTCGCCCCCTCTAACGAGAACTAAGACTTCTCCCGTATTCCATCCTTAGAGCATACCTTAAACGGGAAACAATATAAGCGCTTCTCTCTCAGGATCATCAAGTCTATCGTATACGTAGTTCTTACACGTTTTTCCTCATCTTTATGAAGAATTGATCAACAGAAAGATGACTAGAAGATGAACAAATACAACTTACAGCAAATGCAATAACAAGGGTCACAATTCTAGAAGCTACAAGGGTCAAGATGGAAGTTCCTCACAAGTAGCTTCCTGGTGGGATATACTCCGGAAGGGCTTCCTCAAGTCACATCCCTGTCTATACGGGCCAAAGGCTTCGCAAAGGAAGCAGCCTTGACGGAAGGGGCTTATTCACCCGAAGAAAGGAGCTAGGGGCTAATTCTTCATGCTTGTTGATCGTCTTTAGTGGACTAGGAATAATCTCATTAGCTCTTGAACAGAAAGGACCGGCCTGGATCACAAAAACATGACAGCCACAACAATGGAATTGACATCACAGATTTTTCACAGTCCATCAAATACAAATAACTGTTCAACTACCACAATCGCACAATACATTTAACAGACTGATTGATAAATGTTTGTCTTGAGGAAGAAAAGCGTTGCAATTGATAAACATTTATATTGAAACTATTAAAAGGTTTCAATTTGAACTATACTTGATTTTGACCCAAAGAGCGATAAAGATTAGAGTTTACTATAGTTTTTATTATATTTTCAAAACAGACGAGACATTACACATTTCTATAGTCTTTATTTGTAGGGTAGTGTTATTAATAATTAGACAACTTTTATTCAAGAATTCAATACTCATAACAGGAATAAAGCAGATGGAAAACCAACTTTTGACCTAAATGCAATCATGTTCTGTTTTTATAGTTAAATAGCCAGGGTTATAGTTGGACCTCTTTCAACTCGTGTATATATAAAGTGTATACTTACAAATATTATAATGATCAAATGGTTAGACTATGCACTTTAATCATGACATAGAATATAAGTTTTACAAAATGATTTCATTATTTCAATATTGAATAAATCACTTGTGATAAACATCAAATCGCACTAATAATTTTAAGTAATTATTATTTTATTTGTACACAAGATATGTGTTTTATTTTTTTAAATTTTTATTGGATATTAAATTGGTAAGTCGAGTTGGAGCGTTCGTACAATGAGTTGTCGGTTACCAAGGGTGAGGTGGCTTTGGGATTCCCCTTAAAAGGCACATTTATGTTCACGATATATAATTTATTCTATCAACATAAAAATATTATAAAATAGAATATAACCCGATATATTATACGGGTTAAATCATTAAAAATAGACGTAAACTTCGTTTTTAGTCTCTAATGTTTGCACATTTTAACAATTTTAGTCTAAACTTTTCGAAAATCCAAATTTAGTGTCTCACATTTAATTTTCTTTTCAATATTGATTACAACGTTAACAATCGTTTAACGAGCCGTTATACTGCCATCACATGGTCCCCACGTGAGGGGTATTTTTGTTATTTCCGTATATTTTAAAGTATGAGTTAAAACAAACGGAAATGACAAAAGTATACCTCATGTGGGGACCACATGAGGGCAGTCTAACGACTCTTTAAACAACTGTTAACGTTGAGACCAAAATTGGAAAAAAAAATGAAATGTGAGACACGAAATTGAAATTTTTAAAAAGTTGGGACTGAAATTGTTAAATGTGCAAACATTGGGGACTAAAAACGAATAACGTATTACATTACATTGGATAAAAAAAAACTAAAGTTATAATTCATAATATGTTATTGGTGACTTTACTCTCTTTATAAAAAAAAATATTTATGGCATGTCTCTACTTGTATATTTGGAAAATGCAAGATAAACGTGATCATGTTTAAAAAACAATCAAACCCTCAAAAGCGACTAACATGAGTTATGAATTGACTAAATTGAGACTTTAAGTCTGTATAGAAAGTTAGATGAGTATAAAGTTTTATGAAATTTATAATGAGCACATTCTAGTTATTGAGTATAAAATCTAAAAGATTATAATGTTATCAATAAAAAATGTTATTTTGATATACATTAGAAAACTTACAATTATATTAGTTAGTCATGATGTCTAAAATCTTCAAATTTGATGAACATGGCCCATTTGATATGGTAAGAAAAACTATTTAATATTGGATATGATGAACATGATTTTTATCGCTTAAGAATTTCTCTATAAATAGTATCACCCACAACGCAACGCCAATTGAATTTATAAAACGGTATTAGGTATTCATTAATTAAAATATTAAATATGATTTGCTTAATTATATTTGAAAACACACTAAATAAGTTTTTATTGATATTTTATAATTTTCTACATACTTTATAAAATGAAAATAATAATAAACAACGCAACGCCGATTGAATTTATAAAACAATATTAGGTATTCATTAATTAAAATATTGAATATGATTGATTTGCTCAATTATATTTGAAAACACACTAAATAAGTGTTTATTGGTATTTTATAAGTTTCTAAATATTTTTTAAAATGAAAATAATAATAGACAACGCAACGCCGATTGAATTTATAAAACAGTATTAGGTATTCATTAATTAAAATATTAAATATGATTTGCTCAATTATATTTGAAAACACACTAAATAAGTGTTTATTGGTATTTGATAAGTTTCTAAATATTTTTTAAAATGAAAATAATAATAGTTTAAGAATTATTTTTAAATAAAAATAAGATGTAAATTAATATATGATTGTCATAATTCCATAAATATAAATAGATAAAAATATATCATGATTATAAAATAGGATATAATTTCCAATAAAAAAGAATTTATTAGGGAGTAGATTTGGGCGGGAAAATTTTGTAAGAATGAATCTAGTGTTGACATGTGTCAACAATTATAATTGTTTATTAGACTAAGAAGATTAAAACAAGGTTAATATTTTTGTGAGTTGCGCTTTGTTTATTGTTCGGTATTGCAAAATAGTATATCAGTCCCACATGTGTGTTACGCTTCTTGATTTTTTTTATTTTTACGCTCGAATATGTTCCCATATAACATAATTCTATAACGTTAAACTTACACATATTCTAATTTACTTCTAAATTTATATTAGTTTGTGAGGTATAAAAGGACACTTGATCCCACATATTCAAATTAGTTGTAATTGTATTTGAATTGGTCTCCATTGACATGAGATATTATCTACTAATAGAGCGTCACCACCTTAACATCATCTTTTTTAAAAGTTAAAAGTAACTTATAAGAAAATGTTAAAAAAACTAAATAATAATTAAAGGTTAACTGATCCAAATAGCTGAAAAGTAAAAAAAAAATCGTTAGTTTTGGGGAACATACTGTAAACTGTTGGAATTTTGAGAGAAAGCCTAGTGGAAAATTGGGTTTTTTTATTAAGTGTGAAAATGAGTTTTTCATCAACTTTGGACTAAAATACAATACAAATAACATAGGTTGTTGCCTCTGTATTTTATTGGTTTGTGTAGTACGTTGTGAGGGCTTTCCAACGCATCAAACCACGTCCAAATCTCGAGCTCGTATGAATGAGATATCGAAGCTCAAAGTTGAGGGTTCGAAGCTGTGAAAGCGGCGAATTTTAGAGAGAAAAATGCCAAGTATGGCATGGAACTCATGCCACATTGGTTGGGGAATGAAACCAAAAGTGGTTTATAAGGTGAGAACCTTACCAACTATTGTTTCCTTTAGTAGGACACATCCCGTGGCACCTGAGGGATGCGAAACACCCCTAACTCGCACATCGCAGCGCACGTGGCGTGGGCGTATGAGGCGCAATGTGGCGCTTTGATAGCGCACTTTGCACGCTCGCATCGCCACGAGCCACCTGAGAGCCACCTTATTGTTTTTGAGTTCAACCGGAAGTTGGTCCGGTTGGAGACGAGACGGAGAAGTTCAAGCAGAATGTGAGTTGAACCGGAAAACAGGTTCAAGCGGACCTGTGTGGTCCGGGCGGAATAGAGTTCAATCGGAAAATGTTTCGGTTGAAGTTCAAGCGGAATAGTTGAACCGAAAACGGTTTAGGCGGAACCTATGTGGTTCAGCCGGAAGGTTCAAGCGGACCTGCGTTGCTCCGTCTGTTCGAGCTGGAAACGCGTTTTTTGAGCTAATTAAGGTAATTTCACGTTAATTAGAAATTAATTTGCATTAAAGACGTTTAATACAAAGTTTGACTAAGAATTATTTTGATTGCTCTCCAAGGCTCCCCACGACTATAAATACAGTCTCATTAGTTGAGGCAAAACACATCAGAATTCAATAGAATTCTTCATCTCTCTAAAATAATCCCTTCTTCTTCTTCTTCTTCCAATCTTCATCTCGTTCGTCGAGAACTTCAAGAACTTGAAGGTAACTTCAAGCTTAGAGTTATCCCGGCCGTACAATACGGTTTAGGCGATTGTACCCTGGAAAACAAAACGGGATCTTTAGTAGACCCGGAATTTGTTTTAAGGGACCCGGGTTTTGACCCGAAGCTTTCGTCAAAGGTTTATTGTTTTTTTGCTTTGTTTTCTAAAACATTTCCAAACCTTCTGTCTTCTTCTTCAACCCTTAAAATTGTTTTCAAAGATTCATTTCAATTTCATTAACTGTTCGTCACTGTATTTTATACTACTCATTTCGTTATTGCATTTTGCAATTGCATTTGTATTTCCTTGTATTAATCTTTTCATTTCCTTGTAATCGTACTGTAATTTCCTTTCCATTTTTTTTTTGTATTGTAACTATTCTTCCATTTTCTTTGTAATTGTACCCATAGGAGTAGATTTCATTTCATATTTTAAGATGGTTTTCCCTACGTAAACTTGTAATCTTTACATGTTAATTAACAACAATAATTTTTATATTTTCAAGAGCTCAAGAGAATAATAAAGTTATGATTTATTAATATATTACGATTATATATCAATAAAAACATAAGCACATTTTTTATATTTGATAGTCATATGGTTTTGTTCACGCAATTAGATTTGTTTTTTAGCTTGTTTTTGTCAAAAAGGCTCCACAAATTAGGAAGTTGTTTTGGTGGCACTCCTTTATTTATTCAAACATACCCGGAATTAAGGAGTTATAGACCATATATTAAACACATTAGGCTATTCGTAATGGGGCGTTTTTGGGCTCCATAACGCCCCATAACGCCCCGCCCCACTACGCTGGGGCGTTATGGGGTGCCCAAATTCGCCCCGGGCGTTAGGGATAAAACGCCGAAGAAGGGTTTAAAAGTAATGATTGTGGGGCGTTTTAGGGGCTTTATCCACTACACCATAAAGCCCCATAAAGCCCCTTGTCCAGTCATCGTCCACATGGCGGATAACGCCCCATTTGGGGCTTTATCCACTACACTTAGGGGCTGTTTGGTTGAATCTGTTTCATTAGGTGCTGGATGAATAAGTGTCTAGATGAAACAGAGATTCTGAACCAGTAAGTAATAGGACCTGTTTGGTTGGATTTCTGAATGAGATGTCTGATTCTATTTATTTTTTTGCATTTAACTTGTCCCACATTGGTGTGGGAACAAAAAAATGGTTAGTTTATATATGCAAACATTTATCACATATTAAGTTCTAATGTTAGGTTTTACTCCGGCATCTACCCGCGCGCAGGGGGGGTGCAGATTTGGTTGAAATCCCTCGAAAACAATGCGATGCCCGCGCGACCTGCGGACACGAATGCAGCTCCGAAAAAACGGGTCTCGTGCGAGCACGTTTTTGTTACTTGGGTTCGCACGTTTTTTTTCTTTCTTCGCAGCAGCCCAACCAGCCCCTCGTCATCGTCTTTTTCTTTCTTCGCCGCAGCAGAAATACAGCCCCTCGTCATCGTCACACGCAACACCAGCCCCCTCCAGACGTTCTTTCTGGTTCGTCCAGCCAGTTTCAAGCCCCTTGATCGGCCAGACAAAAAACACTTTTTCGGTCAGACGTTTCCGGCGAACCAAACACCTCTGAACCAGCCATTTGTCTGGATCGGTCAGATCCAGAGGCTGGTTCAGACCAACCAAACAGCCCCTTAGCCTTAGGATTAGGGGATGGCAACATTTCATGTTAAGTCTTAATTGCAATTAACTAATTAATGTTCCCCATACATACTTGAAAATTACCATTATGACCTTTTTGAAATGGCGTAGAAGATTTGACAAGGTCAACTAATAGGTTATTGGAAAAGTCAATTATTGAAACCCGATGGCGTTTTGCAACAAGTGGACACCAAACCTATTGTTGTCTTGGAGGATGACTCTAAAGCTATTATCATTCATTGGACCCATAAAGTGCTTTCGATCACCTTACTTGGAAATTGTATGAAAACTCACCCACAATTTTGTGTCTTTTTCTTTTACTTTGACCTCATGATTCCATAAAAATGTTATTGCATCTATCGTTTTCTAATGCCATATGTTATCGGATTTTATAGGTGTGTGTGATGGTGGTCACGTCCTGAAACACCGCCACACCGAACACGATAGGGTGTGACGAGAGAAAATTGTGATGGTGATCATCGTGGTGTTAAAAAGATTTTTTTTTTTAATTTTTCTTTTCTTTTTTAACAACCCTGTAATTATATTTCATTTACCTTTTATAAAGTAAACATTACATTCACATAAATAACATTACATATTTAGATATATTTATCATCGTCACTCGAATTGACTACGTGACTATCTCCATGACAATGTTTTTCACTTTTATCACTTATCACTAGACCAAACCATAATGGATGACCTAACGGAAGAGTGAATACGGTTTGATAATTGTGTTTTTGAATTATAACCATAGAGCCAATATATGTTTTCTTAAAAAACTAAAAAATAAACTAGAGTTTATGTCGTTGTGGTTAATTTAAGCTAAAAATACAGATTGTGTTCATTTCAAAACTTTTACACTTTTTGTACAGAAGTATGTCAAATTTATCGGTTTACGTCCCTGGCCCAAACACCCGTTTGTTTTTCTCTCAATTTTCAGATTTGCTTACGATTTAAAAAGGTGTTTATTACACTATATGGTAGCCGTACATCATGATCACAGTAAAAAAATCTTTTTTATAAAAATACGAATGTTGCATACATGTAGCTTATCTTGTCAAATTCCCTATTTTAATTCTCACTTAACTTTTTTTTTGACAAGCATTGTTTTGAACTACCTCAAATCTCTAATATCCGAGTGAACCTTTCTGGAAAGGGATTACAACTGTCCATACTGGATTTGATATACTCCAGACTTGACTCACCCAGAAACAACATCAAGAATGAAACCCACCACTTGGGAAAGCCCTTTCTTGAGTCAGGTTTGAACTCGAGACTTCTATCCCCAAACTCTAACCATCATCCCCATACCATTGGATCAAATTTCTTTCGATTTCTTCTCACTTAACTAACTTATCTTTGTTGGTTGTAGGTTCTAGAAGAAACTTTGATTTATATAACCGTTTAAAACTAATTAACAAATATGGGTAGATATATATTTGGCCAAGTAAGAGTTAGACTCTAGATTTCCTTTTTATAGTTATAAAATTTTTAATCCATAATCTTTTTGTTAAAAGAATTATCATTTTATCATCAAACAATTCTTCAGAAATATTAAAGCTAGTATGTGTGAATGATGTATTGTATGAACCTAGATTCACTATTCGTACCATAACACGGCTACATAAAACAGTCGCATTGCTCTAACACAATGTAAGGAAAATGAAAATATAACAAAACTGCATAATGAATTTATAATCAGAAGTTAAATGCTGAAAGTATTGAGTCTAGTGCCTAAAGGTTATTACACGAGTGTATACATTATACCATCATGTGGCAACCATCTAGGGCACCACGTGGCCCAATAACCACTGATACTATTCAAATTAACTTAAAAATGCTAATATTATATCTAGATTCACAATACGCGCTTTGTCGCGGGAAAACATGGGGTACGTACATAAAATAATTGCATTGCAATGAAATTGGTCTATATGATATGAAACTAAATACATATACTTTGATTTTGGTTTACATTAATGTCTATACACGATTGCAGGAATAAATTAAATGTCACGGAGACTTGATGAACTACCGGCTAACGGGATGTATAACCGCTTAGTGGTTTTAAAGCTATATATGGTTCCCCAATTTTTCAATGGCTGATCACTGTATAAGGGATTTCTGTGTGGTTTTACAATATTTTGGTGAGGCTGTTATGAGGTTTTTGTGGTTTTGTTTTCGTACGTTCTTCCATTTCTTGCAGAAGGATGATGGAAATTGATTAATTCTATATCTTGTTTTTTCACCTTAATTTAATGAATAGAAGGATACTTTAGAAAACGTGTTGATAGAGTTGGAAATTTGGAAAGTGCATTGGTAGTTGTAGGTGGGAGTTGGAGACTGATTTGTCAAATAAACCAATAAAAGAGAGACTTAGGGGCTGTTTGGTTCGTCTTTTTCATTTGGTGCTAAATGAATAAGCTGTCTGTATGGTAAAGAAGTGCTGAATCAATAAGGTGCTAAATCATAATGTGTTGTTTGTTTGGACATCTGAATGACTGTATAATCAAACAAAAAAAAAAACACTAACAAATCATTGTGAGAACAAAAAAATCTATTTTTTTCTTTCACTTAGCTTGTCCCATATTGGTGTGGGAACAAAACACCAAAATTTTCCTTCATTACATTGTCCCATATTGATGTGAGCATAAAAACTCTATTTTTTTTCTTTCATTTAGTTTGTCCCACATTGATGTGGGAACAAAAACATGGTTAGTTTATATATGAAAACCCACATGACATATTAAGTTCTTATGTTGTGTTTTACTCCGGTATCTACCCGCGCGCAGGGGGGGGTGCAAATTTGGGTGGAATTGCCTTCCCGTCCGCACGACCTGCGGACACGAATGCAGCTCGCCCAAACAAACACAACCATATGCTGAAATGTCTTATTCGGTCAGCATTAAGACCCCATTAAGTTGAACCAAACAGCCCCTTAATGTACACATTCAACCATGATATTCAATGCTATGAGAAAAGTGGAATGAAAATGTTGGTAGTAAAGGTAAAAATATTGATTTTGTAATTAACAATAAATTTGGACTTATTTTTTTAATTACAGTTCACAATTGAACCCAAGACCTCCCATAATAAAATTACACTAAAAGGTATCGGCCACTCTCTTATACATGAAAGTTGACTTGTTTGTTGTAACTGAGTGGCATAGCGTGCAAGTCTACATTTCAACGTTCGTAGAAAGGCTCCACGTTCGTAGAAAGGCTCCACATTCGTAGAAAGAGCTCCACATTCGTAGAAAGGCTCCACGTGATTTGCCACATGATTTTCCATGCCCTTTTTTATTCAAAAAAACTATGTCTTTAAATTTTTTTACCATTTGACGGCTATTTTCTTTAACATATAACACTACTATGTTAGTAACTCGTGTATTACACGAGTTGAGTTCATAATAATAAATACATATAAAAAAAGAAAAAAAGTTAAAATAATCAAATTTATTATGTTTGACAAATTGTTGATTAGTTTTCTTAAAATAATGAGTTAACTTCGCTTTTGATTCTCAAGGTTTACTGATTTTAACACTTTTAGTCCAATTTTTAGAAATTATAACATTTTAAGGACTAAACTTTCATTTTCT
>JBCNJP010000012.1:10983778-11017162 GCA_039602395.1 Deinandra increscens subsp. villosa | reverse complement strand
TCAGAACACATCCAAGTCCATTGGTAGAAGCATCACAATATACCACAAAGTTTTCAGTACCCTCAGGTAATGAGAGTATAGGGGCAGAGCTCAACTTTTGTTTAAGTAATTCAAAAGCATTGGTATGCTTAGGCTTCCAGTCAAACTTCACATTCTTCTGGGTAAGGGAAGTCAATGGTGTGGCTATCTTCGAGAAATCCTGAATAAATCTTCGATAATAACCAGCTAGTCCTAAGAAACGTCGAATTTCGGTAGGACTCTTTGGTTGCTCCCATTTTGCAATAGCTTCCACTTTTGCTGGGTCTACTTGAATTCCGGTTTTGCTGACAATGTGACCCAGAAATTGCACCTCTCTTAACCAAAAGTCACATTTAGAGAACTTTGCATAAAGTTTCTCGGATCGCAATAACTCTAATATCTTCCTCAGATGTTCACCATGCTCTTCCCGAGTGCGAGAGTAAATCAAGATGTCATCGATAAACACGATTACAAACTTGTCGAGGTACGGTTTGCACACTCGATTCATTAAGTCCATGAATATTGCTGGCGCATTAGTCAATCCAAATGGCATGACTGTAAATTCATAATGGCCATATCTTGTTCTGAATGCTGTTCTCGGGACGTCCTCTTCTCGGACTCTGACTTGATGGTATCCTGATCTCAGATCGATCTTTGAGAAGTAACTAGCCCCTTGCAGTTGATCAAACAAGTCATCAATTCTAGGCAAAGGGTATTTATTTTTAATGGTTACACGATTGAGATCACGGTAATCGATGCACATTCGCATTGTGCCATCCTTCTTCTTCACAAAGAGTACCGGCGCTCCCCAAGGTGAAGAGCTGGGTTTAATGAAACCTTTATCAAGAAGTTCCTGAAGTTGACTCTTTAATTCTTGCATTTCTGAAGGTGCGAGTCGATAAGGTGCTTTTGCTATCGGAGATGTTCCAGGTGCAAGTTCGATTTGAAATTCCACTTGTCGTTTTGGGGGCAATCCAGGTAGTTCATCTGGAAACACATCAGGATATTCTGAGACTATAGGTACCTCTTCCAGTTTCTTTTCTCGAGGTGTCTCAACCAAATTTGCTAGATATGCTTGATCACCCTTGCGAATACACTTCCCTGCTTTCAATCTGGAGATTATCCTCATTGGTTTTGTTTTCCTATCTCCAATGATTGTGTGAATTTTATCATCTGCAGACTTCAATTCCAAAACTTTTTCGGCACAACGAATCTTTGCTTGATATCGCGTGAGCCAATCCATTCCGAGCACGATGTCGAATTCACTTAATTCCATGGGAAGAAGTTCTAGTTCAAAAGAGGTGTTCTCATGTTCTAAATGACAATCTCTAATTACTTTGGAAATACTAATCTTTTGGCCATTAGCAGTTTCTACAACATAGGGTATATTTAACTTATGTGCCGCACATTTTAGTCTAGGTACACAAGCAGAGGATATAAAACTTCTATTGGCACCAGAATCAAATAGAATGCTAACAATCATGTTATTAACAGAAAACATACCGGAGATCACGTCGTCATTCACACGTGCCTCTTCGGCTGTCATGATATAGAGTCGGGGTTTACCTTTCGAAGTTCCAGTGCCTTTGTTCTTATCATCTTTCCCGTTCTTCCTTTGCGGACATTCCAAGCATCTATGTCCTTTCTCTTTGCAGTAGAAGCAGACTACTGGTGCTCTGCACTGCTGATGCGTGTGCCCCGCTTTTCCACAATTTTTACAATTATCTGCCGTTGGTCTCCTGAAATCCCTGTCACCATTACTTCTTCCTTGGTCATTTCTTCCAAATTTACCTCTCCTACTATCCCTTCCCTTATCATTGAACTTTCTCTTGTTCCCAGATGTATCTATTTTAATTCCAACTGTTCTGATCCATTCATCGGCCAGAGTACCTGTCAAGCTTATAGCAGATGCCAAGGTACTAGGACGTGCAGATCTCACGTCTGCCCTTATTTCAGGGCTTAATCCCCATACAAACCTCCTGACCTTGGATGTTTCTGATCCTGCCATGTGGGGTACCAGATTCAACAACTCATTAAATTTATTGATGTAAGTCATGTAATCAGTTCCGTTCATTCTTAGATTAATAAATTCATTCTCTAGTCTCTCTGCTTCATTTTCTGGAATGAACTTTTCCATGACTATTGCGCGAAAGGCTTTCCAACTCATGCGATAAGCATTCTTCTTCCCAAGTCGACTTAACTCCACTTTCCACCAATTCAATGCTGCTCCCTTGAAGGATTGAGATGCAAATTTCACCATATCCTTGGTAGCACAATTACTAATATCCAAAGCTGCTTCAGTTTCCTCCAACCAATTAAGGGCATCAGTGGCTCCCTTATCTCCTCTGAATATGCTGGGTTTACAGGCCATATAGGTCTTGTAGGAACATCCTCTTTTCTCCTCATTCTCTATCTTACGCTCTTCACTCCTAGATCTTTTTCTGGAGCGTTTCGGACGATCTTCATGATCGGGACTGCGACTCTGACGAGTCCTACTCTTACTGTGAGCTGATGAGTCAGTTCGAGACTCAACTGTTCGTGATCGAGACCTTGCAGACCCTTTGGATCCGGGGATGGCAGTTCTGCTTCTTGGTGATTCGCTAGATCTTTCTGAACCCACGTGCGTCTTTCCTTGTTTCTTCTCCTTAGCGACCAATGAGGGCAACGCCCTTGAAATCCCTCGAGCAATAAGCTCCTGAAGTCTCTCTTCCTGCTCCCTTTGTCTCAGTTGTTCAGACGTGAGAGGTTCTCTCACCTTACTGTGAACGGAGTGATCATCACGATCATCTTCCTCATCATAATCATCTTGACGAGTTTTGCTCGTTCCTGCTTTCGACATTTAGCTGAAAGCAATACCAGATTGACAGATTAACATACATTTGACTTAGTTGACAGGTATTTGTAATCAGAGTTTATATTCCTTTACACAATCTAGTGTCATAGGGAACGTTATAAACATTGGGTTGTTGCACTCCTTTGGGCTTTCCGGATCACCATCTTGTGGTTACCGACATATTTTACCATGTTATGACTATGATTAGAGTGAAATCACATACACACAAGTACTTAGGGGTGGTCTATTGAACCAAACCTCCTAAAATCACTATGTATTCTGACTTAATATTACTATAATACCCAAATATTTTAGATATCATCAAACAAACTTTTATTCCATAATAGTAACACAGTCAACTAGCGGTTCAACCGCTCTACAAAACAAAGCACACACATACTCAAACCGAACTCAAACAAGGTTTCACAAAAGGACACATAGTACATATCATACTAATTTATTGAACACAACACACGAGACTTCAGCCACCACGGTTCACACTAGTTTCCATGCTTCTAATCCTTGCGTCTTCCAAACGACGTCAGATGTTTGATGTGGGATGACACCTTCTTAGCTTCTTCTGCCATTTTCTTTTCCTTCTTCAACTGTTTCTCTAGTCTTTTGGCTAGAGCCTTATTTTCTTCTCTGAGAGCGTTGATTACCGGGGAGTTAGGTCCTGAATGATCCGCATATGGGGTTGGGGCAAAAACTGGGCCTGGTCCTGAAAAAGATGATCTTGGTAGATCCTGATATGATCCATACGGAGCATATGGGTAGACAGAGGGTGGAAAAGGCATGTAGGACTGCTGCATGGGTGGAGAGGTCGAGTACTGATATGGTTGTGGCGGGTAAAACGATGGCTGTGGTGGATAATACGGCATACCCGTGGCATAAGGTTCCTGAACAGGAGTTGGATACATGTTAGACTGCTGATAAATGGATTGCTGTTGAAATCCAGGTGGCTGCTGAAATGAAGAACCCTGATGGTAGGCAGGTGGCTGCTGATATGCAGATGGTGGTTGACTGTTAGACCTTAGTAACTGGGGAAAACTGTAACGTTCAGACACGGGTTGGCTGCTCTGGCCCTGCATCATTGCAGCTACATATGGATCCCTAATGTCGTTTGCCAAAGCTGCGATAGGATCCTGTATTGGGACATCCACAAAGTTCCCCATTTGAGGAAAAGTTGCAATGGGATCGTGTTGCATAGGAACCGATTCCTCGGGTCCTTCTTCAACATCTGCTGCATAAGCTGGGGAAGCATACACATGCTGGGAGTGATGCTCGGAGTGATAGCTTACCGTGTGACCTGCTGATACTGCAATTACTACCTGTGGAGTGGTCTCATCAGCATCTTCTTCGGGTTCCTCCTCGGGGTCTTCTTGGTCCGTCTCTACATCGCGAGCATTCCATTCCGATGGTGCAATGTGAATAGTGTGGCTTGGACGCACCGACATCCTTGGTTTGGTACTTCTTTTCTTAGGAGGCTTTGGTACGTCCGTAGTCGATGCCGCCGGTGATGGAGTTTTCTTTCGAGTAGGCGCGGTAAAGTATCCTGAAAGGTCAGGGCTCATCGGTGGTACGGGTTGACTTGGTCCACCTTCATCTTTCTTGTTCCTGCTACTTTTGCTGCTTCCACTGTTCTTGCTGCCGGATTTTGAAGATTTTGTAAAATTCCACATCTTTCTCGAAGGTACCTGTGAATAAAATTTTAATATACAACAGAAATATATATATATATATATATATATTTATATATATGCAAATATTTCCGTGCACTCCTAGATTTTCTTCACTTAGTTCATACTAAGTTTTTACCCATTAAATTCACTAGTGTACACATAAAATAACCATCGGTATCCACGTGTCTATTAGACTCGTCATATCATGAGGTACCTGTGGGTAATAATGACAGCGTGCACTTTCTGCAATTGCTACCGACCTTACATCATGCTATGAGTAATCTAATATACCAGTTTTAACTTAGGTTAACACTTATCAAGGAAGACCATTAGCATCAATGTGTCTGTTAAGGTTCACCGAGTCTTAGTGCACCTGTGGGTAGGAATGGCAGTTTGCAAGGCTGTAACTTCTACCGACCTTACACTAAACCTCGATTACTTCTAACATACAAATTTTCAGCCTAGATCACAAATTGGTTCATGCAATACTTAGAGGTCCAACTAGGTTCAAGCTTAGGGGCTCTAAGAACGCCTAATTTGCTGGAACCTTTGGCTCTGATACCAACCTGTCACACCCCCCTCCGCCGCCCCCTGCCAGGTGCGGGGGAGGGTGTGGGACCGGCTGTCCGCATCAGTTCCCGAGGTACCAACTAAACAACAACAACACACATACATAACGGACATCCAGTCCTCACAGTGAAACTCTAGGCCAACTCTAAATGAGGATGCACAGAGCACCTCTTAGCCGACCTGATAGAATCGATAGCCACCGGATATGGCCCAGGACTGAACAAACAAGAGATACAATATTACAAGGGAAACATAGTCATAACAGGTCTTCAGAAACAAACGTCATTTGTTTATTATACAGAGCCCTATCCATAGTGACAACAACCATCAGAAAGTCCAAATTCAGATTAGGTCCACACCTACACTTGCTTACCTGCAACATAAGTCAATCACACAAAGTCAACAACATACGTTGTTGGTGAGTCGTAACTACCATCATCACATTAACAGTTTTCAACACATACAGATTATGAATTTATCATGCCGCACCCAAGGTCAACACTCAGATACTCTACGGGCACGTTGCGCGTAGCCGTACGCCCTCTACGAGTAGTTTTTAAGTTCAACATATAAGTACATATTCCCCCTAATAAATTAATACTAGAGGATCCGGGTGAATATGGATCGTTCAACTATATCGGCCGCTATAATCCCTTATATGTCTAGTGGTCTCAACCTTAATGACCAGAAAGTCTCTAATGACCCTTACAGGGCATTCTGACTCACAGTGTTCGACAAGATAAACATAACAGATATAACAGATACATCAAAGCAAACATGTGATCTCGAACAGTTAACTAATGAAGGAAGTCAGGGGACTCACAGCAACGAAGTCAGTCACAAGATTCAGTATAGACTGCAAATCCAAGATTCACGAGAATATCCTATCTTCGGTTTCTAGCCACCTATCAGAATTATTATGTATATACTTGTCACATACAAGGCTAACATGTCCGAAAACCATCTCAGGTTCAAATATCATGAATTACAGTTTCCAGATCAATCAAACTAAGTTTTTGGTTAACTTAGAACCTATCAAGTATTCTGCCATTTTCCTTCACAGGCGTACCGCCTAGATTGTAGGATTTCTGGGCGATACGCGTCAATTGATAACCTGAGTTCCGGATATTTTGGTTTAGGCGTACCGCTCAGAATAATATATATTTGGGCGGTACGCGGCATCTAGCTTTTCTATGTTCCTGATTTCAAATCCGGGCGTACCGCGCTGCATGCACCCAAATTGGGCGGTACGCGCCCATCAACGTTTTGGGGCCCGACTATTTTGTCTTTTAGTGACAATTTTCATATTTTGACGTTTTTGGGTCAAATTCGCTACTGGATCAGTAGAATACCTTAATGGGGTTTGATTAAAGGTTCATTTATGGTCTAAATTCTAAACCAAAGCATAACCCCAATTTCCGAGCTTTCCATTTATGGTAAGTTTCATTGTTTCGATTCCCGTTTTGCCCAAGTATAATTAGGAACAGGTTTCTTATGGTTAGATGACCCATTTTCTTATTAGAAACACTGATCAACTCTGGATTCAGGTGATCTTAACTTATAAAGTTTCCATTTATGAAAAGAAATCAACATGCATGCATAGAATGGTTGTACCTTGTGAAGGAATTCTTGTACAATCGAGCTTTTCTGATTTCCTTGCCTTCTCCAGTCCCCAATCCAACTTCCAGCAACAAATCTTTGCTTGCATGCATGATCCATAATCATTTGTGAGTGTGCATGATCATAAAGAACCCTAAATAACACTCTTAAACCGAAATCAAGATATCCTTACCTTGATTAACCTTCAATCTGGTTTCACACTCCTTAGCCCTCACCAAAATGAGCCAATATCACTGATTTGTTGAGAGTGCAAGTAATATGTGAGGGTTACACCAAACTAACATAACCTTGATATGGAAAAATGGTGATTAGAAAACTTACCAAGGAAGATCCACCACTCCACAAGGCTTCAAGGGCTTCAAGGTGATGGAGACAGAGCTCTGGGAGTGTCAAGAGAATGCTCTGGCCGGAAGTGAAGTAATTGACAAGAGTTTATGGCTATAAAGGCCAAAAAACCTAGTTTTTATCGAACAGACATTTTGAGGCGTACCGCCCCAAAATATCCCATTTGGGGCGTACCGCCCGGATTTTCAGATTCGGGTAATCGGGGATCCGGTGGGTGCCGCAACCCGACCCATTTATCATACGGGTCGCGTATCGCCTGGGATTACCCAATCCTAGGCGTACCGCCTCAAATTGAAACTCTGGAATTTTGAATATTTTTCATTTAAAATTTCCAGCTCGGATAATCGTTTAGGCACAAGGGTTACAGCTTTCATCCCTGTACGTTCTTCAAATGCCTTCAATCTGCCAAGAATTTCTTGGAATAGACTAGTGTTTAAATCCACAAATTGCTCAATTGAAGCAACAATGTGTATAAACCTCTCTGGGACAGAATCTAGTAATTTTCTTACCAACGAAGCCTCTTGAAATTTTACTTGTTAGCTAGCGCTATTCCACATCTTAGCTTTCAGGGAAGCCCACGGAGCGGTTCTGAAAGGAGATAACCAGCCAGGCAAGGGAAAGAAGGAAGTCTTCCTGCGGAGGGGGAAGAAGCGGCCCTCTCAATCGCCAGGTGGCTCGCTCCAGGTGCATGAGTAGCTTTGCTGGCTCTTATACGAAAGGTACCGGCCTCTTTCAGTGGTTCTTGCTTGTCACCCAAGTCCGAAGACTTTGTGGCTATGGCACTCAATTTTCCTGTGAATTCATCAATGTATTTTGACTCATTCATCTTGAGGGATTCAAACTCATTCTTGAGGGTTTGAAGTCGAGCTTTCTTGACTCTAACGACACCAATGTATCTGGTCTTTATTGAATTCCAAATCTCCTTTGCTGATTCGGAATTTGCAACTTGAAGAACCAAGTCTTCAGGAAGTGACTGAAACAGATATGCGATTGCTGCACTGTCCTTCTTCGAATCAACTTCGACACCTTCTGCGGCCTGTATCACCTCCCATAAACCATGGACATTAAGATCGCCTTCATTTTGACCGCCCATATCGAGTAATTCGTCTGCGTCAGTACCGGAACCTGCAGCGGTATTGTAGTGTAATTCTCTCTTGGGCGATTTCCACTTCCACATGCGTCCGCCATGACTGAACTCTGATTACTTCGAATTGATGCCCGAGGTGACCTTCTTGGTGATGATTGCGGAGATCGAAGTGGTGAAACAAGCAATCGACGTATCTTGATTGAGCTGACGAGAGGATCTAAGATCCCCTTTCGAATTTGTTCACAAGAACTCAATCAAGATATTGAGATGAAAATCAAGAGCCCCTGGTTAGCTCTGATACCAAATGAAGATATGAATTCAAGATTTACACACAATTGACAGAGGAATACTGAAATCTTATTACTCGATTCAAAGAGATTGGGATTACACAGCTTATTTATATAAATCTAAACATTAATGGTAATTAACAAACTAACAAACAAAATTACAACTTAAGCCCCTGTACTAACTTCATCTTGTCAAGTAGCACCCAGACTATATTTCTCCATCAGTTATGTTCATATTAAATGCAACTAATCTCTTTAAATATTTCTATTTTCTCGACAACTTTATGCAAGTATGTGTAAAAAACAATAAAATTTAGCAATGTTCTTCCATTTTGCATGTGTTCCTATTATTTTGCATGACTTCTTGCCCATGTTCCTCCATGTTCTTTTTCATTTAGCATTAGTAGTTACTTACGTATGTAGTTACTTACGTATGCATGTTCTAGAATTTAAAGTTATTTTAAATGAATAAAAAGGGATGAAGAAAATTGTCCCAAAAGCATAGCTTGTTCTCTCGTCTTAGTTCTTGGAGTTTATCGATTAGAAGTTTATAGGTTTTCTCCGTAAACCTATCATTGACCCGTACACGTGTTACGACGGATAACCGGTTTATGATACGAGTAACATTCTCTAATCGCATTAGAGACGTCATATAAAGTATTTAATTTGGTTTTAAATCTAAGGTAATATTACTGCTAAACTCGACCTCATTTCATGGCTTTAAAAATCGGTGAATATATTAATTATAGGAGAGGATTATTAGAAGTCATACCAACCCTAAAAATACAAAAACAGAGCCGTTGCACCTTTACTATAAACATCGGAAAATACAAGTTGCTGTACATGTAAGATACCCTTCGGTGTTTAATTATTCGGGCAACAAATTATTTTTTTTTATCGAAATACATATTAGCAGATGCAAATTCAGTTGTGTTTCTCTTGGTCAACTTTATTATTATTATTAATAAGACAGATTATATATGTGATTTAATATAGTGTCATCCAAAGTCGCTATAAAGTCAGCCACACCAAATACTGGATGCATGATTACTTGAGGCCTATAAAAGCACATGCCCAGCTACAAAGGGAATCACAACAAACAACTCAATAGAAATCAAATTCTTTGTTTACAATGGAATTCAATCTCTTATCTTCGTTATTCCTTTTGGTAACACCTCTCTTGTTGTTTGCGGTTCGAAAATATAGTAGATCTGCCAAAAATCTTCCACCAGGGCCACGACCATGGCCGATCATTGGCAATATGCACCAAATGGCCAAGAACCCTCATATTGCGGCGGCTAACTTCGCTAAAAAATATGGCCCACTCATCTCTCTACGTTTAGGTACGCGGCTTCTTGTGGTAGCCTCTTCTCCTGAGGCAGCCATGGAAGTTCTCAAGACTCAAGACCGTCATCTTTCTGGTCGTTCTATACCCGATGCACTTCAACAAAGTTTTATAGACTACTACTTTGTATGGGCAAGGGACTGCAATGAGCATTGGAAATCATGCAGAACCCTGTGTCGGGTTGAGTTGTTCTCGGCTAAAGCAATAGAGGCTCAGTCAAACTTGAGAAATGAAAAGTTGGCTCATATGTTAAGTTTCTTAAATAACAACCAAGGAAAAGTTGTGAAAATTGAGGAACTAGTTTTTACTACATTGATTAATACTTTGAGCAACATTTTGTTTAGCAAAGATTTTCTTGATTTAGAAGATGATGAAACGGCTCATCGATTGAAATTTGGGCTTCTTAAGATATTGGAGAATTCCGTTACACCAAATGTAAGCGATTTTTTCCCAATAGTTGGGGGCCTGGATCTTCAAGGATTAAGAAAGGACAGTTTGAATCACCTTGACGAGTTGTCTAGCTTTTCAGACACTATAGTCAAAGAAAGAAGAGCTCGAATGAACAAGAGCGAGATTGTGGCAGAACATGAAAAAGATTTCTTGGATCGTTTGCTTGAAAATAATTTTACGACCTCTCAAATTAACATCTTAGTTCTGGTAAGTCTTTCCTAGAAAACATCCGATTGATTAAAAATCTTTTTTTGTCTTTAATTCTAAGTCATCAAAACCTACTCTTAGTATGAATCTTAAACCATCATGTTCTTCGTTTGATATATGAATTGGAGTAAATAAAGACCCATAAAAGTATAAGTTCAATCAGACATAACATAAACAAATACATAATCAATGAATCTCCATTCATTAATCATCTGGTTATAAACACTCACTCTAAATAAAGATCTTGATTTTGACAATTAAAGTGTGTAAGATAAGATCCTATTAGAAAAAACCTTTTATGTTTTAATCATCTTAAATGTATTTTGACGTTTAAATTTGGCCTATATGTATGCAGGAATTATTCATAGCAGGTACTGATACTGTGGTAACAACCATTGAGTGGGCTATGGCTGAACTTATAAAGAACAAAGAAATCATGCACAAAGTACAAGAAGAACTAAAAAAAGAATTCAACCCTAACAGTATCATCAAATCCGACCTTTCTAAATTGACTTATTTCAATGCTTTTATCAAAGAAACGCTAAGATTGCACCCAGTTGTTCCCGTCCTAATTCCTCGACGTGCCATTGAAGCTTGTGAAGTTATGAATTATACGATTCCTCAAAATGCCCAAGTATGGGTGAATGTTTGGGCAATTAGTCATGACCCAAATGTTTGGGAGGACCCTGAAACTTTTAAACCTGAAAGGTTTCTCGGTTCAAACATTGATTTTACAGGTCATGACTATGAGTTCATACCCTTTGGTGGTGGGAGGAGGATGTGTCCTGGTTTACCCTCTGGTGTTAAAAGTTTGCAAACCATCTTAGCACCCTTGATTCTTGGATACGATTGGGCCCTTCCAAACAAAGATGATCCAACAAAACTCGACATGACTGAAAAATTTGGTGTGACTTTGCAGAAAGAAAAACCTCTTGAACTTATCTTTACTCGCAGAGAATAATTATTTGTTCAATCAATTCATGTGTAATTTTAAAGTTTCACATTTTATATTTGATGTGTATGTTCCAATGTTCAATAAGTAATTGCGTATTAGCGTGTGTCACTGCATGAGACTCTATTTGATTAGACGCATGTATTGATAAAAATTTGTAAGTGTTATTCCATTTGTGACATTATGTTTGAGCCATGATTGCCATGATCCAAGGTTTGCAATTTCAATGTTATCAGGATAAAATTTTAGGTCAAGTTATAAATGTTTTTCTATCTGTGAGATTATGTTTGAGCATGGATTGCCATGATCCAAGGTTTGCAACTTCAATTTAAAAGAATCTTCTAGACGCACCTCTATACCAAATAAGGCGGCAACGACAAACGGGTAAAAACACTATTAGACGTAAAGTTAAAGATTAGATATACATATTTTAGTATTGTTGAGGGGTGCAATGTGTATCTTTGTCTATTATATATACTTGTATTATGTTCCTTATTCACATAACAATAATATACGTGATCTTTTTAATATGGTATCACAGCAGGTCGATTCCTCAAAACCCTAAGGCACCACAGCTGCCGCCAGGGTCCCCCTTTCTTCTCGGTGCCACAAACAACCGTTGCCCCCTTCCTCTTCTCGGTGCTACAGTCGCCACAGCCCCCCCCTCTGTTTCTTCCAGTTTTTTTTTCTCTGTGCTGTGATCTCTCACCATGACTGATCTTGTTGCTTTTAATCAAAAAGAAAAGACTACACACAACTCCCACAAGTTTGGGTTTACCCTTAATTCCAACAATTATGGGTATTGGAAGGCCATGATCAGCCCCTTCCTTGTCACCAACGGCCTGTTCGCCTATGTCGATGGTTCCATCCCATGTCCGCCAGCAACAAAATCGAGCATCCCTGCCCCATCTGAGGGTAGTCCCAGCCCTGCCCCGGTGATTAGCCCGAACCCACAACACTCGATTTGGGTCTCCAATGATGCTCATATTCGTATGTTGATTCTGTCCACCATCTCTGAATCGGCGTTCCAGCATGTTCAGGGGATGACATCTCGTGATTTATGGCTCTCTCTTGAACGTGCGTATGCCCTTCACACTGCCTCCCGCGAGTATACACTCAAAACTCAACTCCTACGGATCGAGATGAAACCGAATGAATCCTCCTCTGCCTATCTAACACGTGCTCAAGAGTATGCGACGGCACTTGCAAATATTGGTGAACCTATGAAAGAAAAAGACCTTTTCATGCTTGTCATCTCGGGATTACGCGAAGAATACAATGGGTTGAAATCTACAGCCCTGTCGAGACAACTTGTTTTTAATGAATTACATGCTCTTCTTGCAGATCATGAGTATATGCTGAAGAAAAACACCCCAGCTCTGCCTCCGGCGCAGGCTTTTCTTGCTACTGCCTCACAAACCAGCCCCTCTGCCTCTCCTTTGCAGCCAAACAATGAGGCACTTCAAGCTGTCCAATAGCTTGCGGCTCAACTGGGTCTTCAACTGCAGCTTCCCCCTCAGCCGCAGGCTCTGTTTTCGGGCCGACAGCCTGCCCCTCGTAACCGGCAGCCTATGTCGCGCCGCGGTGGAGGCCGTGGTACCTCATCTCGTGGTAATTCAGGAGGTAATCAAGGAGGTAATCGTTTTCCTTGGGCTACTCATCAGAATAATGTTTCAGGTACATGCAGCAGGTGCGGAATTGGACATATTCCTTCACAATGTCCCGATAGAGACCCGGCCACTATCCGCACCCGACCTCCACCGTCCTCAAACTTCAGTGAATACAGGTCTCATGCATTAAACACATGGCTCCCGGACACAGGATCGAGTCATCATGTAGCATCAAACCTCTCAAACCTTGATTCGGCCGAATCTTATTATGGAGGTGACAACCTCCATGTTGGCGATGGTATGGGTCTTCCTATTTTACATATTGGTTCCTCTCATATCCGATGATCTCCTACTAAATCCTTTAACCTTCTAGACATTCTTCATGTCCCTAACATTAAACAAAATCTTCTTTCTGTTCAAAAATTTTGTCAAGATAATAATGTTTACTTTGAATTTCATGCCTCTTATTTTTCTGTGAAGGACACGTCTACGCACACCACCCTCCTCACTGGTCCGGCAAGTGACGGCTTATACTCCTTCAAGCCCCTCGAGTTCCACTCGTTTCCCAAAGTGTCCTTCTCCACAACTCGAGCTTCTGTAACAACATGGCATCAAAGATTGGGACATCCCAACTCTCAAGTTTTGAAGTCTATGTTAAAGTCTTTTGATTTACCTTTGAAAAACAATAAGTCAGATAGTTTTTGTGTTTCTTGTTCTGTTGGAAAATCATCTAAAATACATTTGGGTTCTTCAAATTTTAAAAGTGGGGACTCATATTCTTGATTTGGTGTTTTGTGATGTGTGGGGACCATCTCCCGAGCCGTCGGTTGATGGTCACAAATACTTTATGCTATGCGTGGACCATTTTTCAAAATACATGTGGTTTTTCCCCTTAAAAGCTAAATCTGATGTCTTTACCACTTTTCAAAAATTTATAAAACTAATCGAACGACAATTCCAGACGAAACTAAAATCGGTTCAAACAGACTGGGGAGGTGAATTTCGCAACCTCTCACCCTTCTTTCTCAACCTGGACATCCGTCATCGTCTCTCGTGTCCACACACAAGTGAACAAAATGGCATCGTCGAACGCCGCCACCGACACGTTGTTGAGACGGGCCTCACCCTCTTGCCTCATTCTCACGTTCCTAGACGTTTCTGGCACTTCGCGTTCGACACCGCGGTTTACCTCATTAACCGCATGCCCATACGCTCCAACTCTTCCATCTCTCCGTTCCAACACATCTTCAAACATCCTCCCGACTACACCTTCCTTCGTGTCTTTGGGTCCCAGTGCTTCCCTCACCTTCGTCCTTACAATCAACACAAACTTGACTTCTGCTCCACACCTTGTGTGTTCCTTGGCTACAGTCCCACACATCACGGGTATCGGTGCCTTGACCCACTCACCGATCGCCTCTACATCTCTCGGCATGTTCGCTTTAACGAACAATGCTTCCCGTTCCATCAACCTTCATTGCCACCTCCTGAAACTACCCCTTCCGACCCTTACACAACCTCCTACCCCTCTCCAATCCCTCCTATCTTTGACCCGCCCTCTGCCCCCCCCCCCCCCCCCACAACACCCCTTCGAACTTACCAACGATACACTCATGGTCGTTCCAGAACTGCACCTCAAACTCATCAACCTGCTCACACAACTGCGGCTGGTCCTTCCCGTCCTCGACCTCCGAATCTTCGCCAAAACCCAAAGCAACACATCCCCTACAATGCCTCATCCTTTCACACCTCTACCACTGACCCCGTCACTGAACCTTCATCCTTTACCATTGCCAACAATGATCCGAAATGGCGCAAGGCTGTGGAGGAAGAGTATTCGGCCCTCATAAGGAATGGGACTTGGTCGCCTGTTCCTCATGTCCAGGGTGCTAATGTTGTTGACTGCAAGTGGCTGTATAAACTGAAGCGGGATGCCACGGGAGCCATCAGCCGTTACAAGGCCCGTCTGGTGGCGAAAGGGTATCGGTAACAACGCGGTATTGACTTTCAGGAAACTTTCAGCCCGGTTGTCAAGGCTACTACCATTCGCCTTGTACTTTCCATCGCCGTCACTCAGAAATGGAACCTTCGACAACTTGATATTCAGAACGCTTTCCTTCATGGTGATCTGAAAGAGATGGTTTATTTACAGCAACCACCGGGCTTTGTGGATCCATAGAAACCAGATCATGTCTGCCTTCTTCGTAAGTCCTTGTATGGACTAAAACAGGCTCCTCGAGCGTGGTTTCATCGCTTATCCTCGACCCTCCTTCATCTTGGTTTTCAGGGCTCCAAAACGGACCCCTCATTGTTTATTTATAACTCCGGGGGCACCATTCTATACATGCTGGTTTATGTTGATGACATCATTCTGACGGGTAACAATCCTCAAGCTATTGATCAGGTGGTCCGGAAACTTAGTCTACATTTTCCAGTTCAAGACATGGGTCGTCTAGCATATTTTTTGGGTGTTGAAGTGGTTCATCAGGGCTCCGATATCATCTTGTCTCAACAAAAATACATTAATGAGATTCTTCAATGGGCAGGCCTTGCGGACGCTAAACCCGTGACCACTCCTATCACTCCATCCGCAAACTTATCACAAGAGGACAGCCCACTGTTTGACAATCCGGTTAAATATCGTCAGGTCGTCGGGGCGCTTCAGTATGTCACTCTTTCTAGACCCGATATTACCTATGCTGTGAATAAGGTTTGCCAGTTCATGCACTCCCCCACGGAGAATCACTGGTCCACGGTTAAGCGCATTCTTCGTTATCTACGGGGCACAACGGACCTTGGCCTTCGAATTCAACACCACTCTGCCTCGGTTCTTCACGCCTATGCTGATTCTGCCAACACTAATTTTTCAGCCTTCTCCGATGCTGATTGGGCTGGTGATCCCGATGACCGTCGCTCCACGGTGGGATATGACATTTACCTTGGGTCTAACCTTATGTCTTGGTCTACCAGAAAGCAGAAAACTGTATCTCGGTCATCTACTGAGGCAGAATACAAAGCTTTAGATGATACAGTTGCTGAAATCACCTGGCTCCGATCTCTCCTTCGTGAACTGCGTGTTAAAGTTTCTGCTGCCCCTGTTTTGTGGTGTGACAACCTGGGGGCTACTTATCTTACAGTTAATCCTGTGTTTCATGCTCGTACGAAACATGTTGAAGTAGACTATCATTTTGTTAGAGAACAAGTTGCCCGAGGCAATCTCCGCGTTCACTTCATAAGCACAGACGATCAATATGCTGATGTGTTCACAAAGCCATTAACGTCCCAGCGATTTGCTTCTTTAAGGTCCAAGCTTAAGGTCGTTTCCCGGCCTTAGCTTGCGGGGGGATATTAGACGTAAAGTTAAAGATTAGATATACATATTTTAGTATTGTTGAGAGGTGCAATGTGTATCTTTGTCTATTATATATACTTGTATTATGTTCCTTATTCACATAACAATAATATACGTGATCTTTTTAATAAACACCATTCTTCTAGACGCACCTCTAATCGCTATGTTAGCTTTCTAGAATACCTTTTTTTTCTTCAATTTTTGTGATTTTTTTTTCAAAAAACACCAAAAAGACATTTTTAATTAAAATTTTTTTATAAAACACCATTCTTCTAGACACACCAAAAAACACATTTTTTTTAATATTTTTATTTATTTTTTGGCGTTTTTTTTTGAAAAAAATAATATAAACGCCAAAAATATTGAAAAAAAGGTTTTTTAGAAAGAATATATTGCGATTTGACTTATGATTTTTTTTAAAGAAAGTGTCTTTTTTGTGCTTCTGTGTTTTAAAAAAAGGGTTGGATGTAGAGGATGTAGGGATTTTGATAGATGTATTATACCCTAACTATCTCTCTATATATATAGGCTGAGGTTCAATGGAAACCCCACCTTATGGAAAACCTGGAAAACCAGTTACACAAGTGTAACATTGATTTTAAACAAGAAAGTGCACCTTATTTAAACATGTTACACCGGGTGTAACATAGTAATTTTTGTTACACATTAGTTCTAAACAAGAAATTGCACCTTATTTAAACATGTTACACCAGGTGTAGCATAGTCATTTTTGTTACACATGTGTAACCATCATCGCTATAGTTACATATGTATAACAATAATAACTAGGTTTTCTGGTGTTATATGTAAAAGAGAGATGAAATGAAGAGATACATAATGATATTCAAATGAAAGTTGGAAAACCAAAATATATTATATAGGTATTTTACTAAAATACCCAGGTTTTCCGGGTTTTCAAATATTTATGAGGGTTTCCAATGATTCTTTTCCTATATATATATATATATATATATATATATATATATATATTATGAGGGTTTCCAATGATTCTTTTCCTATATATATATATATATATATATATATATATATATATATATATAAGTTACATTATTTTTTATATTTTTTTATTGACGTACCGGTTCCGTACACGTTTCTTGGATTTTTTTAGTTTTGCTGTTTCCCGTACCCGTATTGTCCTCGTACCTCGTTACCGTACCCGTTTCGGTGCCACATAGGTAGTCATTAAGGTTAATATTGTTATAAATTTTAGAAAAACATTTCATGTTGGGCAATTATTTAATTTGACACATAAAAAATAAGCACATAATAATAAGGTTGTATTCATTTAAGGTTAATATTGTTGTAAATTTTAGAAAAACATGTCATTTTGGGCGATTTTTTAATTTGACACATAAAAAATAAGCATATACCTTCAGGTCAGTCAGAAGAAGAAGAGCAATTATTTAATTTGACCATTTCCTTGCTTATATCAAACCAAAATAATTGTTTGTTGTTTGAACATGTGAAGCTTTTTTTTGCATATATGAAGGTATTTCTATTAATAAGTGCATGAAGCACTCAAACCACTTTGAGAAATGATCATTGAATTCATAACAAATAACTAACTACCTATATTGTTTGTTGTTCTCATATTTAACATGTTAAGATTTTTTTGGCATGTGTGAAGGTGCAAGTGAAGATATAAGCAATAGAATATTTCTATTATTCTAAAGTTGTTAATGTAGTTCTTTTGATGTTACTCTTGTAGTTATCTTGACATTTAACACATGTTTTGGATATTATCTATGCTCTTTTATGGTTATATTATCAATGTATTACACGTTTTTTAAAAAGTGTTGCATTTGATTCAAAAAAAGTGTTCTATTAGCGTGATGTAAGTATTGCATTTTGTAGGAAAAAGTGTTGCATATAAAAAATGTTGAATTATCAAACAAAAGTGTAATTTGTAGAAAAATGTTACATATTATCTAACATTGGCAACAGTTTTATAAAGTGTTGCATTATCTAACGATAGTGTTGCATTAGATCTAATGAAATATTACTAATGCAAAACTCATATAAAGTGTTACATTATGTCTAATGCAATATTTTAAAAAAGTTAATGGAATACTTTATGGGTGTTGAATGGATTATTTTCTTATAGTGTAATTTGATCATAATCAATATGACATAATACTATAATTTCTCAAGTTTTCTCACACCTCATATCATCTTTCAAGGTTAGAGATGTGTTGAACGAATCCTGAATGGTATGAATAATAAACATATAATAGATTAAAGATTACTTTGTTATAGATCATTAACATGAGTGATGCTTGGAGAATCCATCAGGTATTCTGATCGAGTTCCCTTTTAGGGTGTACGGATAGGATGGTGATTAGGTGGATGGTGGTCCATGAATTCTTGAGAGGGAGATAGGAGATCACGAATAGTGTAAAGTGATTAAGGTGTTTGATCTCTCCCTATGGTCTCTATTTATACACCCAAGGGGAAACTCTAATTCTATTAGTAAGGGCAATACGTCCATCGAATAAATGCATAACTAGGGTAATAAGATAAATAATTAACTAAGATAAATGATTATAATGGTCATACAATATTTAATATATATACGAAATCGTGTATATATTTAAATATTCCAACATTCTCCTACTTGGTCGAGTAATCATTTAGGATGAGTTACTAGATAAGCCTGATCAGAGTTTAATACTCATTTGAATTTTCAACCAGAACTGTAGCAGAAAAACACAGTCATAGAATTGGCTATTCAACTCAAGGCCCCCATTAATCATACTCCAATCCCAAATTTAAATTCAACTTAGATTTAGAATTATTGACAAGAATAAGCCCTTAACGTTGATTTGTATATAAACTGTTTATATGTCCCGTTAGGCATGGGTAACATATTTAGAGACGAAACAAATCAAAACAGATGAGGAATAATTAATAATTAGTCATTCATATTGTGATATGCTTGGTCATGAGTAAACCTCGTCGTCATTATGAGCTCTTAGAAAAGACTTATGAGCATAGGCCTTAAGTTATAGGATCCTTAAGCATATCATGAATATTTTCAATACACAGACTTAGTTTCCTCTATTTGTTCTTAGATGAACAATAATCTTGTATCGGAAGTTTTTAATGCATCCCCGCTCAAAACTGTTATTGTTTTAAGAGATTAGGGTAGCTGACTTTATCACAATGAGTCTTCAATGTGTTATATTGGAATTACGGAATTATGAGTCTACTGATAAATTTACCAACATTGTTTAGTGACAAATATATGGTGACATAATAACTTAGGTTGTTGTTATCAGGTTCTTATGAATCCTCCATGATCTATGAGATAAATCTGTCCGTAGACATAAGGATATACCCCCCGAGTTGACATTTCATTTCCTTCGAATACAATAAAGTAAAAATTTAGAGATAGTCAACTACTTTAAGTTTCTCACTTCTTCTATAATTCAAATTTATAGTCTATCGTTTCTTATAGATATTGACATGCCATTTTAGATGCTTTATGATGAACTAAACTTAGGAAATGATTTTCATCATTTCTAGTATTTGAGTAATGTTGGCAATATCTAAACGAGTATAGACTTGAACATACGTAAGACTTCTAACTAATGAAGTATAAGATTTAATTATTTGAACCTTTATTACTAATCTCCTTTAGTTACTAGAGTTACAGACTGAGAACAACGTTGCACATAATTAAGTCTTATGATTCTTAATTACCGTCTCATTAGGTTGGTCTTGGTGTATTTTGATGCTTATTACATTAGAAGCATCTCCAAGATTGTAATGTCAAAATTATGCGAGAATAAGTCATCTTGACTCATGTAAAAAAAACTAATATATTACTTGCCTAAAATAATGTATATAAGGGCAAGTGTTGTAATAGTTGCTCCCACTCATCTTAAGGTATGTCCATTTATCCACTTATTCTTGATGAAGAATGGCCACATTTATAATTTCATCAAACTTTAAGTTTCACTAATAAGTTTGCTTGTTTTAACACATTATATGAATTTACTCATCTTATAGACTAAGCGTTCTTTAACTTTCAGACTTAAAACCTTGAGTTTAGTTTATGAACATGTCTTTATGTTGAGTGAGTATTAAAGAAATATATTTTATAAGTCCGTTAAATGTCGCTCGTAACTATGAGTGAGTAATAAGGACAATGATGATCTCTCAAAGAATCCTTTAGGAAAAAAGTTCTTAATAGTTAATAGCCTTTAAAAACCAACCACGGTTTATAACGTTCAATTTCTCCTTTTGGATTTCAGTTTAGCTATGAAAAACTAAACCTCTAATGTTATTCAGATTTAGGGAGTTAAAATCATTAATAATAGCTTTATTCCATTAGATGATTGATTGATAATAGTGACTTTAGTATAAGAGATATGATTAGTAATCTTTCCAATATCCATGTAAGCTTTATTAAGGTAGGTTCATAATCATCAATGTTAATAGGCAATTTATACCTTGATGATCTACTAAGCTGGATCTAACAGGTTTGAAGCAAAATCATTAATAGTTTCATAGATTTCCTCTTGATCATTTGAGGTTGGGTAGATTAGGAGTAACATTATTTTCTAAGTGTGTGGAAGTGGATCAGTGTTACCGTACCATGGTGTACAAGAGGTGTAATCAGAGTTAAATTCAGAGTTTAAATTTAACTTTGTCTCTCCCCCCGCCTCTTGTACTTTTAGGCAAGTCATGGGTAAGGACTTTATCACTGCTCCCACTGACCTTAGAAGACAAGTCATGTATAAGGACGTGGATTCCTTAGGAACTTGGCATGCAACATGCTTAGTGTTGAGGATTTTTAAAGTTTAATTACGGCTAACAACTAATCATGTATCTTTATACTTGGTTGCCTTCATGTCCGAATTTCAGAATGAATTTTTAGGGACATATTAGGTAATTTTGTTTAGCATATGAGTTGTTGTATTTAGAGCCTTGGTCTATAGGAATAGATGTATAACTTAGATAAAATATTTATTATCATGTTTATAAGGATACTTAGATGCATAACTTAATGATGTACCTTTAGAAGTACCATACATGATCTACTAGTTCACACCACTATGATCCTAGTGGATTGAGATGTTACCATTATTTAAATGCCAATCTAGTATTTAATCTATTAGATCTAATCTCACAACTTTCATTTTATGTGAATCTAGTATTTTAAAAGTTTAAGGTGAGAAAGATGTTCCTCCTTAATTCAGTACAAGAATAAATAATTAGTTATGTGAGTAATAAATGACTTATGCCCGGATATTCCATTTTGGGATAAGATCCACTAATATGTTTGAGTTTTGGTAAGTTAGAACTCTTTGTGAACCTTGTATATTCCTTTAACACATGTATTCTCTTTGTTAAGTTCTCACTTTGTGTGATAATAAAGATTGTGAACGTTAATCATATAGTTATAATTTATAAACATTTCAATCCACGTAAAGACAACTAGATAATTATAACCAATAACTTTGAGAGTTCAAGGTAATAGTGAAATTGTCATCTCCATGTGAAACCTTATAATTGTCAATGTCTTACTTTAGTAATGATACTAAGTTCCAAGTGATGGTGGATCATAATAAGGTATCAAAAGATATAGTACAATGATAGATTTTCATGGTTTGTATAACTTTGACATTGATTTTCTCACTTACTCTCATTATAGTGTCTAATGGTGTAATTTTTATAAAAAACGGAAATAGCATAAAGAAGTTATATGGATTAAAAAATGAAAGGGAGTGTTTTTATGGTTATGTATAATGATAGTTTTGCCCTTTTGATTTAAATATAAATAATGACATATGGCATGATCTCCTTCCTTCTTTCTTTTTTCCACCACTAGGATGTAGTTATTAGGTTATGTATATAAAAGGGGTTATGTATAATTTCATCCCCTAGGGTGAGGTTCATTGTAGACACCCCCATAAGTGTAGATAGGTAAACACCTTTTTTCACCATTAGATCTCTTGATCTAATGGTTGTGATTAATCTTTTTTTTTCTTTTTTCACACTTTTTAAACAATTTCACATGTGAAAAAGAGCTATTTCACATGCGAAATTGTCTAAAAAAATTTTTTTCACATGTGAAATTATTTGAAAAAAAGAAAAAATAATAAAAAAGGAAAAAAAAAGAAATTGTTTTTTTCACATGCGAAATTGTATGAAAAGTGTAAAAAAATTAAAAAAAAAGAAATTAATTACAACCATTAGATCAAGAGATCTAATGGTTAAAAATGTGTATACCTGTCTACACTTATGGGAGTGTCTACAATGAACTTTTCACTCATCCCCTATATATATATATATATATATATATATATATATATATATATATATATAAGTTATATTATTTTTTTATTGACGTTTCGGTTCTGTACACGTTTCTTGGATTTTTTTTAGTTTTACTGTTTCTCGTACCCGTATTGTCCTCGTACCCGTTCCGGTGCCACATAGGTAGTCATTAAGGTTAATATTGTTGTAAATTTTAGAAAAACATGTCATTTTGGGCAATTATTTAATTTGACACATAAAAAATAAGCACATAATAATAAGGTTGGATTCATTTAAGGTTAATATTGTTGTAAATTTTAGAAAACATGTCAATTTGGGCGATTTTTTAATTTGACGCATAAAAAATATACACATACCTTAAGGTCAGTTAGAAGATGAGCAATTATTTAATTTGACCATTTCCTTTCTTATATCAAACCAAAATAATTGTTTGTCATTTGAACATGTGAAGCTTTTTTTTTTCATGTATGAAGGTATTTATATTAACAAGTGCATGGAGCACTCAAACTTTTTTTTTTGAACGGCCAACGAATGTCCCGGAAAACCCGGAGACTATTTACACCAGTTGAGCTCATTCCAGGGAAAATCCACCTCTGCGAGCGGCTGGGTGGTAAAACCTGGGAGCTCAGGGATCGAACTTGTGACCTTTCAGCCCCAAGTCTCCCCTCATCGCCAATGCCCTTCCAAAGTGTTGCCCGTAAGAATCGAACCTGTGTCTCAAGTAGAGAACACAAGCTTCCTACCACTACACCACAATGGAAGTTGCGCATGGAGCACTCAAACTACTTTGAGAAATGATCATTGAATTCATAACAAATAACTAACTAATTATATTGTTTATTGTTCTCATATGTAACATGTTAAGATTTTTTTTTGGCATGTGTGAAGGTGCAAGTGAAGATATAAGCAATAGAAGATTTCTATTATTCTAAAATTGTTAATGTAGTTCTTTTGATGTTACTCTAGTAGTTATATTGACATTTGACACATGTTTTGGATATTATCTATGCTCTTTTATGGTAGAAATGTTAATGTATTAGACGTTTTTCAAAAAGTGTTGCAATATAAGAACAAAAAGTGTTGCATTTGATTCAAAAAAGTGTTCTATTAGAGTGATGTAAGTATTGCATTTTGTAGGAAAAAGTGTTGCATATAAAAAGTGTTGAATTATCTAACAAAAGTGTAATTTTGGGACGCCCACTCCCCGTCTTGGTTTCAGGAGGGGTCACGTGTCGGATTACTCATGAACACATGGTACAACATAGATAACTAAGCACCAGAAATTAAAAACTTTTCATTTATATATATGCCAGTCTACTATCGAGTCGGATTAATCTAATAACTAGATCTTATCAATAGCTATGCCAGTCTACTACTGAGTTCTTTCAGATAGTTTGCCTATCTAATCTGCCCTCACTAGAGCTCTTCCTTTGCTACTTTAAGCATCATCAATACCTAACATACATACATTTTTGGAAATGTCAGCTTACGCTGGTGAGTTTTAAGTAATTAAAACTTTACATTAACCTCGAAAGGTTACTTCAAACATTTGGGCCTAATGGTCTCCTTCTTTATAAACATTCAATAGGTATAAAACATAACAAGATTATACCAAAACATTTAAATCATCAGTATTTATAATCATTTAATACTCTAAACTACATTGGGGCTCCGTGACCCATCTTCTGTGCAAATAATCATATAGTATAAAAGAGTTATACGAAACATTATAATAAGCAAACCTTCTTTTTACTAAGCATTGTCTAACTGGGACTAAGCTTAGTCCATTCGGGCGGTCGTCGTCTCCCGACCTCCTGAGTAAACTTGCTACTCCAGTGGATTTTCATCCACTGCTTGAATTGTACAATTCCCCTCAACCCTCCTTTTAGACAATATTTGCTTAGATTAAAACTTCTTTAAAAACTTCCTCAAAAGTCCATTTAAATAAATGTTGTATTTTGGACTCATAACATTTATAACACAAGCCCATCACCCGTATATAGAATAAGCGTTTTATAGATATAATGTTATTGGTCTTGCTAAACCACAGCAAAACCTACGCGGGGTTTGGGCCTATAACATTTCATATTGTATTATGGATGTATATATATAGGAAGTACCAGCGGCGTATCCATCACGCTTTAAATACAAACAGATATGATATAGAACCATTCCAGCATAGATTGTCTCTTATAATCATAACAAAGCCAATAAGATTACATTTATCCGACACTTATTCACATATGCAAGCTTAGATCAAATCTTTACATTCTTTCTTAAAACCTTTAAAAAGATTTATCTTTATAATAACTATTTATTATAACCTTTTGGCAAACTGTTCAGAACAGGTAATCATAATCTCAAACATTTATAGGCGTTTAAAACATTCCACGTATGTGTATCAGCGTAAAACACGTAAAGACATTTTAAATACTTTTCAAGTAATAACATTGCATGTATATCAGCCTAAAACATTAAAACATTATCCTACATAACAAATTAGAACTCTTGGGTATTAAAAGTGAATATTATATTACTTCCCAAGCGGTTGTCCGTCAACGCCAACATCTTACTCGCTATCAGTCAACAACACTATTTCACTGATTCCACCCACAATCTCCGAAGTCGACTATGACTTAATTCGTTTTTGCCCCGCAGAGAAGCAGACACCAACATCAAACCCGTTCCACCCATCCGCTTCCGTCTACCGTGTCTTCTCCGTCAACCATTGCATCCCTTCTTCTCCGTCGGAATCCTTCCACATTAGTTTCAGTTTGTTTTCGGATTCATATCCGTCATCATTTGAGGCACCATTTACTGACAAAGGTACGTCAATTTCTCCCCCATTTTCATACCTGTTCTCAGTTATTCTTTGAAATTGAACGTTTCTCAGATCTATGTTCTACGGGATTCGATCAAGTCCTGTTTATTTGACACAATGAAACTTATGAGGGGGCTATTGGCTATATTTGATGAGTCCGACTTTCTTTGTTAAACTTTAAATCATTCTGAATCAAGATAGATATATTTGTCTATTGAAAGCTAAATGCACAAAGAATTGGTTTTTGGCTTACTGCCATTATCCCTTTGAACAATGTTATGAATACTGATGATGATTGGTGATTGTTATGAAGGCCTAAAAAGATGAATATGAAGGACATAAAGATGTAGCATGTGCTCTCTTAACGAAGATGAAATAGGTAAATTGAGAAGTTTGCTTCGATAGGTAAATATGTGTTGTTTAACTCATTAAATCTACTCTTTTTTACATACTTGAACAAATTATGACAACAATCAGGTTGGTTTTCACTTCACATGATATCTTAACATAGCCTTCACATAAAAATGCAACTATCAAACCTTCAACCTCTGATATTATCTTTGAAGCTATCTAAAAATGCAAACAAATAAAATGTTATTGTATATTATGCTTCTCGCAGGCCAGTCCATCTATACAAATTTCACAAATATACTTGAACAAATTATGACAACAATCAGGTTGGTTTTCACTTCACATGATATCTTAACATAGCCTTCACATATACCATGTGCTTATTATCTTTTCATACCGATCATAAACCTTCAAAAGTCGATTACAAACTTAGCAATTTTAGACCACCTTTTCGACTATGTGATTTCCAATTTTTATCGTTTTTAAGACCTTCTGAAAGGTACGATCTACGTGCACAATTGGTTATTGGATTGCTTGTGTTTAGATCCCCATTTAAAAAGGAAATTGATTATCTATTGAATGATAAGTTTGCCCCTCATATCGTTGTGCTATAATACATTTTGAGTTGTTGGTTTGATAGATATATTTTTTAAAAGTTTTGTATGGATGCAAAGCTTACTAACATTACTAGATGTGGATTTTTCAATAGTGAATGGAGGAAGCAACACAGTTATCGAGAGGAGACCATTACGGCAATGACTGTCGACCATGTTGATGACAATGAACAATTATGTTAGCGTGCGAATTGGATGACTTCAATCTTGGAATCTACTGCCTAACTTGAATGGAAACAAAGGTACTTTTGAGGGATATAACTTATCTGACTTTATCTGGATGACCTCTCAAATATTTAGATCAGTATTGTAGCGTGACTGTTATTTATTTGATGGACAAAATGTTGTGTTGTCTTAATATTTCCTAAAAATTAATCCTTTGTGATATTTTGCAAGTGTGAAAAGAGAGTTCTTACTCATTTTGGCTCTGCATTATTGTAGCGCTTTTTATGGTTGTAGAAACCGGGGTCGGTGAGCCAAGCCAAACCCCGATGGCACAACGGAAGCGGATCGGAGACTTTGTGAGCTTCGTCTTTGTAGAACAAATAAACACCAAGAAGAACATGAAGGACCGGATCTTCAACAATGGTGTTGTGAGATGTGATGATGATGATGAGGATAAAAAAGAAGATGTGATGAACAAGATAAATAGATAATCAAAGATGATGTTGAATGATTACAAGTTTACCTACACCACTCATGCTAGGTTCATGAACAAGTGTTCATGAACCCACACAACTTCAAAGATACATGACTAACTCTCTCAAACATACACTCATCAAGCTAATCTTTCACATGAGAAAGACTTACATATATACTAACCAACTAAGACCAAGGGCAAACTAGTAAATACACAACTAGACTAGTGACATAAATAATGTTACAATAAATAATAAAGTCACTAATGCCAAGTCTTCGGTTAATGAGAGTCTTCGAGTCATGAACTTTACCGTGTTGTGCGAACGGTTAAACAATAAGTGGTACGTTGAGTTTCATCTAACCAAATCTCGAACTCGTCGGTCTCGGGAATTCCCAACAATCCCCCCCTATTTGGTAGATGAACAAACGGATAAATAACTCAACTCTTGTGACAATCGGTTCCCTTGTATTCTTGCAACTTGACTTCAAGAAAATCTTTATACGATTTCAAATCTTTCATTTTTCTTCTCCCCTTTGTGAAGCTCCCCCTATGATAAAGAGTTTTGATTCTTCCGGCCTTTTCCGCAAGACACTAAAGTGCATAGGGTGTTTACCAAAGTTAACAAGACACACTACGTTTAAGGATGTCAACATCATCCTAAGTGTGGTTAAAGGTAAACAAGATAAAGGATCAAAGAGAAATTAGAGAATTAATCCCGTAATTCAACCGTCTTGAAAATACTTGCCAAGAATACCAAATCGATGCATCACCCATAGAAAGTACCACTTCAAATAAATTACCTCAACAAGTCATAAGCTTCTAACTTTGCCTTCGTTTTTACCATCACGGTTATGGCTCAAGGACTCTTCAAAGGCTAGAACTTAATCCAACAATAGCAAACAAATATCTTCAATGTAGAAAAAGATCCAAATTTGTGCACATTCTTCAATTTTCAACCCACTTCTAAACACGTCTGCTTATAACGAAGAGCGTCTCAAATAGAAAAATAATTTGATTTCTACAAGTGTACCTTAGTTATACACCAATTTGTTGCGATGGACATTAATGACTCACACCCCCTTGACTTGTAGTAATTTTGGCAAGTGTTCCGGACTAACTGGTGCACCAAGTGACTTCCTTTGGAAATTTTAAGTTCCCTAGGAACTTTCTCCCTTAGAAAATTTTCTTCACTGAAAAGTTCCCTAGGAACTTTTAGGTTACTCCTGAACTTTTCCCTTAGAAAAATTTAAGTTCCCTCGGAACTATCAGGTTACTCCGGAACTTTTTCCTTAGAAAAATTTCAGTTCCTCCGGAACTTTTAGTTCCCTAGGAACTTTTTCCTTAGAAAAAAAAAATTTCAGTTCCTCCGGAACTTTTAGTTCCCTAAGAACCTTTTCCTTAGAAAAAATTTCAGTTCCTCCGGAACTTTTTCCTTAGAGAGAAAATTTTCTTTCGGGAAAAGAAAATTTTGCCACGGAACAAAGTTATGTCGGATGTCAACATGTTGAAATAACCCCTTTTCTCTCGATTAAGAACCCGTAAAAACTCGGTGTTACAAGCTGCAGTCTTGTGAATTTTTATTCTTCCATCACTTTGTTAAAAAATAATTAACAATAAACATCAACAATATAAAATCTGCCATATTGACTAAAAGGTTGAGTGTTTGGGTGAGGAGAGAGAAAGTACAAAAGGTGGTTGACTAAAAGTGACAAAAGAGTTATTACTTTACAAAAGTCAGTAAAGTGGGTATGGGGTACAACTCTTTCACTATTCATCTTTATGGGTTTTATATTTTAGTTTCCTTTTATTTTAATCAAACAAGAATTAAAACAAACAATCTTCCAAGGATGAAGATCTGGAAACTCATGAACTTGGGATGAGTTTGAAGAAACTCAAGAACTCTTATTATATTTGTGTGACAATTTCAACACAAAACCCAAAGTTCAAAAATATAAACATCTCTATTTGTTACAACGACAAGCAAACTAACACAAAGTTGAAGAAACCAACCGATTTGTTGCGTTTTCTTCGACCATGGCTCTGATGCCAATTGTAGAAACCGGGGTCGGTGAGCCAAGCCAAACCCCGATGGCACAACGGAAGCGGATCGGAGACTTTGTGAGCTTCGTCTTTGTAGAACAAATAAACACCTAGAAGAACATGAAGGACCGGATCTTCAACAATGGTGTTGTGAGATGTGATGATGATGATGAGGATAAAAAAGAAGATGTGATGAACAAGATAAATAGATAATCAAAGATGATGTTGAATGATTACAAGTTTACCTACACCACTCATGCTAGGTTCATGAACAAGTGTTCATGAACCCACACAACTTCAAAGATACATGACTAACTCTCTCAAACATACACTCATCAAGCTAATCTTTCACATGAGAAAGACTTACATATATACTAACCAACTAAGACCAAGGGCAAACTAGTAAATACACAACTAGACTAGTGACATAAATAATGTTACAATAAATAATAAAGTCACTAATGCCAAGTCTTCGGTTAATGAGAGTCTTCGAGTCATGAACTTCACCGTGTTATGCGAACGGTTAAACAATAAGTGGTACGTTGAGTTTCATCTAACCAAATCTCGAACTCGTCGATCTCGGGAATTCCCAACAATGGTCTTTCAAATGGGACTTCAAAATGTCATAGCTTGGATGTTTAACAAACGGTGATCATCTAAACCCAGATCATAGGAGCTGTAACCCATTTATGTAAGGTCTTTGTTGTTTGTTTATTGAAGACTCATATGTGATGCAAATCATTGTTTTGTTGTCTGTTTATTGAGGAAACATACATGATGCAAATCATTGACATTAAACTCACATTTAAAGTGAGTGTTGGTTTGAGTATTTTGAAATGGAAGAATTAGTATTAAAGTAATGTATTTGTTTTAAGAAATGACCTTTTCAAAATCCACCTGTGGTTTGTTTTTCTATTGCCTTTTTACCACAGTTGACTATTTAACCACTGCAGCGATAATATATCTTTTCTTCATATGTTAATGTGGGAATAGAAGTAATGTTACTACTTCATATGATATAAGGGAATAGAAAGTAATACATAAAATTACACATTGATATGATTTTTTGATGTATCTATTTTACTCCATTTTATTAAATCGAAACTTCTTCATACATGGCTAATTTCGTTTGTTTGCTAACAGAACAATAAGGATGAAGGTTTGGACTACTAACAATCAAAGACAATGTAAACGGTTACAATCCAACACATCATTCTTTGAAGCTTAGGCACCGATACATATAATATACTTTTTTAATCATTTTTGAGAATTTGCAATAAACATGCAGCAACGCGCGGGTAAATTTACTTGTTTAAAACATTTAAAAGTGGGCTCATAGAACTCACTTTATTCTCTTAAGCAGTTAATTCAGACAAAACCTCCGCTATGCTTTCCAATTAAACCTAATCGCGTATTGTATGGCGTTAACACAAGGTTCTATTAATATTTTATATAAACTTTTAACTTAATAGTGATATTTGTAATAATAACAAATAATATATAATGTGATTACCTCTCCGACGGGTCGCGAAACGAGTCCGAATAACCAAATAATAACGTTGTCCGTTTTGGACAAATGAATAGTCATTCCTGAATAGTTTTTTGCCACGAGCCTTTCCCCGTTGTCGGTTTGTTGTTTGTAACGAGTTAACCCACCGGAAAACTAACCGAAAGTGTAGACGGGTTTTAAAATCGGTTTATATCGGGTTTGGTTCGACACCCATTTCAACTCTCAACCGCAACCACCACCATCTACCGCCACCTACAACCTGCTGCTACCACTGCCACCGTTGATCCGGTGGTTCACCACCGTTGCCTGTAGCAAAAAATAACCGTCACCGAACATCATCATTTTCATCATTTATCATCCACGATCATCATTAGTGAAACTATTACTAGGAGGTGGGCTCGAGGCTACTGCTACTGCCCTAATCCGGGCGGAAGAGAGACGAGGGGGGCTGCATCGGTTTCTCTCTCTATAACTAGGAGGTGGCGGATGGATCGGGAGAACGAGGGGGTGTTGCTATTTTAGTGTAATTAGGGATTGAAGGTTTAGGGTTTAAGGTATGTGTTCAGTTCTGCGAGTTAAAGGAGGTTGAAGGTTATCTTCTTAATAGTTCTTTTGAAAAATTGCATTTGCAGGTGCAAGAATAAAGAATTGCCTATGTGAGATGAAGTTTAGCTGCTTCAAGAAGCTTTTGGACTTAGCTTTGATATGCTTATGAAGGATAGGGACACAAGCTAGCAAAATAAGTGTCAAGTTTGGATTTGAGAATATAAACTAATGTGTACTTTATCTTCGGGTATTCATTGTAATAATAAGGGTTCAATCCTAAACGACACCCTTAATATTCGAATTTCTGGAATGTGTAAAGTACTAAGATGGAATTCAATTGTCACGATATTCTTATTTATGCATTAGTTTTGTTTGTTTATGATAGTTGTTTTAGTTAATCAAGGATTACACTAAAATGGGGGAGGAATGTTGCTATTTTAGTGTAATTAGGGATTGACTATTGATTGATCGGACTTTGAACTTATATTGGTCGGGTCGGTGGTGCGGGGGTAGTGCACGCCCGTATCAATAAAGTTAAGGGGGATCTAAGGGGGAAACGCCTCCTTGGCAGGGGTTCGGGGGCAGCGCCCCCGAGAGAGCGGGGTCCAAGGGCGACATCCCCTGGCGAGGGTCCAAGGGGCAGAGCCCCTGGCTGGGGTCCAAGGGGCGGCAGCCCCTGGCGGGGTCCAAGGGGCAGAGCCCCTGGCTGGACAATTTCCTTCATTAAAATTGTACTAGAAAATTATTTGGTCTGGAAATTTAATTATAAATTCCGCAGGGACCAATAGTGTAATTTTGGGCGGTTTTCGAATTGCTGATAACTGCAATTACGCTCCGACTCCTAAATAATCGATCATCATCAGAAATATGATTACGGTTCAAAATTCTATCTCTGCAAAATTCTCGAATTCATCATTTTCATCATTTATCATCCACGATCATCATTAGTGAAACTATTACTAGGAGGTGGGCTCGAGGCTACCGCTACTTCCTTAATCCGGGCGGAAGAGAGACGAGGGGGACTGCATCAGTTTCTCTCTCTATAACTAGGAGGTGGCGGACGGATCGGGACAACGAGGGGGTGTTGCTATTTTAGTGTAATTAGGGATTGACTATTGATTGATCGGACTTTTAACTTATATTGGTTGTTAATAGCATTGTACTAGAAAATTATTTGGTCCGGAAATTTAATTATAAATTCTGCATGGACCAATAGTGTAATTTTGGGCGGTTTTCGAATTGCAGATAACTACAATTACGCTCCGACTCCTAAATGATCGATCATCATCAGAAATATGATTACGGTTCAAAATTCTATCTCTGCAAAATTGTCGAATTCATCATGTTCGTCTCGACCGTATCCGATTGATTTTCTCGAGTGAACCACGAAAATATTCAATCTAAAAGTGTATCACGTTTTCGAGATTATCCAAGTTTTCTAACAGGGGGAAGGGACCAGCTGGGTTATTCCTTTCTCTCCTTCAATTTTTTTTTTGTCTGATAATGGATTTGATTTTTGTTGTTTCCATTGTACGCATGCATGTATTTATAGGGTAGGTAATCTCCTTTAGTAGTTTGATTTTGTGGCTTCAAATTTAGATACATGGTGGATGCAGGGCCGGCCCCGAAAACCCTTAAAAAAGTCTGGGCCCTAGGCGAGAAAAAAAATAAGCCTTTATAATAAAAGACAAAAACACATATATAAAAAGACAATATTGTAAGGAGAGATTGTAATAAAATTAGATAAAATCAATCTTTAAATACCTAAACAAATCGTGAGACTCTCTTAACGTTTTTAGTAGCAAACTTTTCTACCAACCCTTCATAATTTGCTCAAATATACCGGATCCAAATAAGGAGTATGTAGTAATGTATAGCTAGCTGGTTCATTATATACTATATTGATTTTTATTTGTTTGTAAAAGGTTATGAGAAATGCTGAATTTTTGTTCCTTTTTTTCCTTCAGATTTGTGGGCTCTTTTTAGATAAAAGCGACTTTAAATCATTATGGAAGAGATAAAACAAATGATTAAAAGTAGAGCAAGTAGAAGAAATGTAAGAGTCAACGTAGAGGAATTTGATGAACAAGTAGAAGAGGGTTCTGGGACTTGGGAGGGAGCATTGGAGCAGCGATCGGATCTTCGTATTCTGTTTTGGGGTTTAAATAAAAAAAAAATTGAAGTTGACAAAAATGTCC
>JBCNJP010000012.1:10946511-10983278 GCA_039602395.1 Deinandra increscens subsp. villosa | reverse complement strand
AATCACATTGAAAACCTTTTTTCCAAACACATGCAAGTCTATTGTAGATTAATGAAGTATGTAAATAAGTTGGATATTTTACTGATTGCAAAGTTCATGCAGTGACAACAATTGTTTGATTATTCAGGGGTTCCAGGCCCAGCCGATGGCTAATACTGTGCAAACGGCTCCAAATCCCCCTACTGTTCGTCCCACAAGGGTCCGGGCAAGGCGAGGGCAGGCCACAGACCCACACAGCATTGCTGAGAGGGTAAAATTTTGATTCTTTCTTCATCTGTAGTACCATACAATATGCTGTTAGGCATGTGATAGATGTAGTAGATGTAGTTATAGTGTATAAAATTTTGATGGAAAGTACAATTGAAAATTTAAATCTACCAGGAAGTCAGGAAGTCCACTGCTTTTTTTGTATTTATTCTAATTGTCATACATCAAAATTTAAAAACGAATGTTACTTGAAACAGCTTCGCCGTGAAAGAATAGCAGAGAGAATCAGAGCATTACAAGAACTGGTTCCTAGTGTCAATAAGGTGCATGTTCCCTGTTTTTTTTTTTTTTTTATTTTATTAGTTTTCAGCTGCAGTGGTAGGGAGATATATATCATGCACTCTTTCTGTTTATATAGTTATAGTTTCTTGTTTTATTTTCCCTATCTTAAAGGAATATATATTTTTTGTGCAGACAGATAGAGCGGCCATGCTTGATGAAATTGTGGATTATGTGAAGTTCTTACGGCTTCAAGTTAAGGTAAATAAAATAAACAATCTTCGCCTAAAATGGTCGGTTTTTACGCACTTTTAATAAGATCATTATCCATTTACACATTTGCTTGCATGGAACTCATAATATCATCAAACAAATCCAGTCAAAAAGCTGTTGTGCGTGTACAATTTGCCCCAAAATGTCCAGTAATGCTCAAAATCAATTTGAACTAGTAGTGGATTAGGTATTCGGACACATCTACATATACAGTTTTTGACAAGTTGCGTGTTTGCACATGCACGTATACATATTAATGGGCTGGATAAATTTCAGCCATACCTTAGGAAAACATTATGATTAGCTCCAATGTGCAAAATCTCAATTATGCTAAAAAGAAGATTTTGAAACATGAAATGACTTTTTCAAGTTCAATGCTCCACATCATAGTGATGGCCCCTCCCTCATATGATACTATTGAATGTGGTCTATGATGACTTTTAAAAGATTATGCATCTCTCATTACTCAAATAATTACTTGTATCATACTCTCTGGGATGATATGATATGATATTCATACATATGTTGCCTTATTTATTTATTTATTTCTTTACCATTTTTGTACTTTGTAGGTATTGAGCATGAGTAGATTGGGCGGAGCCAGCGCTGTAGCGCCACTTGTCACTGACATCCCTATATCCTCTGTTGAGGTAACATTACTTTTGATCTTTAATGTAGGTGGCAAAATAAGTCGGGTTGACCCGCGATCACTTTTTTTAATTTCATACTTAAAATGAGTGGGACACACAGGTTGGGTAATGGGTCATTAAAGTTGACCCACTAATAGTTCTTTTTGTACATGTCTTTTAATTTTATAAATAATGAATATATTAGATATGATGATTACAAATATTATCATTAGAACACTAATCCAATTCTTGTTTTTGATAAGATAATTATATAGGTGACATAATGGTTGGGTTGACCCACCAACATCATATCTTTTTGTGTGTATGTGTATAAATATAATTAATATAATATAAACACAATCACTACATGTACAATAATGATCCTTAAAAAAAACTTTCAACCTGCTCCAACTGTTTTTAAATTTACCTGTTTAACTCATATAAACCCGAATTGACCTATTTTCCATTTTGTATTCCAAACGGCATTGGCCTAACTTTCAAGATTTTGACCAGGAGGAAGGTGACGAAGGAGGAAGAAACCAACCCGCATGGGAGAAATGGTCAAACGACGGGACAGAACGACAAGTAGCAAAACTAATGGAAGAAAACGTAGGTGCGGCTATGCAATTTCTTCAATCTAAGGCCCTTTGCATCATGCCCATATCACTTGCATCTGCTATTTATCACACACAACCACCAGATTCAACCTCCATTGTCAAACCCGAATCCGAACCCCCTTTATAAACCTTAAAAAGATTATAAACACATCCCAAATCTTAAAAACCTCCATTTTAGCTTTAAACCTAGCCATAGATGCTGCAAATGAAATCACCATTATCAATATGATTTTAGTTGAAGTTATCGGTGCACACGAGCCTCCCAAGTGTGCGCGGTCTGTGGGTGCCGGGCCACTTAGTTGAAAGTAATAGCATTGTATTATTATTACATCCCTTTATCTTTTTCTACCACTCATAATGTTTATAAGAATAATGGAAAGCCCACAAGTGATTCAAGAAAGGATGTAAAAGTTGTCAAACATTTGCTTGATATGTTGTGCCTTTTTGTGTCAATTGGTGAGAGTAGTGGTGGATGACTAGGGGGATTATAAAGTTTTTAACTTTTTTATAGTGGAGGAGGCTTTTAATTTTTTATTTTTCTGGGGTAGTGGATGGTGGGGCCATTGATATAATATATGTACTTATGTTTATCTTAAATATATTATAATTGTAGTTTTAATGTTTGTATGTTGGTAATGGTTGGCTGGCTGTCCTAAACAATTGAGTGGGTTGGTAATACATAAAGTAGTTTTGGCTTCTTTTACTGCATTATTGGTTGATGAACTTATGTACCTGGTTGGTTTTCATTCTTGTTGTGATTACCACTTGTCGTAGACCGCCCAACGGTCGGGTCGCGTCGGGTATCGTATTCACATTTGCTTTATATTGATTTTGGTATGTAAAGACAAAAAAGTATCTTTGACTATTTTTTGTGTGTTATGGGGCGATGAAGTCGTGGCACCGATTGGTTTTTGCTCTTTGTATGATAACGTTTAGTAGAGGCGGCTGCAAAATGGTTGCGTGTCGGTTGATACATATATAATTACTTTCTCTTATCGTTAAGTAGTTAAGTGTTGTTATATACAGGGCTATAAACGAACCAAAATGAATCGAATTAGGCCTTGTTTAAGTCTGTTTAGCTTAGAACATGTTCATGAACACATGACGAACTAAAATTGTTGTTTATGTTTTGTTCGTGAAAGAGTTGAACTTACTCATGTAAGTTGATAGACATATACTATTTCAAAAAATAAAAATCAACATTCTTGATCTCAAATTCTAAACATTATATTATTTATAGTTAAATTATTTGATATAATGATTATAAACATAGTTATCTAAAAACAAATCACGAGTTAGAAATAATAATAATCATACATAATTACCCTAAAATAATGTCGTAAAGATCTAAGCTTCTAAGAAGTTGCATGCTTCAACTGACTAAGATTTGTGGTTTAAGTGTTAGATCAAAAACTATATATTAAAAGTGTAAAAGAAAACATTTAATAAATGAACATGAAAGAATGTAAACTTAGGAATATAATTGAACATCTTATCAAACATTTACGAATATAAATAAATGAACGTGCGTAATTTATTGTTCATATTCATTCATTTATTATACCAACTTTTTTCGTTAAATGATTCACGAAATTTTCACTAAATGTTTGACTCATTTAGAGTCCTAGATATATGATTACTGATAAGCATTTAGCGTCACATCACATGTATAACATGTATGCTTACGGGTCTTGATATTAGAGATGCTCTAGTAAAGTAAAGGATTATTGGAAATTAATAATCCAAGTTATTGGGTATTGGAAGATAATAATCCAATTCAACTATTGTAAAACAATAATCCCAATTATTGACTTCTTGGAAAACGCTAGTCCCCGTCTATTTTTTTTTAAATGTCGTTAACTTGAGTCCTACGTGGACGCCATGTGTCAAAAGATATAGTCCGATAACATCAATGATTTTAACCTAACCACGTTCTTCCCCAAATTTTAGACCCGACCCTCGTTCTTCTCCCAAATCAGTCGAATTGATCGATTGTGTGAAGGTAATCTAGACGAAACAAGCTTTTCTTTTGCCCTAATTCTACCTACATCTTCTAATTTTTGTTTCTGAACAGATTCAATGTCTGAAAAAGTGAAGGTGAAGATTTGGTACGGTGGCAGGTTTAAAGAAACAAAAAGATTGGAGTATGTGAATGGAGGGACATTAAGCTTTGAAATTGGGATGGACAAATTCTCCTTCTTTGAGATTCAAGGTTATGTACCTGAATATTGTTTGTGACATCCGAGAATTTCAAGGTTTACTTCCGTTAGACAATTCCGTTAGTTACGTTATAAGTGTTAACTTAGTAACTAATGCTTAACTAGGCCGAATACGTCCACGACCTTTGGTAGATCACCAAACCCGCCCATATGTGTTATGTGTTCATTTACTTATAGTCATTGTCACACCCCGAGAAAATGACTAAATGTGGGCATGTGACTGATTTGGCATCATGGTCATGGTTATGAATGATGACGTCTAATGAACATTTAATTAAACCATTTGTCTTCTGAAAATGTAAGTTTCAAACATTTAAATTAAACATCTAAAACGTGGCAGCGGAAATAGAGTAGTGGTTACACGTTAAGTTTTCCAAAAGACAAGTTATGAGATTTATAAACATAACTACCCTAAGGCGTAATGCGTCTAAATCCCCAAAATGAAATGCATGAACACACAGCAGGCAGACCATGATATGACAAGCAGGATCACAACAGAAAAACATGGAGTTGCAGTCTTTAATCACCTGAGAATTCAAGAATAAAAAGAGTCAACAGAATTGTTGGTGAGTTTCACAGGTTTAATGACACTGAACTGTTTGAAAACATGTTTGGAAAATGTGTTGTTTGTCTTGATATTAGTTTGTTGACACTGTTGTTGTAAAGATCGAACATGAACCTTGAATTCAAAACTAACTGTTTACCCACTCCTGATGTTCTTCCCCAAGAACACCGAATGACAAGAATAACAAATGTACCCCTTGACTATAACCATGGAGTCATGACTGGAGCGACCAAGTCAGAGTAGGGTTGTCGACCAAGTCAGAGTAGGGTTGTCAACCCAAATAGATCTATTCACAAGCTATCGTTTCGAATGAACTAATTGAATCCAATTAATAGTGGGACTTAGGCATATAACATGAATCAACATGAATACACAGATTGGGGAAATGAAAAGAACATGCAATCATTACGTCGTACAGTTATCATAATATCAGACAGTTTGAAGTTGAAAAGCATTCATTGAATTCTCCCCCAAGTTAGAAAACAGAAAAGTAAAAGGGGCCGTGAAGACTCACTTGTTTGAAGGTGGATGTCAGGTATGTTTGATTGAACTTAGCCTAGCAAACGTCTACAAAGTAATGTTATGACGTATTAGGGTTTGGCTATCTAGAGTTAGTGAATACGTCACTCTATGTTCAAGGTTAAGTCTCGACTGGTTATTACCCAATGAAAGTGATGGAAATCCTAGGACTTATTTATTGTCAAATAAATAGTGTTGGAGTTGATGGAGTTTATTATTTATCTGAATAAATAAATAATGATTACGTTCGAAAAATAATTATTGAATAATAGGGATTATTTTTCATTAAACGTTAGGAAAATCGTAAATATTTAATTCACTAAATATTTGTAAGATTTTGGGCTTTTCGATTAATAAATATAATCTTCCTTTAATATGAATAAATGTTTCCACAATTATACGAAGTTATATTTTGGTAAAATTAAGCGTAGAGTCGTCCGGTGGTTAACCGGCTTTGCCAGTTTGACTGTTATGACGATGTTATGACATTTTGAGTTTTCTTATATACTTAGGATTTGTTAGTGGACTTGTCCTAATGTGTTTTAGGGTTTTGAGTTGCCAAATTAATTATTGGAAGTTTAACTTGTAAAATCCGACGTTTTCGAGTAACCGAAAGTTATAGTTTTTGTCCGGTTTGTTTATAAAACATGTTTTTCTTCATTCGAACTTTATAAAGTATTTTTATATGTCAAAACTAACATGTTTCATGTTTTGAACTAGACCCAATTCGTAATTGAAAATAAATTGCATTTTTTTTTTATCGAAGCGTCGTAATTAAGATATTTGACCCTTTTGTTTCCAAGTGTTTGACTTCTCGAATTATTTAGTATGTTTAGTAAAACACCTTTGGCATCCCTAGAAATACATTACAAGTCCTAAGTGGTCACAACTTGTCAAAAGTCTTAAACTTAATTTTTCATAAAAATAAGTGGTATTTTTGTCATAAAAATTCCATGTTCTATTTTCTTGAAGTTTCATGTTTAAACCCTTGGTAAACACCTTTATGACTCAAAATCATCCTTTTGTAAACTTTGGTTTTGGTTTGAAATCAAAATACAAGTGTTTGAAGATTTGGAAAAATATATATTTTGCTTTATGACAGCAGTTTTATGACACGCAGGAATAAGTGTCATCCCTGTTCAGTGTTTTTGTTCATATGGTTCACAGATGACAGCAGATTTATGACACGCAGTACAGTGTGTCATCGCTGCCCAGTTTTTACACAACTTATATCTTTCTTAAAAATCCGATTTTTAACACTTTGTATGTCCATTTCTCACCAAGATAAGTGTTCCAAATTATATTTAACATACAAGAATCTATATTTTCCAACCTTGGTCATTTAAAGCGATTCTTTTTAACAAAATACAAGTGATATATATATTTTGTCAAATAATCTTTTAAACATAACTAGTTTCCATCACAAGCACATAACCACACTAACATACATGTTTGCTAGCATGTCATACAACAACCAAATCAAGACTAACTCATGAACGTGACATGTGACATATAGGAATAAAAGATTTAGTGAGAAATAATCAAAGAAAGTAAGTTCTCCTCACTTAAAGCTTTCCGGATCGGTAATGACGTTAATGGGTTGTTGAACTAGCTTCCAAGTTTAGCTCCAAACCCAACCTTGATCTTGAAATGTGAAAGAAATGGTGATGAAAGTTCAAGGTTTTGTCATGGATTTTGACAAGAAAAACAAGGATTAGAAATGTTTGTTTATGAAGGATTAATAAGAATAATGAAAGAATGATGATGAAATAGAAGTTGTTGATGGATTACCTTGATCAAAGGAGGTGATTAGAAGTTAGAACACAAGGTGGTTGATGGTGAAAAGGTGGTGGTGGTGGCGGTCCTTAGTGAGCCGAGAGAAAGAGAGAGATTGAGAGAACTTGTGTGTTTTTCTTGAAGTTGTTAAGTGAGAAATGAGGGTTAAGTGTTTAAAAAGTAGGATGGTGAGGTGGTGATGGTTGGTTCGGTTGTATGAGAACCGAAAAGGGGGTGCTTCGGTTGTGTTGTAGCCGAAATCAAGAAAGAGAGATGGAGAGTTGAGGTGACAAGTTCTTGCCTCTAGTACTTGTGTTTGGGAATTGAAATGTAGGAGCATGGTGGAGGGTGTGTGTAGGCCGGTTAGGAGGAAGGGACAAGGAGGTTAGGGTGGCTCAAGGGACAAGATGGTGGGTGTGTAAGTGGTTAAACCTATTACCCAAAGGTTAACCAAGTGGCTTTGTACCATTAGGGGGACAAAGTGTTTAGTCAAAAGTTGGCTAGGGTCTTGGTTAGAACCGAACAAGAGAGGGACGAGGGTCGGTTACGGGAAAAGAAAAAGGAAAAAGGAGAAGGTGAGGGTGAGTCTCGAACCCGGGAAAGAAAAAGGGAGAAAGTGGGCTTCGGGTTCGGCCCGTAAAGAAAAGGAAAGGAGAAAGAGATCGGGCTCGGCCCGAAGAAAAGAAGAGGAGGGATTGGGCTTCGGCCCAATTCGAAAAGAGAAGGGTGGCGGGTCGGGCCGGTCGGGCCTGTGGGCCGAGAGAAGGAAAGTGGGCCGAAAGGGTTTTGGGCCGAAAAGGTTTGGGCCGAGGAAAAGAAAGAAAGAAAAAGAAATTGGGCCGTAGGCCCATTGGGCCTTCTGGGCCGAACCGGGTCTCGAGTCGGGTCGGGTTGAGTCCGGTTTGGTCCTACGAGTCCAATGAGACTTTGTTTGTGCGAAAACGATGTCCGGAACGAAAATTGGATTTTCGACGTGAAACGAGTAATTGTAATAATAAAATTATTATTTATTGCGGACGTTTACGGAATATCGGAATGTCACTTGTCATGATTTGGTGTCTATGTTGTTATGCACTAATGATGTACTTCAAATTGGAATTAAAATGTTTGCTCGACGTGAGCGGGTTTCGTTTAAATGTATAACGAAATTTGTTTGACGGAATTAAATAGTTTGAAGGAAAAATAAATGGTTTTGAAGTTGAATAAGTTTTAGAATTAAAACCAAAGTATTGTTGGACTAGAATGGTCGTTTGCATAAACGACGTGTTTGAAATACGTTTGTCAAACGTAAAAGTTTAGAAAATATAAACTAGTCATTTTATATTTAGATTTCACAAAACATTGTTTATGAATTTTCTTGTTATTGAAGTTCCATTTTGAATAGTGGTGGAACTTTGGTTGATTTCCATTACGGGTAATTGTTGTCGGACCTAGATTGTCTATGTTCGCACGTAAAGGCATCTAATTTAAACAAATTAGCCTAATGCACATAGAATTTCAGTTAATTGCACATAATTAATATATTAAAATATACCTGGAAAATACGGGTTGTCACATACTCCCCCGGTTAGAGAAATTTCGTCCCGAAATTTAGTCTTGACCACCAGGGTTGTTAGCATTGGCAAAGAGGTGTGGATATTTCTCACGCATTTGATCTTCCCGTTCCCATGTATATTCTGGACCTCGGCGTGAGTTCCAACGAATTTTTACGATGGGAATGCGACTTCTCTTCAACCGCTTGATTTCACGATCACAGATTTCAGCAGGGGTCTCAATGAAATGTAAACGATCGTCAATCTCGATTTCATCCAGGGGAATGACCACAGATTCATCAGACAAACACTTCTTCAAGTTACTGACGTGGAACACGTCATGAACTCTACTCAGTTCGGGGGGGTAACTGAAGACGGTATGCTACTGGTCCAATTTCCTCGATAATTTTAAAAGGACCAATGTAGCGAGGGTTAAGCTTTCCACGTTTACCGAAACGAATAACACCTTTCCAAGGTGCTACTTTAAGCATGACACGATCTCCTTTGAAGAACTTCAATGGTTTGCGTCGATTATCAGCGTAGCTCTTCTGTCGGTCGCGGGCAGCTCTCAATCGATTGTGAATCTGAGTGATCTTTTCGGAGGTTTCATGTACCAGTTCGGGACCGGTGAGTTGGATGTCACCAACTTCAGTCCAACAAAGTGGTGAACGGCATTTTCTTCCGTACAAAGCTTCGAAGGGGGCGGCTTGAATACTGGTATGATAGCTGTTGTTATAAGAAAACTCAGCTAATGGTAGATGTTCATCCCAACTGTTACCAAAGTCAATGATACAAGCACGAAGCATGTCTTCAAGAGTCTGGATAGTTCTCTCACTTTGGCCATCAGTTTGGGGGTGATAAGCTGTACTCATATCAAGGCGAGTACCCAAAGCTTTCTGAAGAGTTTGCCAAAATCGGGCGGTGAAATGGCTATCTCGATCCGAGATGATAGAAATAGGTACTCCATGACGAGATACGATTTCCTTCATGTAAATTATGGCAAGTTGTTCAGTGGTGTAGGATTCCTGAATGGGCAGGAAATGAGCGGATTTGGTTAGACGGTCGACAATAACCCAGATGGCATCGTTTCTGGCTCGAGTCTTTGGCAACTTGGTAATGAAGTCCATGGAAATTCCTTCCCATTTCCACTCTGGGATTATGGGTTGAACGAGTAAACCGGAAGGTTTTTGATTTTCAGCTTTGACCTTCGCGCAAGTCAAACACTTACCAACGTATGTGGCGACTTCAGCCTTCATGTTAGGCCACCAATACAACTCTTTCAAACCATGGTACATCTTGTCAGAACCAGGGTGGATTGAATACCTAGACTTATGAGCTTCATCTAAAACCAATTTCTTCACTGAACCGAAATTTGGTAACCACAGTCTTTCCATGAAATAATAAGCTTCATCGGACTTCTTGATTAATTGCTTTTCCATTCCACGTAAGCCTTCATTAGGGATATTTTCTTCTTTGAGAGCTTCGACTTGGGCTTCACAGACGAGAGAGGTGAGATTGGATTTGATAGTCAAATTAAGGGCACGAACACGGAGAGGTTTCACTCGGTCCTTTCTGCTTAATGCGTCGGCAACGACATTAGCTTTACCTGGGTGGTAACGGATTTCACAATCATAATCGTTCAGTAACTCAATCCAACGTCGTTGTCTCATGTTCAACTCTTTCTGATTGAATATATGTTGAAGACTCTTATGATCGGTGTAAAGTGTACACTTCGTACCGTATAGGTAATGTCTCCAAATCTTCAGAGCGAAAACAACGGCTCCAAGCTCAAGGTCGTGAGTCGAGTAATTCCTTTCGTGTATTTTCAATTGTCGTGAGGCATAAGCAATGACCTTGTCTCGTTGCATAAGTACACATCCTAGGCCTTGTCGGGATGCGTCACAGTATACCACAAAATCATTTGTTCCTTCAGGCAAGGACAAAATGGGTGCGTCACACAACTTTTGCTTCAACAACCGAAAGGCGATTTCGGCTTTAGAATCCCAGACAAATTTCTTGTCCTTCTGGGTGAGAGCAGTCAGAGGTTGGGCTATTTTTGAAAAGTTCTCGATAAATCTTCGATAATAGCCAGCGAGTCCTAAAAATTGACGAATTTCAGTCGGAGTAGTGGGTGCACTCCAATCTTCAATTGCTTCAATCTTGGAAGGGTCGACATGAATTCCTTTTTCATTAACAACATGACCCAAGAATTGTACTTCTCGAAGCCAGAAGTCGCACTTTGAGAATTTCGCGTACAACTTCTCATTCTTGAGTACTTCCAAGATAAGTTTTAAGTGTTGCTCATGTTCCTCTTTACTACGAGAATAGATCAAGATGTCGTCTATGAACACAATCACAAACTTGTCTAAGTATGGCTTACACACACGATTCATCAAGTCCATGAATACGGCGGGCGCGTTTGTTAAGCCAAAAGGCATCACTAGAAACTCATAGTGACCATATCGGGTTCTAAAAGCAGTCTTGGCAACATCTTCTTCACGAACTCTTAACTGGTGATATCCGGATCGTAGGTCGATCTTTGAATAATAGCTTGATCCTTGAAGTTGATCGAACAGGTCGTCGATCCTTGGTAGTGGATAACGATTCTTCACAGTCAATTTGTTTAGCTCGCGATAGTCGATGCACATGCGAAATGATCCATCCTTCTTTTTGACGAAAAGAACAGGTGCACCCCAAGGGGAGCAACTGGGTCGAATGAATCCTTTATCCAATAGTTCTTGCAACTGATTGGATAATTCCTGCATTTCAGAAGGTGCGAGACGATAGGGAGAACGGGCTACAGGAGCAGCACCTGGAACAAGATCGATTTGAAATTCTACTTGTCTGGCTGGCGGCAGTCCTGGCAAGTCTTCAGGAAATACTTCAGGAAAATCACAGGCGATTGGGACATCCTTCAGTGCTTTCTCCTTGGATTCTTTACCAACGACGTGTGCTAGAATGGAATGATAACCCTTACGAAGACATCGGCGTGTCTTCATACAGGATATGATATCTAGCTTGGTTCCACTCTTTTCTCCTTGGAGGGTTAGAGTTTCGCCATTTTCCAGCGGGATTTTGACTTGTTTAAGATGACAGATGATTTCCGCGCGATTCTTCGATAACCAGTCCATGCCAATTACGACATCGAAACTTCCCAATTCGACGGGCAGTAAGTCAATGCTAAACGGATGATCGGAAAGGTGCAGGGAACAATCTTGGAAAACCTTGTCAGTTTCAATTAGACTACCATCTGCTAGTTCTACGGTGTACTTAGTGTCTAAGGCACATGGATTGCTTTTAAGTAAAGGGCAAAAATCGGTAGACACAAAGCTTTTCTCCGCACCGGTATCAAACAAAACAGAGGCATAATTATTGTTAAGGATGAACGTACCAGTGACAGTATTTGGGTCCTGTCGGGCTTCTCCAGCGTTCATCACAAAAGCTCTTCCACGGGCCGTTCCAACAGCTTGATTCTTCTTTGGGCATTGGTTCTTCATGTGTCCAACAGCTCCACAACCATAGCAGGTGTGGGATGGACAGTCTCTGGCAATGTGACCTTTGGTTTTACAGTTGTTGCAGTAGACATTACTGCAATCCAGCGTATGATGAAGGTTACATTTTGAACACAGAGGCTGATTCCCTGTGTAGCCAGATTTCTTTGGTTCCTGAGTGGAAGCAGTAGCAACAAAAGCTTTGACTGGTTCAGAGGCTTTTTCAGGTTGTTTCTCAGATCGCTTCTCAGAATTCTTTTTACCGGAGTGACCGCGTTTGCGTTTATGGTCAAACTTCTTTCCAGACGAAGAAGATGGTGAACAGACATCAGCAACAGGTTTGGATTGATCAGAAGTCTTCTTAGCAAAGGAGACACCTTGGCGCGTGGCCTGATAGGTCAGACTATGTGCCAAACGAACGGCGGCTTGCAGAGTGGTAGGGTTGGAAGACAACACATTCCCTTGAATGTTGGGTGCTAAACCCCAAATGTAACGCTCGATCTTCTTATATAGTGGTGTCACCATTGAAGAACATAAATGAGCCAGTTCATGGAATCTCTTGGTGTATCCAGCAATATCAGACCCATTCATGGTGAGTCCCCAGAATTCAACTTCTAAACGTTGAAGTTCTTCCCGCGGGCAGTATTCATCTCTCAACAGTTGTTTCAATTCTTCCCAAGGCATGGCGTGTGCTTGGTCAGTTCCGACGGTTTCGGCATGCGAATTCCACCATGAGAGAGCACCATCAATGAAGGTGCAAGCAGTAAATTTGACCTTAGAGTGGTCGGGGCAGTTACTGATACGGAAAACAGATTCGGTCTTTTCGAACCAGCGAATGAGACCTACGGCACCTTCGGTACCTTTGAAATTGATAGGTTTACAACTCATGAAGTCCTTATAGGTACATCCACGGGCACCTGAAACGTTAGATTAAAACCTTGAAAACAATTCGGGGGAATTTAAATTTTTCGGGTTCCAACATTTATCGAAGGTCTTACCACCAGCAGCACCTTCTCCAGGGCCTCCGGCGGCGCGATTCGCTTCATTAGCGGCGATGGCATCAGCAATACGTTGGGCAACTAAGGCCTCGACTTGTTCAGCGTTCATGTGTACAGGTGGAGGTGGATTGTTCCGGTTAAGCGGCGGGCGTCCTCGGCGTCCAGACATGTTTTTCTTAATTCACGAATGTAAACCAGAAATGTAATTAGACAATGTATATGTATAATAATATAAAGTCCACATATCTATAATGAACAACCATACATGCATAACAACCATAACATCCATACATCCACAAGAAGCTACAATGAAAGTAATACAACCACAGTTAATTAATATTCGAAAACATACATCATGACAAACATTACAATTTTAGTACGAACATACCATAACTGTTTCAAAAGTCGGAGGCGCAGCTCCATTTGCCAAAATACAACATAGTTTTCATACATTAACTAAACATGACACGAATGCATCACTAGGTAGTACCACTAGTACGGGCCTCTGGGAAATGGTGGTAATGGCGGCATGACGAACAGTCCGGCAACTTGGCTGAGTGAAGCCATAAACGTCTGGAATATCCTCATCGAATCCTCCATAGCCTGCATACGCATCTGGAGCATCTCCACAGTCAGCATCATGGTAGTGGTCGAATCAGAAACATCAGTGAAGTTTGCGTGCAGTGAATCCATAGCAAGTCCGGTAGCAATGGCATGATCCTCAATAGAAGTCAGGCGTGTCTCAAGGGTCTGAACGGTATGATAAGACAGCAATGCACGAAGCTCAGCAATGACTCGACGAATGGCATCATCATGCCCAGACAAACGTGACTGAATGAAGAGAAGGTCAGGAAGTGGAACAGGGATACCCTCATAGATGGGTGCAGTACGAGCAGCAGCTGAGGCAGACGACTCTCCTACCTCATGAACAGATGAAACAAACGGTGGCACAGGGACAGATGAAACAATGGGTGGCTCGGAAACGCACTGCCTTTTTGGGGCAGGCTCATCAACGGGGGCAGTGGGCATAGGGCGAGTGCGAATGACGGATTTCCTAGGTGTATGCTTAAGCCTATGTCCACCTGGAGTGAAGCAGTAGAGACGATGAGACGGTGCAGGGGTAGATGCAGGGTCAAGAACTCGTGCAGGAGGATGAGTCATAGGAGGGTCAGACACATAAACAATAGGGTCAGGAACAGAGACAATGGGGTCGGGAACCGACATCACTGCGACAGGAGGGTAGAATGTAGCAGGAATAGTCTCCTCAGGGTCATCCTCGTAGAACTCGTCGTCTGACGTGATAGGATCCCAGTTGTCCTTTGTAGCGTCCGGCTGCGTCGAGTAGTCAGGAAGAGGTGCAATCACAGGAGCAGTCTCGAGAACAGGAGAAGATGGCGTGTACTCCGGCGACCTAGGCACGTAATCCGGTGAAGACGGAGTGTAGTCTGGCTCTGGCTCGGAGTCAGAAGGTATCTCGACTATCTCTTTGTTTGCCATGCTGTGACATTTCCATGTTATAACAATAATATATTTAATACTATGTAAGGCAATCAACTAAAAGAAACACATTAGTTTGCAAGTTGGCACACATACAAGGCAATGCATGAATGCACACACACACACAAATGGATGATGCAGAGCTTAGGTTATAGACTAGGTGCAGACCGATGCATCCTAATTCACTATAACCATGGCTCTGATACCACGTCTGTCACACCCCGAGAAAATGACTAAATGTGGGCATGTGACTGATTTGGCATCATGGTCATGGTTATGAATGATGACGTCTAATGAACATTTAATTAAACCATTTGTCTTCTGAAAATGTAAGTTTCAAACATTTAAATTAAACATCTAAAACGTGGCAGCGGAAATAGAGTAGTGGTTACACGTTAAGTTTTCCAAAAGACAAGTTATGAGATTTATAAACATAACTACCCTAAGGCGTAATGCGTCTAAATCCCCAAAATGAAATGCATGAACACACAGCAGGCAGACCATGATATGACAAGCAGGATCACAACAGAAAAACATGGAGTTGCAGTCTTTAATCACCTGAGAATTCAAGAATAAAAAGAGTCAACAGAATTGTTGGTGAGTTTCACAGGTTTAATGACACTGAACTGTTTGAAAACATGTTTGGAAAATGTGTTGTTTGTCTTGATATTAGTTTGTTGACACTGTTGTTGTAAAGATCGAACATGAACCTTGAATTCAAAACTAACTGTTTACCCACTCCTGATGTTCTTCCCCAAGAACACCGAATGACAAGAATAACAAATGTACCCCTTGACTATAACCATGGAGTCATGACTGGAGCGACCAAGTCAGAGTAGGGTTGTCAACCCAAATAGATCTATTCACAAGCTATCGTTTCGAATGAACTAATTGAATCCAATTAATAGTGGGACTTAGGCATATAACATGAATCAACATGAATACACAGATTGGGGAAATGAAAAGAACATGCAATCATTACGTCGTACAGTTATCATAATATCAGACAGTTTGAAGTTGAAAAGCATTCATTGAATTCTCCCCCAAGTTAGAAAACAGAAAAGTAAAAGGGGCCGTGAAGACTCACTTGTTTGAAGGTGGATGTCAGGTATGTTTGATTGAACTTAGCCTAGCAAACGTCTACAAAGTAATGTTATGACGTATTAGGGTTTGGCTATCTAGAGTTAGTGAATACGTCACTCTATGTTCAAGGTTAAGTCTCGACTGGTTATTACCCAATGAAAGTGATGGAAATCCTAGGACTTATTTATTGTCAAATAAATAGTGTTGGAGTTGATGGAGTTTATTATTTATCTGAATAAATAAATAATGATTACGTTCGAAAAATAATTATTGAATAATAGGGATTATTTTTCATTAAACGTTAGGAAAATCGTAAATATTTAATTCACTAAATATTTGTAAGATTTTGGGCTTTTCGATTAATAAATATAATCTTCCTTTAATATGAATAAATGTTTCCACAATTATACGAAGTTATATTTTGGTAAAATTAAGCGTAGAGTCGTCCGGTGGTTAACCGGCTTTGCCAGTTTGACTGTTATGACGATGTTATGACATTTTGAGTTTTCTTATATACTTAGGATTTGTTAGTGGACTTGTCCTAATGTGTTTTAGGGTTTTGAGTTGCCAAATTAATTATTGGAAGTTTAACTTGTAAAATCCGACGTTTTCGAGTAACCGAAAGTTATAGTTTTTGTCCGGTTTGTTTATAAAACATGTTTTTCTTCATTCGAACTTTATAAAGTATTTTTATATGTCAAAACTAACATGTTTCATGTTTTGAACTAGACCCAATTCGTAATTGAAAATAAATTGCATTTTTTTTTATCGAAGCGTCGTAATTAAGATATTTGACCCTTTTGTTTCCAAGTGTTTGACTTCTCGAATTATTTAGTATGTTTAGTAAAACACCTTTGGCATCCCTAGAAATACATTACAAGTCCTAAGTGGTCACAACTTGTCAAAAGTCTTAAACTTAATTTTTCATAAAAATAAGTGGTATTTTTGTCATAAAAATTCCATGTTCTATTTTCTTGAAGTTTCATGTTTAAACCCTTGGTAAACACCTTTATGACTCAAAATCATCCTTTTGTAAACTTTGGTTTTGGTTTGAAATCAAAATACAAGTGTTTGAAGATTTGGAAAAATATATATTTTGCTTTATGACAGCAGTTTTATGACACGCAGGAATAAGTGTCATCCCTGTTCAGTGTTTTTGTTCATATGGTTCACAGATGACAGCAGATTTATGACACGCAGTACAGTGTGTCATCGCTGCCCAGTTTTTACACAACTTATATCTTTCTTAAAAATCCGATTTTTAACACTTTGTATGTCCATTTCTCACCAAGATAAGTGTTCCAAATTATATTTAACATACAAGAATCTATATTTTCCAACCTTGGTCATTTATAGCGATTCTTTTTAACAAAATACAAGTGATATATATATTTTGTCAAATAATCTTTTAAACATAACTAGTTTCCATCACAAGCACATAACCACACTAACATACATGTTTGCTAGCATGTCATACAACAACCAAATCAAGACTAACTCATGAACGTGACATGTGACATATAGGAATAAAAGATTTAGTGAGAAATAATCAAAGAAAGTAAGTTCTCCTCACTTAAAGCTTTCCGGATCGGTAATGACGTTAATGGGTTGTTGAACTAGCTTCCAAGTTTAGCTCCAAACCCAACCTTGATCTTGAAATGTGAAAGAAATGGTGATGAAAGTTCAAGGTTTTGTCATGGATTTTGACAAGAAAAACAAGGATTAGAAATGTTTGTTTATGAAGGATTAATAAGAATAATGAAAGAATGATGATGAAATAGAAGTTGTTGATGGATTACCTTGATCAAAGGAGGTGATTAGAAGTTAGAACACAAGGTGGTTGATGGTGAAAAGGTGGTGGTGGTGGCGGTCCTTAGTGAGCCGAGAGAAAGAGAGAGATTGAGAGAACTTGTGTGTTTTTCTTGAAGTTGTTAAGTGAGAAATGAGGGTTAAGTGTTTAAAAAGTAGGATGGTGAGGTGGTGATGGTTGGTTCGGTTGTATGAGAACCGAAAAGGGGGTGTTTCGGTTGTGTTGTAGCCGAAATCAAGAAAGAGAGATGGAGAGTTGAGGTGACAAGTTCTTGCCTCTAGTACTTGTGTTTGGGAATTGAAATGTAGGAGCATGGTGGAGGGTGTGTGTAGGCCGGCTAGGAGGAAGGGACAAGGAGGTTAGGGTGGCTCAAGGGACAAGATGGTGGGTGTGTAAGTGGTTAAACCTATTACCCAAAGGTTAACCAAGTGGCTTTGTACCATTAGGGGGACAAAGTGTTTAGTCAAAAGTTGGCTAGGGTCTTGGTTAGAACCGAACAAGAGAGGGACGAGGGTCGGTTACGGGAAAAGAAAAAGGAAAAAGGAGAAGGTGAGGGTGAGTCTCGAACCCGGGAAAGAAAAAGGGAGAAAGTGGGCTTCGGGTTCGGCCCGTAAAGAAAAGGAAAGGAGAAAGAGATCGGGCTCGGCCCGAAGAAAAGAAGAGGAGGGATTGGGCTTCGGCCCAATTCGAAAAGAGAAGGGTGGCGGGTCGGGCCGGTCGGGCCTGTGGGCCGAGAGAAGGAAAGTGGGCCGAAAGGGTTTTGGGCCGAAAAGGTTTGGGCCGAGGAAAAGAAAGAAAGAAAAAGAAATTGGGCCGTAGGCCCATTGGGCCTTCTGGGCCGAACCGGGTCTCGAGTCGGGTCGGGTTGAGTCCGGTTTGGTCCTACGAGTCCAATGAGACTTTGTTTGTGCGAAAACGATGTCCGGAACGAAAATTGGATTTTCGACGTGAAACGAGTAATTGTAATAATAAAATTATTATTTATTGCGGACGTTTACGGAATATCGGAATGTCACTTGTCATGATTTGGTGTCTATGTTGTTATGCACTAATGATGTACTTCAAATTGGAATTAAAATGTTTGCTCGACGTGAGCGGGTTTCGTTTAAATGTATAACGAAATTTGTTTGACGGAATTAAATAGTTTGAAGGAAAAATAAATGGTTTTGAAGTTGAATAAGTTTTAGAATTAAAACCAAAGTATTGTTGGACTAGAATGGTCGTTTGCATAAACGACGTGTTTGAAATACGTTTGTCAAACGTAAAAGTTTAGAAAATATAAACTAGTCATTTTATATTTAGATTTCACAAAACATTGTTTATGAATTTTCTTGTTATTGAAGTTCCATTTTGAATAGTGGTGGAACTTTGGTTGATTTCCATTACGGGTAATTGTTGTCGGACCTAGATTGTCTATGTTCGCACGTAAAGGCATCTAATTTAAACAAATTAGCCTAATGCACATAGAATTTCAGTTAATTGCACATAATTAATATATTAAAATATACCTGGAAAATACGGGTTGTCACAGTCATTATGTGCAATGTGATTTAAATACATGATTTAGTATTGTGAATAGCTTGACAACCCATGAACTGTACTTATCTTGCTTAAAATGTAAACTAGTCACTTTCGGGTTTCCAGCGAAACTACCGGGCGAAACTATAGTGTCGCCCGGCTAGTCTACCCTCTGACTACCAGAGCCAGTTTCGCCTGGCCAGCGAAACTGCCAGCGAAACTAGCCTCTGATATATAATATCTTAATAAAACCCTAGTTTCACCATTTGCATCCTTTACACAAAAACACACACACACTCCATCTTTCTCCTGGAAATCTGGTCAGTCGAGATTCACACCGAGCCATCGAGATCTCAGCCCCGAACCATCATCCATCAAGATAGGAGATCGAACCGTGAGTCCCAAAACCACCATTTTTATGTTTTCTAATGTGTTTTCTTAAAAAGCATGCTTAGATCTTCATGGAATCACTTGATCTGCTAGTATGTTGCTTAGGGATGCTAGATCTGTTATAAAGATTGTAACTTTACGTGTGAAATCCATCCATAATGAAAATCCATGCTAGATTAGGTCATTTAGGGTTTTAAATGTATTTTGGTGATTTGATGATGAAAACCCATGTTTAAGGTGTTAAAGCTTACTGATTTATGTTGGTAAATGATTATGCATGCTAGATATTGAATTACATGAAATATGAAAGCTGTTAGATTGATTTTTAGGCTGATTTGTGAGTTTTTCGCGACCAGCGAAACTGTACTGTTCTCTGGGCGAAACTATGTAGCGAAATTATGTATATCTTCATCCAGCGACACTATGTAGCGAAACTGTAGTGTCGCCGGGTAAACCAACCAGACCTGTCCGGACGAAACTACCGAGCGAAATTCCCTGAACGAAAGTTCAAACCAGTTTCGGGCGAAACTAGGCTAGCGAAACTGTGCCAACAGTTTCGAGCGAAACTAGCCTAGCGAAACTGTGTCATCGGGTATTGCCTAGCGAAAGTGTTGCCCGTGTACACAGCGAAACTGACTAGCGAAACTGCTAGCGAACTGAGACCAGAATCCAAACTTGTGCAATTTACTTGAATGTTATGCCATGACTTACATGATTATGCTATGATGAAACAAGCTATGATTTCTGTAATATGTGAACCCTTGTTTATGATCAACCATCGGTGTCGTGTGTCTGTATGTCGAGTCATAGTTCCAACGTGCTATGTTATGGGCCATAGTGACGTTAAGTAAAGATTAGACACAAAACTAATACTTAAGACCTAAACGTGTTCATAGGTCTTCGATAAGCAATACTTGGATTATTAGCAAGTGTAGCAGTGCAACCAAAGGTGAGTGTCACTAACCCGATTACCGTGAACCCGTTTGGGTCACACCGAATAACTAAATGAAAAACAATGCTGACAACTTCGAGAGTGCTATGCACCTCCCTGATGAACTTGAAAACTTGGAGTGCTCGGCACCCACTTGATGAACTTGAAGTGCTTTATGGGAAGCACTTGTGAATTACTTAAACAACTATTTCCGAAACGAAACTAAAAACACTTTTGGGATTCATGAGAATCCGGTAAACCTTTTTAATATGGCTAGCGTAGGTTAAAGTCTAAACCACATGATATCACATGATTTCTAAGGATGCCTTGAAACTTAAAAGTCCTCAACTAAATTGTACCATTAATTGTAAAGCGAGGGGATGTTGGGTAGATCTACTGGAGTTTGACAAACTCCGCCCCGTGGCACGGGGAGTGCACGGAGGTACAATATCAGCCTATCTGACCGTGATCCCGAGAGGACACGGGGGAGGCAAATCCGCGATGACGTAGGTCCGCAAATCCTGATGGCACGGCCACTACAATAATAGTCAGCTTTGGTACAAACTTCCTTAGTGCATGGAACAACGGATTAGCTACCCGCGATATCGGTTGAGCACTTTAACTATACAAAACTAGTACATACCCGATAACGTAGGTTACGGACAATACTTTTACTAAACCACGATACTATGATTTTGGTTATCACAAGCATTGCTTTTCACAAATATATTATACATAAGAATACGTTTACACGATCATGATTTATAAGACCGGGCCACTGCATGACAAGCCCACTGTGAACTCACCAACCGTTAGGTTGACACTTGCGTGGTTTAAACTTTTGCAGATCGCTAAGGAGTATCCGCTGGAGGTTGGCATGGCACTTGAAGATTTCTTATTTTAAACCCAAACTTGGGAATTTAATAACAATTCATGTTTTGTAATATAAGCACGTGGTTAGTGCTAAGATACTTATGTTTATTTTCCGCTGCGTACTTTTAAAAACTGTTTGATTATGAACATTTGGACTTTACTCTGATTCGTTTAGTATTTGTAACTAATGGTTGTGGTCCTGGTTTGCTCGCACCCCCTTAACGGTATAAACTCCGATAGTGGTAATTTTGGGGGTGTGACATTGTTGCTATGATAAGGTAAACTTCGTTTTATATTACTTGCTCCCTGGTAAAACCATAAGAGATGGTTTAATGGAATTGAATGATGATGAAGATGTTAATGAGATGATCAAAGGATCTGGTAAGAAACGTAGTTGTAGTATTTATGTTGAAATCAAAGCCCACCAAAAAACCCGACCCAAAACTGTAACAGCCCAAAGACTAACCCGACCCAAAACTGTAGCAGCCCAATCTGAAGCCCAACATAGCCCAAATGCAAACCCTACTAGTATAATAGACGTTGAATGTGTTGAAGCTAAGGAGCTTGCATATTATCACCCTGAAGTTGTGAAAGGGGATATTTCAGATCCTAAATCTGCTGAGGTAGAAATAGTTGATGAAAGGGCTGAGGTTGTTAAGGCTGGTTGTGAAGTAGAAACAGGTGAATTGGTGTGCAATGAAGTAGAAACAGGTGAATTGGTAGTTAAGGATCCTGTTGAAGTAGATGGTGATCAAGAGACAGTTGATGAAGGGGCTGAGATATTAGCTGCTGATAATGAAGAAACAGGTGAATTGGTGTGCAATGAATCAGACACAGATGATGAGGAGTGGAGAGAATTAGCTAGTAAGGTTTCATTGGTTAACAAAGAAGATAAGTTAGAGCAACAAAGATTGATTGAGAGGTTGGTTAATCAAGGCTCTAGTAGTGAACAAATACCAACAGTTGTTCAAGAAGAACAAGACAGTGAAGGTAGTGAAGGTAGTGAGTATGAGGATTCTGAGGGTGATGTGAACTCACCTGGAGAGAGTGAGGATGATGATCTATTAGGGAAGAAGTATAAGCTTAATGTTCCAGTTGTGAATCAACATACAGACTGGTCTAAGTGGGAATGGGTTGTTGGTACAAGATTCCCATCTAGGAGTGCATTCAAAGAGGCTGCAAGGAGGTATGCTCTTGCCCAAGGTAGGAATTTGGTTATTTCAGCAAGTGATAGTAAAAGAGGTGGTAGAGTTGGGTATCATTGTGTAGAAGGTTGTCCATTCAAGATTTATTGCTCACATTTTGCTAAGAAAGACTGTTATTTGGTCAAAAGTGCTATGAACCAACACACCTGTCTAAGGAACATGACTAAAAATAGGCAATTAACTTGTAAATTTGTAGCTGAGTATTTCTTGGATGTGTTTAAGGCTAAACCAGATTGGAGTGCAAAAGAAATTCAAGATGCAATAAAGGTTGCCTTCAAGTTGTTGGTCAATAATTGGTTTGTATACAAGGCAAAACAATATGCTCACAGGATGCTTCATGGTTCAATGAGGGACCATTATAGCCAAATTGGTTCCTACATAAAAGCACTAACAGATGCCAATCCAACATCAGTTTTTGAGTTGGTGAAGGTCCACCCTGGATTCCATGGTGAATATGACTCAGAATTTGAGGTATTTCATAGGTTATTTGTGTGTTTTGATAGCCTAAGGAAGGGTTTTTTGGCTGGTTGTAGAAAAGTTATCTGTCTAGATGGATGTTTTTTGAAAACATTCCTTGGGGGCATGTTGTTAGCAGCCATAGGAAGAGATGCAAACAACCAAATGTACCCTGTGGCATGGGCAGTGGTTGAAGGAGAAACTACTTTGAGCTGGACATGGTTTATGGCTGAGTTGAAGAAAGCTTTAGGTGTAACAGAAGATGGTAAAGGCTGGGTGCTAATTTCTGACCAACAGAAGGTAATACTGCTTTATTTACATGTTTATTCATAAACAGTTTTAATCATATGAGCTAATCAATTATTTGTTTGTTATAGGGACTACTAAATGCAGTGGTGATCCATTGGCCAAATGCTGAGCACAGGAACTGTGCAAGGCATATATATGCTAATTGGCATAAGAAACATAAAGGTGATGAGCTGAAGGAGCTATTTTGGAAAGCTGTAAGAGCATATTCTGAGGCTGATTTTCAGAAGGCAATGGATGACATGAAGACAATGTCAGCTGATGCACATGAAGATTTTGTTAAGCAGAATCCTAAAGTGTTTTGTAGGTGTTTTTTGAGCACAGAAACAAAGTGTGATGTAATAGTGAGCAATATGGCAGAGACTTTTAATGGGTTCATTATCAAGGCAAGATCTAAACACATCATATATATGTTGGAAGAAATCAGGGAAGCAATGATGACTAGGTTGGTTAGGATGCACAAGGCAATGGCTACAAAGAATGTGACTGTGTGCCCAAGAGTTCAGGAAAAATTAAACAAATTCAAAGACATTGCTTTCAAGTGTCAGGTACTACCTTCAAGTGAAACATTGTATCAAGTCAATGGATACCATCAAGTTGTTGTGGATCTGGAAAAGAAGACTTGTACATGTAAGCAATGGGACCTCACAGGTATCCCATGCTATCATGTTTGTGCAGTTGCAGCATTGCAGCAGAAGAATGTGGAGGAGTATGTACATCATTCATATACAAAGGAGATGTATATGAAGGCATACAACTATACCATTCCACCACTAGCATCAGAGAAATACTGGCCGAAGGTTGATCTGCCATTAGACCCACCACCCATTAAATCAGCACCTGGGAGGCCAAAGAAAAAAAGAAGAAGGGATCCTCATGAAGATCCTAAGAAGGGTGGAAAGCTTAGCAGGCATGGTCAAGTTAAAAAATGCAGCATTTGCAAGAGTACTTCACATAACAAAACTACTTGTCCATACAAAGGGAAAGAGAAGGCTCCTGAACCACCAAAGAAGAAGAGGGGGAGACCAAGGAAGACACCACAATCTTCACAAAGTACCCAACAATCATCCATAACTGATGTTGCTTAATCATGTTTCCTTTAAGTACTTTATCATGTTTCCTTTAAGTATTTTGTGTTAAAGACATGTGTTGGATTATGTACTTTGATGTATTTTGTACTTTGAATGGATTATGTTTAATTATCTATGATTAAGTACTTTTTGTCCATGTGTTGAATGTATTTTGCAGGGATACTTTGAATTTATATAAGGACTGCAGGTTCAAGGGTGATCAGGTTTTTGGGTGAAAAGGTGTTGGTCATTTTAGTATTTTGTGGGTCAAATGCATATCAGGTTTATGGGTCAAAAGGTTTATGGTATTTTATGGTCCATAACAGATTCAAGGGTGATTTGGTTTTGGTTTTTTAGTCATTTTGGTATTTTGGTTGATTTGGCTGATTTGCCTCATAACAGTCATAACAGCTTTGCTAGTTTTAATGGTCATTTTGGTCCATTGCATTGCCACTTAATGGTCATTTTGGTCCATTGCATTGCCACTTCCATTCAGCTTGTTACCATTGCATTGCCAAAACAGAATTAAAAGAACAAAACTTTTACCAATTCCATTAGATTACCAAAATGTTGCCATTACATTGGATCAAACACATTTGAAAAGAAATACAATTAACTAGGCTGGCATTACATTCAGTGACTAATCCAATCAATACCAAAGCCAAAACACAACTAAAACAGACACTATTAGAATCAAATACTTTCTAATTGCTGCTTTTGAGTTTGCCATCTCAATTTTCAGACCCTTAATATCGTCCTGCAGCTTCAGTTTTTCAAACTCCAACCTTGAAAGCTTCAATTGTAGGGCCTCATTCCTCATTGACTCTCCATTGCTCAAAGCATTGTCCACTTTGTGTTTCCAAACAAAAATGTGCAATTAACTTCCTAAATCATCAACAGTTGATGTTTAAGTTAGCAATAGACAATAAAATTGATTAATTTTCAAGTATGCATTACATACCGGCCACAGTGCACATCCAAAGAACTGCTGCCCTGGTCTTGATGTATCCGCACCAGCAGTTCGTTTCACAGCAGGAATGTCATGGTAGCAACAAAGGTTCCCATGAAAATCAAGACGCAAAATCTTCCGATTAATGAAGGAATTAGGGTTTGGAGTTGAAGAAGAACCAGACATTTGTGTTCTCAGGTACTACCTTGCAGCAGCTGGTCTTCGATTTCGAGTTTTTGCTTCACGAACAACCGTAGCTTCAATTGGGGATTTAGGGTTTTTATTAGGAACGATTTTCAGATCCACGTGGCCTATCATTTTTAAAACGGTAATATACACATGGCGTCCACGTAGGAGAGAGTTTTTAAACGGTCACTACACGTCACAGCCACGTCAGCTCAAGTTAACGACGTTTAAAAAAAAATAGACGGGGACTAGCGTTTTCCAAGAAGTCAATAATTGGGATTATTGTTTTACAATAGTTGAATTGGGATTATTATCTTCCAATACCCAATAACTTGGATTATTAATTTCCAATAATCCTAAAGTAAAGGAGACTTCAAATGTTGTGTGCATTTGAATATATTTAGGCTATCCGTAGTGGTGTGAAAATTTAAAACTAAAAAGTATGTCATGGGTAGCGTGAGAATGAGATAAAGTGGTGTAGTGAGTTAGTGATAGTGTGTATGGTGGTTATTTAATTTATAATTAATTGAATGGTTGAAAAAAGTAAAAATAAAATTGCCAACACCCGTAAAGAGAACAACGGGGGAGAGTAAAACGCTCAGGGGGCGGGGGCGGTGGTGAGGGCGTGAAGAAGCAAAAACGCCCCCATCACGAGGCATTACGCATAGCCCCTAGCTTAGTGGTAAAGGTATATCTCTCTATCTTAGAAGTGTTGGGTTCTAGTCTCACTCGAGCCATGATGTTGATGTGTAACATTTAGCCGTTCAAAAAATATAGAGTAAATTGTCATTTTCGTCCATGTGGTTTGCTCAAAATTGCCAATTGAGTCCAATAGTTTAAAAGTTGCCAATTTCGTCCTTGTGGTTTGCAAAAATTGCCAATTCAATCCAAAACCATCAATTTTTTTTTACTGAATTGGCATTTTTTGCAAAACTATAGGGACGAAATTGGTAAATTTTTATAATATTTTGGACTGAATTGACAAATTTTCAAACCATAGGGACGAAATTGATAATTTTTAAACTATTGAACTGAATTGACAATTTTAACAAACCACTGGGACGAAAATCACAATTTACTCAAAAATATATATATATACTTAGGGATTGGGATACTTTTATTCCGTTCTCTAGGTCGAATTTTATTTTCCGATCTTGCAACCTGAATTCGTTTTATCCCGTTACTCAAAACGATTGGTTAACTGAGCCTAAATTATTATCCAAAAAGAGGATTACTTTTGCTTCAGCATCCACCAGCCATTTGAATCTTTTATGGGTTTTGACTATAAGAAGTAGATGAAAAAGGCAAGGAAGATGTTCTTAGACAGTCTTGCACTACAAGCTTTATGTTTTAACTTTTAACTCACTATTTCTAGGTCCTGACTTCCAATATCGCATATTTTCCAAAAAAAGTGGCGTTCTATCTCTTTACTCGTTCATAAATTGTTAATTTAGTATTTTAGTGTAATTACCACTTTTTGTTAAAGATATGATATATGATATGTGAGTTTACTATAATGGCCACTTGAAAAAAAAGTTCTGGAGTTGATGATCTCAGTGGGAGCATTATCTATCCCCTGGAAATCTGGAATAGAGGTGTTCACCCTCATTTAACTATCCATAGTCATTATCAATATTTTTTTATGAGATTTTATATATATATATATATTTGTTTGTATTTTTAAGAGTAAATTACGGAAATCGGCCAATGAAGTCCACCTCAAGTGGTTAGAGGCATGATGGTCAGTGATGGGAGACCCAAGTTCGATCCTTGAGGCAACCGGATTTTATCGTTAATTCGTTGTCGTGCCTACGGACGGGCGGTTTAGTAGGTTTTCCCCAGAGCTAGTGTAACATTAGGCGCTTTAAGAGCTTTGTACGGCTGGGCTGGGCCAGCTGACAATGGCCTTTTGCTATTGGGTCACCCCGTACGGGGTACCTGAGCAGTTTCCGTTTATTGGCCATTGAAAAAATTACGGGAATCGTTTCTGTGGTTTGTCCAAATTTCACCTTTCGTCTCTAGGTTTTAAAAATTACGGCTATGGTCCGAAGGTTTGCAATTTTGTAACCCTTTAGCCCCAGACGCTAACGGCTGTTAGATTTTTTCGTTGAGTCGCGGTAGATTGACAATTATACCCCTACCCTTTTATTTTTATATAAAAAAAACAAATCTCTACCACCACTCTGTCATCGTCGTCATCACCTGACGCCTCTGGAAAAAAAAAATTAATAAACTTGTACAGTCATAATTGTCATTTTACACTGACTTAACTGAAAAATCTAACAGCAGTTAGTATCAGAAAATAAAAGTGTTACAAAAGTATAAACATTTAGACCATAGTCGTAACTTTTGAAAACTAAGAATGAAAGATAAAATTCGTACAAACAACAAAAGCGATTCCCATAATTTACTCTATTTTTAAATATATTCGTTTCCAAAAGACATTTAAAGTGTGACAAATGTGTTCATTCCTATTTCTAGGTGGTTGAAGCTTATAGTCACATGATGAAGATTTTTGTAGATTACTATATTAAAAAAGGTGCCAACTGCCAAGACAGTAAAAATGACATTTAGACCATCAACATGGCCTAAAAAACACTCAAAAATATATTCAGTTATCTGTCACATTAAAAAACACTTATTATTCTAAAACACCAATACCACTCAAATAACACACAAAAACATTTTAAAACATTACCACGTCATAACACAATATACTCATTTCTATGACATTAATTTATACATCAATTTCTACATTACAGTGTACGGGCAACTTAGTAGTTTGATTTTTTTCAATAAATAATAATTTCACAAACTTTTTAAAACTTATATAAATATTATAAACCATATAATTCGTAAAATTAAGCATTTTTAAAATTTTAGTGTGTATAATATTACTAAATATATTTCTTTTAAAAAGTTTATAAAAATATACTTTATAACAGTGCTATTAGACAAACAACACAGTGCAATTATCGTGTTGCTATAAATTTTTTACAATTTAAGCAGTGTTATTATAACTTTATGCACAACTATTATAGAATTTATATATCTTTAAAATATTTATAGTAACATGATAACAACATTGTTTTATTTTTATAAAATAACACTATGTATATATTAAACATTGCATATACATGACAAATAACATTGTGTTATTTTATAATAGCACCGTTGTATAACATATCTTTATAAACTATTATAAAAATAATTATTTAGAAATATATATATAATAATATAATACACGTCAACAATAAAAAAATGTTTGATTTTATAAAGTATTTTTTTATAAAAAGATATATAAATATATATAAAAAGTAAATAAAAGTTACTTTTGTTTAAACAATTTAATGGAACTAATTTTATTAAAGGAAAGCTAATAGTACACATAATAAATTTTTATTGGTTCTTATACATTTGTATGATAAAAGAGGTTTGTATTATGAGTTGTATGATAAAAAGAGTCCTACATCCGAGGCAAAACCTACTTTATGGTATGAAAATTTTATGTGGTATGAAAAGTTTATGCATAAAGAGAAAGAGAAATGTATATAATTATCATAACTCCATTTAAGTAATAAATAAATTCGGTATTACAAGAAACTTAAATAGGTGTTTTATATTAGATTTTTTAGACGGGTAAATACGACCATATCATGCAAGAACTCTATATTTTTCAAGAAAACAATCAAAAGTTGCTAATGTTCTTATGCATCACAAAGATCAACAACAGTTTTGAATACATGAATGTTGGCAAGCATAAATTAGCCATAGCATTATTACATATTTGTGAGATGGAACAAACAGCCTCTGTTTAGCAGGCATCTAGGTCGCGGCACGGGGGAGGCTTCGGCTCACCCAACAATGTAGTATTCCCTCCTGCGGGCCCACAATTGATTCGTTCCGGGTTTTGGGTCCCACGCTAGTAAATGTCAACATAAACGAGTTAACTAGTGTTTCACATAGAGGTGACCTTTTCCACACTATCAATTATAAACGGGTTGATCTGGGTTATGTTTTATTTTAACCAGGTTAATCGGTCAAATTAACACAATATGTGATCATATCCATCTTACTAGTCATAATTAACACACAAATTATCGTGATAATATCCGTCTTAGTAATCATAATTAACGCAATGATATTTCCACATATTATGCAACTTACCGGTGGTTTTTCTCCTCGTTTTAATGCCTCGACTATTTCCACGACTCTCTTTGGGGTAATATCTTCCTGCAAGTATTTTGCCAGAAAAAATGCATCAATATTTATAGGAAGATGCATGTTTGGAGACAAAAACACTAAAAGGGTAGTTTATAAAGCTCACATAGTAGTTATAGGTATATCCTTCTGATCCATTCGAATAATCTGCTACAGTTATCATAGGAGCATTTACACAGCAACCCTGCAGAAACAGTAAATCAATATCACATACACTATCCAATTTTTGGATTCTCATACTTGAATGTGTGTAACTGACAGTCATATAAATGAAATACGATAGCCGTCAACATTTTTCAAAAAACTATAATGACCTGTTCAGTTGCGCATGTTCTCCGTGGCAACGATTGGCAATGAATGTAACTTGGTTGTTAAATCAGGTAATAAAGTGTAAGTTGGTTTCTATTTTCTGCCAAATATAAAGTTTGTTGCTAAAATGAGGAAAGATTGTGACGTTTCTTTCTATATTGTGCGATTTTCCCTTTAATTGTGTGTCTTTTAAGGAGCATTAAGATGATATATTTCATAAAGTATAATTTTTGGACACAAAGTAAAAGAACAAAAATACAAATATTAGGCAAACAGGTGCAAAAGGCTCCTACATGCATGGGGTCCAGGACAATCAGTCAATCAGGCCACTTGGGTCTGATGTATGCATCAACCAAAATATCTACAAGAAAACAAATGACTCACCATGCATTCCATCTCTCCAACAGAAAACAAGCCATCCTTTGTAACCTCTGAAATTTTTTATAGGTAACGATGAAGTAAAATATGTATGAAACCAATAAAAGATGTTTTTGAGTCGTGAATAGATATATATATAAAAATACAAACCGTTTCGCTTCACTCCTAAGTGATTCAATAATGCAGCTTCAATGTCCCGTGAACCACGAATCATACAAGGAGTTGTTCCACACACCAAAAGATGGTATTTGCCGACCTACAAAATCAGATAGAAACTGTGTTCAATTTCAGCAAATTAGAGGTAGTAAAATGGGCAGATCAGATGGGTTGGATAATGGGTCAAAATGGGTACTTGTAAGGGTTGAAAGGGTTTGGATTGAATTTACTAGGAGCACTTGTAGTACAGAAATTCAGATTTGTTTTATTTATGTTATTAGTGTGCCAATATGATGAACAAAAATTATACCACAATAAAAAAACGATTAATTGAATGAAATGATTTAGGAAAAGTTACACAGAGAGAATGCACTTCAAGTGACTTTTACCCTGTTTCTTTGTAACTTATAAGAATATTTTTATTTGACCCGGTTACCCGTTAGAGATGAAACATAACTCAAATCGATACGTCCATAAGTAAATGTGTTGAAAATGCCACATGCACATCAAATGTACATTGGCAGACTTACCTTTGCTCTATTAAACATGGAATAAAATGTTGCAACCTCATACACACGGATAGGAGCAACTTCAATCACTTTTGCCACCTTCAGCATGCATCATAACACAACATTAGTGCAAATGAACAGAGAGAGTACATTGTACAAAAAGAAAGACATGGTCAAAACTGCTTTTTGGCCAAAAAAAATGCATAGCATGCAACACACCTTTCTGGTGCTATATGGCAATTTCCATATAAGATTTTAAGGGTATGTTTGGCAAATTTAGCTGTAAGCTAGAGCTTTAAGTTGTGAGTTCTAGTTGTCAGTTATATTAAAATGTCAGGCAGGAGTAGTTGTAGATAAAAGGTGTAAAAGGGCAAATAAAGACACGTAAATATTTATTAGGTAACATGATCATTGTGAAAGGGTGATTGGGTAATTCTGCTCTCAAAAGCTTCATGCTTGATTCGAATTCTGTTTTGAGTAGTTTTACCTTTTAGTGCTTAATTTTACAATTCAAAGCTAAAGCTTTGTCACCCAAACAAGGCCTTTTCCAATGGGAGCTTATTCTTTCCAAAAACCAAAAGCTAAAGCTCCTTGGACTTATATATTGTGAATGAAGAGCCCTCAAAGAGAGTATAACAAACAAATAACGGAGCATAATCCCAACATAGTGAGCCGCACATACGGTCTGGTAATAATATTATTTATAAAAAAGGGTATATAAGCATATATATGATACACCCAAACAACAATGATAGTAGAGATAATAGCCACATATTATTAGAAAAAGAATGCATATAAACATGCCAACATACCGCATCCATTGCTGAAACGGGAAGCCAACCTCCATGTTGTTGTTGTGCAAGGTCTAGCAGTGGGATTACTGCAGATTGCTTGTAGTTAGATGGATAGTGCGACAGAATCTCCTTCACCTATATGTAGCAAATAACCATTAAAAATTTGGAGAATATAGAAATATTGGGAACATTAATTGGAGTATAGTAATAGCTTCTAGCTAAAAAACAATCTAGATACCAAATTAGTTCTATAACAATTGCAATGTAAAACTTCAGGTGAAAGATAAAGGACAATAATCCTAAAATAGTAAAAAATAACTACAGATCAGTTTAACATTGTGACTTCCATTAGCGATAATCAACAAACAAAAAAAATTATCATTAGCAACTTACTGGTTACTCATTTAACTGATGACACAGGTATAGTGGTACCAACATTGCGAATGTCATAATCTTTACCTATACCTAGTTGGAGACCCAAATTTGATTAGCCCAGATGTTCCAATAGGATATAATGCAGTGAATGATATTGATCTGGAATATGGTGAACAAAATTAAACCATTATCTGAAATCTCTCTATCTCTGTTATATAACAAGTCTCTCAATTGAATTGTTTTGCTAACCCAATTTTAGGTTATTCTTTTGTAACTTACCTGATTGATTAGGGCTGTGTTTGGCGCGCCATAAGCTAGCTTATAAGCTAGCTTATCAGCTAGCTTATAAGCTAGCTTTTTGACGTTACCAAACGGGCCTTTTTTAATAAGCTAGCTTTTTTTAAAAAGCCCCGTTTGGTAACGTCAAAAAGCTAGCTTATAAGCTAGCTTTTGAAAAGCTAGTTGGAGTAGCTTTTCAACTAGCTTTTATAATATTTTCAATTTTACCCTTCCCTAACTTATAAATAAATATCTTTATTTACATTTATGACATGTACTTTTATGTCATTTTATATTTATAAGCTAGTTTATCAGCTAGTTTTTACCAAACGTTATTTTTTATCAGCTAGCTTATAATTTATCAGTTAGCAGCTAGCTTTTCAGCTAGTGCGCCAAACACAGCCTAGGAGATTAGTTGACGTTTGATCTATTGATGTGGTATCAGAGCCAGAAGCTCATAGGTCCTTCAACACAACTCTTTGATGTTTACCCATTGCTAAGATTTTCAATCAAGTTGACAAGAAATTAAATGTTCACCCAAACTTTCCAAGATAAGAATCCTAACGGTTCATCAAATCCTAATCCATGACTCAGTGATTAAAGATTTAGAGGTGACTTTTAGGTCGGTGTTTGATAGATTATACTAGAAATGAGTAGCTATTTGCAAAAACTCTCATGCTAAACCGACTTTATGTATGGAATTTCATAGCATACAATTCACGTATCAGCAGATCATGCTTGGAGCAAACATCCGTTGATCAGTATTCACACCTTTATACCGTGGTTCGAGATATCATAAAGAAATGGGGAGTTGAGTATGTAAATGTTATTTCATGGTATAACTAATAAATCTGAAACAAACTGCCTCAGTAAAACGAATACTAAGTCAAGCTTCATAGTGTTATGATTTATGAATGATACCATGACCTCCAAAACTTCCAACTTTTATGGAGTGTGAGTTTCGTAAATCACCCATCAACTAGTTTTCACCTTGCAGGTGTCATCCCTTCCAAAGTTTTCCCTGCTTAAAATCTAAAAAGCAAAAACTATTCCCCATTTCCCCATAGGTCCCTTTATCTGGTCCAACTTCCCATTAGTGTTTTTCCATATGAAGTGTAACACCCTAATCAAATATCATATCGGCCATGAACAGGAGAGATATTGGGTTCACAAGAAATAAGGGATCTCAAATATCGTCCATGAAGTTGTCAGGAACTCGAATATAGATCGTTATGGCTCTGCCTCTATAAATAGAACGATTTTTGGACGTATTACGTTGAGACAAGTTGGAATACCACATGTTTCCGCATATTCTACTAATTATACAAGAAAACCTAAACTAAGATCAAATTACTATGAAAAAACCTAGTTATTAATAACCACAGTAATCAAACAAAACTCATGGTAAACTCCAATTCATGAGCATTCCTACACTAAACCATGGAGCCTCATCACTTAAAAACAGAAAAAAAAAAGTTCTGATTTAAAAGAGATGACTAGAAACAACCTTTGGTTTGTTAGCCTCGCTGAACTCCCATGAAACCTTAGGGTTGTTTTCAGGAGTATCGATATGCTACACAAATGAAATCAAATGCTCATGAGCTACAAACAATACGAATCAAGGTCACGATTTGAAGAAAAGTAACAATAATCAAACGAATCGATTAGAACTTACATAGTTTAGCGCGGTAGATAACGATCGAGTTGACTGGAGAACATGAACGAGTAAATTAGACAGATGAATCGAAAGCATTCGACAAGGAAGAAGAGAAGGAGCATTGAAAATAGGGGAAAAACCTGAGGATTTTGACGGAGAGCTTGACGGATCTCGAGCAGACGTTTGGATGCGAGACGAGCTAGCATTTTGGGGCTCCGATTGGGTTAAACCTAGAGAAATTGGGGAAGAAATGTGGAGGTTTTGAGGGGAAAACAATGGCGGATTGATGAGTGGAGGGTTGTTCGTAAGGCTAAACGTAGTGGGGCGTTTTTGGGCTCCATAACGTCCCATAACGCCCCCACATAACGCCCCGCCCCACTACGCTGGGGCGTTATGGGGCGTTATGAAGCCCAAATTCGCCCCGGGCGTCAAGGGTATAACGCCGGAGAAATATTAAATTTCGAGATATAGCGGTTGAACGGCTATATCAACGGTATAATTTTTTTTTTTTATTTTCAATTTTTTTAAATACACTCTCAAACTATATATATATCTCCCACAATTTATAAACTACACACTCTCAATCTCTCTCAATTCACTCCCTTTCATTTTTTTTAAAAAAATGGGCTCTCCCTCTTCCGCCACTCGACTCGGTTTATTCGACGATGAAGAAGACGAGGTTGTCTCCGCCGCACTTCAACTTTTTGACATGCCGGTACCACGCCCGGTTATCAAGCGGAGACATCTTGAACGTGATCGTAATGCGGCCAACGATAATTTGATGAGAGACTATTTTGGCCCATCACCGCTCTACTCCGATGAGACGTTCAAAACACGATTTCGGATAACCAAACGGTTATTTTTGCGTATAGCTAAAGATTTGGAGGAGCATTCACCGTATTTTAGACAACGGTACGACGCTACTGGAAAACTTGGGTTCACTTCCATTCAAAAGTGTACGTCGGCGATAAAAATTCTTGCGTTCGGCAACACTACGGATATCAACGACGAATATTTGAAGATGGCCGAGAAGACAACGAGAGATACCGTTGAAGAATTTTGCAAAGGGCTTGCCGACTTGTACACGACGCGGTATTTGAGAAAACCAACTTGGAACGACATGCAAAATCTATACGATCGCCACGAAGAAGTTCATGGTTTACCCGGCATGATTGGAAGTATAGATTGCATGCATTGGACTTGGGATAATTGTCCAACCGAATGGCGAGGACATCACACGAGGGGTGATCAGAAAGGTCCAACGGTCATTTTGCAAGCCGTTTGCTCAAACGATCGTTGGATTTGGTACGCCAAATGTGGTGTCGCGGGGTCCCTTAATGACATCAACGTCTTGGAAGGTTCTTCTGTGATCGAGGATTATATATCCGATAAGATGGTGAAGGTCGGGTTTTACGCGAATGGAACCTACTACCGACATGGATATCTTTTGGGTGACGGGATATATCCGGAGTATTCGATGATTGTGAAGACCTTCAAAGACCCAATTGATGAAAAGCGACGATATTTCAAGACGGTTCAAGAGGCGGCTCGGAAGGACGTTGAGTGTTGTTTTGGAAATCTAAAAAAAATGGCACTTTCTTAAAAATCCTTGTCGATTGTGGACGAAGGATAAGATGGAGGATTACATGCGCGCAATTATCCTATTGCACAACATGAACAAAGAGGATAAGGGTCTTGCGATTTGTGCCGACTTTCGACCCGAACACATCCAAGAGATGCCACCAGCGACACAAGAAAAGAGACTTCAAAACTACGCGATGTTGCGCTCAAGAGAGATACATAACTCTCTAAAAGCCGATTTGGTTGAACACACTTGGACGTATAGGCCAATTAATTACGTGCCCCCACCGGTTGTGCAACAAGAAGATGAGGGTGACGATGAAGAAAATGAAGAAGACTACGACGACGTGCCATCCGATGATTAGTTGTAATTTTTTTTTTAAGTAGTTGTATGTTTTATTTTAATTAAGTTGTAATATTTTTTTTTTTAGTTTTAATATTTATGAAAGTAGTTTTTTTTTAAAAAAAAAATAAAAAAAAATAAATATTAAGTAATGATGGTGGGGCTTTATGGGGCTTTATCCACTACACCATAAAGCCCCATAAAGCCCCTTGCCCAGTCAGCGTCCACATGGCGCATAATGCCCCTTGTGGGGCTTTATGGGGCTTTAACCATTACGGATAGCCTAAGCGTGGCTAGCACAAGTTTAGTCTGCATTTTTATTTTTTTACACATTTTCTATTCGGATCGGTTCGGTTTTTAATTCAAAAAAGAAAAAAAAACATGGTCGAATAAATCGAAGTGAATAAATCATTATTTGATCCGATGAATAGCCTAGAATTGACATATTTGTCACATGGTCCGGATGTGAGTAGCTACGGATGCGACGAGACAACGGTTGTTATTTTAATGTAATTGAGTTGACTTAACAACATTGAGTTATGACTTTGTTAAGAAATCAGATTGAATGCTAGATTTAAACCCAAAATCATGAAATATTCAAAGAACGGATACAAGATTTATGATATACAATCGGAAATTAAACTGCCTAACAACAATACAAGGTGATCGAACAATAGAGGACCGGATACGATCTAATATACAACTCGAATGAATCTGACTGAGAAAACATGATGGAAAGACTGAAAGATAATGATCCATCATCATGATGATCATGATAGATGAACA